>LUCH01000289.1:0-76867 GCA_013368495.1 Paragonimus heterotremus | reverse complement strand
AAAGTGCCGTTCGAAGAAGTGATCACTGTAGAGAAAAAGACGGTTTACATAGAGTTGCCTTTCAAGGGTGACCATGCCATGCGGCAAACAACACAACGACTGAGAAGTTCAATTAAACGAACATTTAACGCGGCTGAACTCCGTGTACTCTCTCGGACCCAAAGTTTACCAATGCCTTCAATCAAAGGTGACCAGCCTATCAGTGTTTCAAATTCCTCAGAAGTGTTGTTATCAGATATGGTTCTTCAGCCTTACTCAAGCATAACAGTCTACTGTTTCCGATGTATGCAACGTGGGCCATGCAGAGGACACCTGTTTACGGACATGGTTGAATGTGTCCCACTTCAAGCGAATGCCATTCAAACTAAAATAGCGGACATTCAAATGATAAGTAACGGAAAAACGTCTGACAATTCTGAGCGTATCGTTCACAGTTACGTAAGCCCCGCTACACTGTGTGATCTGTCTTCAAGTTAAGCTAACCTTCTGCACCTTGATGTCGTGGTAGAGTTGCTTTAAGTCAGAGAAAGCGGACTGTCTTCACATGTAACCGATTAAGTGACAGGTGTTGTGAGATCTACAAGATAGTCAAAAACAAAGAGCCAAACTGTTCGTCGTAACTTATATGCAAAGTTGAAATCATCCATGTGGACGTCGTTAGCTCTGTCTCATTATAACTCAAAGGATGCTGCCTTTACTGACACGGTTCAGACTTTGCGTGAAATCGACGTTGGTCTAGAGTGTTTGCTTTCTGCCAATTGTAATTTGGCTCTAATCGATATTCAGGCATCCTGAAAACATCTTGTTTATGTTGCAATCTTTCAACTACTATTCAACCGATGATGCCTTCCTTCAATATTTCTTTTCTGTAGTTTGGTCCAAAAGGCGTGCAGATTTTAGTTCTATGTACCTCGACGTGTGTTTGGTTGTTATCACATGACTATTTTCATGACGCGTTGATTAAGATCCAAGCCGAAGAAGCCGACGCTGCGCAATAATGGGGGATAGAACTGGTGTTTTGCAACAAAGAACAGAACCAAGTTGCATCATCTCTGGAAGTTGTTCAGTCACCAGCAGGGGCAGATGTATTGAAGTTCGATCTTTTCTGTGGCAAGGGTGACTGGCCAACAACTGTATCCTTTGACACCGATCTACTTCCGCCATGTTTATTTCAACCTAAGGTTTATCGTTAGTTTTCAGCATCTCAAATGCTAGAAGTTTCCTTTCCAATTCAGTTTTACAGTGGATCGCAACCCAGGATGCGCGCTGGTAGACTGCGAACATGATTGTTTGGAAACGTCTGTATATACTAGACGTCGATATTTGGAATATATCTTTAGTATTTTCCTTATTCATTAGCTTGCGAGAGAAACCAATAAATTGTTGGGTTGTTTAAAGGCTTTGGTTCTACGGTTTTACATGATCCTTAAGCATTTTGTGTGTAGAATGTTCCAAAACTGATGAGATTTCAAATCCGCTTTTTTTGGTCATGAATCGTTGGGGTCAGTCGATATATTCACTTAACTTGGGAACACTACTTGCGGTGGTGGAGTGTCAGATGAGATCGCATCTCATGCAACTGAAACTTGGATGACGTTCGCTTACTAACAGCATCTCGGGGGTCGGATTGTCCTCATTCATTGTATAATAGAGGTCATTGTATGACTAAGAACCCTGGCTCATTCTTGTGGAAGATATTCGCAGAATATCCACTTCCGACCATACATATCCCCAAAGCACCAACAGCTTGCATCGACAACACCGTGCCAGCAAACCTGCTATTCGACGATGTATTCTGGAGACAATCACTCAGCTGACTGTGGTGGCTAGTAATACCTTTCTGTCAGCTTCGTTAACTCGAACACATCTTACGGATGTCACCTCAACGCCTGATTTTTCGTGCCTTGTTTACGGGTGGTGAATTCGACTGGAGATGGCAGATTGATGGAAATTGTAACACGAGTTCAAAGCATTCAAGCTCCCTTATTCATATCTTTTCACAATAGCGTATTATTGGCTTTACTCCTGCAGACTGTGACGCCTGACTTCACAGATGGTGACAGCCCGAAACGTTCTTGTTGCGCATCTATGCTTGCCACGATTTAGTCTTCTTCCTTTCTGTTACTTACTGTATATATATGTATATTTGTCCATCTATGTATATGTATTCATCATGAGGTATACATATATAAATGTATATGTATAGATATAATAAATTATTTCACAAATAGCTAAATCAGCGGGTGTTCACGCCACTGGGCCCGATTAGCCGTTATCTTATTCTAGCTTCTCCGGGCGCCTGCTGTTTGCGCTGTTAGGATCATAGCATAGGATAATTGCCAAACCAAGTGATCAAGCCAGTGGCAAATGAGTGCGCTTTCGCAACTGAGGTCATCTTCACACATCAATATATAACACAATCGTTTGACGTTTCGTGCGGCAGAAAATCTGATTGCAACCAAAAATACGTGGATTTCCCAGTTCCGTCTTTCGAAATTCTAACAGTGAATTTAAAAAATTATTTTCTTCGCAGCCCCAAAATAATCACACACAAAAACAGTGATTACCCACCTGAAGGTGCAACTGGGTGACTGCAAATTGATGCAAACGTCAACGCAAAATTAGACGTCAGAAGTATCCTGGCAGGTATTACTTAAACACATGACCTTTTGATATTCCAGTCGGTTTTATTTCAATCCAATTCGGCTAGACACACCAATCTTGTTTGACGGTTTATGTTAAAAAAGAACGCACAAATTAACAGTCACCTTGCAATCTGCATCTTCCGATGCAATTGTTCAGATGTAATTATGCGGGGACAGTTTTACAAGTGTTTAGTGAATAGTTGCCAGGCGTTCTACAAGCATTGTTCCATTTTCGATTCATATTTCTTACTCATGTCCACCGTATAAATTGCCGTGAAATTTTTGGGTTGTTTCCCATCAGAACTCAATAGACTGCGGTAATTATACATAGTTTGACAGATGTGATGATTTAGTAGGAGACCAATTCGGGGAATTCTATGGCAGTGTTGGGTAAAGGAATGAACCAAAAAACATATTTCTAGTATCATAAATTAGCTTCGCAGTGTAGTGGATGAAGCATCTGCGGCATCTGAACCGGCTGTTTCTGTAGCTGGTTTGACTTCAGCCGAGGTTTAAAATTTTAACATTCAGGTCTCTTCTAAAGAGTATGAATGGAACTTTGAAGATCTGTAAAGTCCGGTGTTTCACTTACTGCCTCATGAATACGTCATATGTGTGTGATTGTTCTTTGTAACTCCTAAATCATCAATTCCGAAATTTTATTCTGTGGTCTGTGTCTAGTTCCTTGTAATCTGCATGTTTCAATTTAATCCTAAGGGAATACTTAGTCCAAAGTCGTTTGGGGGTAGTATGTTTCAAACTTGCTGGAATTTGTCCAAACAATGAAATGTATACCGTTTGGTGTGAGGGTTACAGCTTCTCAGGTTCCCCCCTATTCTCCATCATTTATTATTCTCATACTTTTCACGAATACAGACTTCATGACCGAAGGTGGAACGTAGGCTTTTAGTTTAGTTTACCCTCGTCAATAGTAAGTTCATCTCTGATTACCTTTTGTTTTATTCTCACGTTTTTCTTTGACTTACTGTTATATTTGACCTTCATTCGCATTGCTAAAACTTGGCAGGTGAAATATTGTTTTATGTGACTGTGATTATTTACTGAGTAACACTTGTTAGTAAAGGTTAACTAATAAAACTGTGGGAATGCCTGGTTGTTTTCGGTTCTTCATACTGTTTGCTTAGTTCCAGTCAACCAGTTTTAACAATGCACTGATGTAAGTTTCAATGTGAATTTCAGGAATTGTATATCTTCGTGTGCAGTATAAGAGTTTCCAAATAATGTATTGATTGAACTTTTCTCAATAGATGTTTAACTGTTTAACTCATACGGTGGGTGTAATGATTGCAAGAGAAGGCAACGCAAATATTTTTTTACACTGGGAGGATAAGATTAATATGCCAGACAAATCGTTCTGTAGTGTTCGACAATGATGAAACATACACTTGGGAATTTCAGGTGGACACAGAATCAGGATTGTGAGCTTCAGTCTACGTTGCTAAGCCAGATGTACGGGATTAAAGAGGTAGCTATTTAGATTTCTTCAAAGAAAACAAGGTAATCTGTGCAATGATCACAAGCAAATTTGGATTTGAGTTTTGATAGAATGATTCTATATTACTTACTCCAATGCCACAGGCACGGTGGTCATCACGGTAACTTCATAGAAGTATGGCCGATGTTCAAGTCGTCTGACCGGACATGAACAAGCTTTAGTGACGACCTCTGAAGAGAACGAAATTTACGATCAGTGCCACTTCTGAAACAACCCCGAATGTAACTCTGACTGTAAGTGAAGGTTGCCAACAATTGGCCGTCACTGACGAGTATCTGTGAGGTCTAATTGAACAGGTTTCTCCAATTAACTTTAAGTTTCCACAGCTAGTTTTTCGTAGATGTTTACACACTGGTTTATCACTTTTTTTCACTACCAATTGAATTCGCACTATTCAACCTGGCCGCATTTATTTGCCCACTGGCCTACGTGAATTAATTTCCCATGCATTAGTTCCTTTTGGGAAATGACTCACTTTAACGTAATGTACAAAATCTCCGTGGTCTTTTCATTCACGGTTATATCTGCATATTCCCAGCAACTTTGAAATCAAGTTTGTAATTT
Organism: Paragonimus heterotremus; assembly: GCA_013368495.1. Lineage (NCBI taxonomy): Eukaryota > Metazoa > Platyhelminthes > Trematoda > Plagiorchiida > Troglotrematidae > Paragonimus > Paragonimus heterotremus. The sequence continues at coordinate 72,142 of LUCH01000289.1, read as the reverse complement.
TTATCTACAATACTCTCGTTTAGACAAAAGGCTAATTTCAAATATTTTCTTAGGTGTAAATCGCATACGATTCAATACAGGATGCAACGAAATGCAGAATTACTGACCAGTTTGTTTGGAAGATGACTTTCGTTTATGAAAATATTTGCCAGAATTTCATTGAGCGTTAACGGTATCTTGCCAAGTCAATACCGACTGTTTAAGCTGTAAAACGAAGCTTCATTCGGACAAGCGCATGCTTTGTCTGATAAATAAGATGAAAATCAAACACTTGGGATATAACTAACAATTATTCTACTGTGTAATTATGTGTGCATTCTACCCACTTCATATGTATCTACGGGAGACTGGCTAATCAATGACGTTTACTTTAAGGTGACATGCACCTTCGATAGATTATGCATAGGTGAATTGTATGTTGGGTGTCGACAACGTCTGACATCGTTAGGCATTGTCTACCCCAGTGAGTACACTTACCCCTCAGGGACGTTAGAATCGAAGTTAGACTCACTGTCGTAAAAATAGAGTTATGATCAACAAGAGTTTCGGACAAAGCATTGAACACTTCCATGTAGTCTTTTATGTCGCCATGCTTCCTCTGAATTAGTAACCAATGTTCGGTATCGAGAAAGGAGAATAACGCTTTCTGCGGTAGGCTAGGTAACCTATGGGTGTAAATTTGCCTTACTTTTGCCTTGCATATTCGAAGGTTCATATGGTTCCCTTGTCCGTGAACAGGCTACAACACTGAAACATTTTCAGGCTTTCAAAATTCTGTATGAATCTTGCATGAAATGAACTTCCTAGTTAGTTGCTCAGAACGGAAAATTCTGTGAAATAAACTTACTCACTTGTTTAACGCAGAAATGTGTTACACATTTTGCGTCATGTCATGTCATTCACACCGGTCTACAGGCTGGTTAGCAACCTTTGTGGCTTAGGTGGTATCTCACCTCCACAGTCACGTGGAATATCCAAAGTCAAATGGACTAACCAATGTCATGCGGGACTGTAGAATTTTAGGATACCTGCACGCCATTGAGTGCAGCACGTTGCCATCTCGTAGAGTCGTTCTAACCAGCTAAATAATTGGTCCAGAGCTTCTCATACGGACAAGCGACATCTAGACACTTGACCCAGCGAAATAGTGAGGGTTTTCACATATTTTGACCACGTGTTTGTCTGAGCACTCTGCGGTTTTACCCAATTGTTCATAGTTTCCGTAAACAATGTCCGGTGCGCTAAACGTTCACCTAGCATGCGCAGTAAGTGACCCAACTATGGCAGACTGTTATCTAGCTGGCCAGTCAATGGCCTATCTCGAATCCCTCTAAACTTCCGCTAGCGAACTACTGCGGTGCACACCAGATTATCCACAATGGTGAGGTTAATTGGTGGAGACAATGATTGTAAGTCACAGTAAAGTTGTTGATATCTTTGTCACGGAATGGCCATGCTTTTAAAACATAGAGTGAAAAAAAAAAGAAAAAAAACATCGTTCTTTTCGATGACAACCAAAATTACTTTTGACGTCACAGATGGCGTACTTCAGCTAACCAAAACAAATTAAAATTCTTGTTGATATATCATCAATGATAATACAGGCTAAACAGACAATGCTACCTCACTGTATGAAATGGACCGCAGTCTCAAGAAAACTGCGTACACTGGAGAACGAGTGAAAATATCACATTCAAAGAACATCGCATGCAGCTCAACCCGGTCACTTAGGTTATTTATCATTGTCTGTAGGCTTTGGGCAGAAAAACTGAACAAGACAGTGTCATTCATACATTCTGTTAGTTATTTTGTGCCGGAATTAAGGTTAACGCCAACTTCATTAAATTTTATCAACAAAGTCGTCCGTTACAGAAACTGAACAGGAATAGAAAGAGCAGAAAACCCTATCAAATACTACTAATAGTAATGAACATTAGCAACTTTTGGTCATGTACCCTCATCTTGTTTGCACAACAAGCATTCGGTGGTTTCAAAGGCTCCACCCATTTTTTGAAATTTCTTACGAATGAGACATCAGTTGAGAACGTTACGAGCTCTCAAGTCGAACCCAGCTCTTGAGTCACAAAACACTAAGATCATCAGCTGCGCGGGATGAAAAGTGATCAATCCAGTCTGGGAAAATTAGAAACCTGCCAGTTTTTCATGTACATGGCATTCCGTATGTTTATTGAATGGAAGTGTAATAACACTAGGGCTAAATTATCTTCTTCCGTATTGATTTTCCTAGCAAAATATGATTAGCTACACTGTGGCTCATATACTTCGTCACTAACTATGTTGCTTGGACACAGTTTAATTTATTGTTTCGGTGTCGTTCAACTCTCCGTTATCCATCGCCATATTGACCGTAATGTATCTACGGTGTAATTACCCTGGGAACAGTCAACGCCAATTTTTCACACATGGATGGTGTGTATAGGCCTGATCAATCAGACAAATGTTTTGCCAGGTACATAACAGTTCTTGTTATACTGTAGTAGGTATTGTAACACTCGATCTAAACTAGTAGGCTCGCACGAATTGAAACTGAAGTGGCAATTCATACACGGTTGTTCTGTTCACCTTTCATACCGTTACGACAACAGTGTGCACGAAGACTGTGGGCCAGCTGACAAGCAGGCGAGCAAGAAAGACTATTGTAATTAAACATAACTGTGTTATATCTCCACACTTTAAGCCATTTTGATTATTCCCCTACCCCGGCTTGTTGCCTAATACATCTTCGGGTACAATCTATGTCTGTTCTTCTGATTGTATGTTGCAGTATCCCGTGCATTGGCTAACTGCTATCAGAGGCCTTCATTTTTCATAATGTGGATTGGCTGAAGAAAGCAGGATTTACTGATATATTTTTGTTTTACCATTTTATATTAATTCTGTGTCTACTTTATGGGATTACCATCCTTAAAGAACTTAATTGAGGGTTCGCTACTTTCAAGGAAGTTTACTTCGGGCATTTCTGTTGGACCTCTGAAAAATCACAATAGGTCAGAAATGCCAAAGTTTGAAAATCAACTGAGGCGCTTCACTAAACTGTGTGTTTATTTCACGAGTTTACCCCGTCTCGTAATCTGCACTCTCATTGCAACGTGATTGTCAGTTGTTACTGATATTGTTTATCATCTTCTTTGTTCGTAGTCACTTTAACCCCAGTGTTCTGTTCGTCATAGTCATTCTTCGACATGTACTGTGCGGTTTCCCAGCAAGACTGTCTAAGCCCAAACATGAGAGTTTGGCGAGAAATTGCAAAATAACCCTTTTGTATAAAACCCGTATAGTGTTCAAGAGTCGTTGTGCTCACCCGTGGTTAAGCTAACTTAAGCCTAATTTTAGTGGTCGATTGCCGTAACTAAACGTAGCTAAACGTATTGTGACCGTAAAAGACGCTTGGCCAGAGAATTCGTTTATTGAGCAAACTCCTGCATAGTTCATGTCAAAAAGCAAACCACAAACACGTACACTCGTCTGCACGTCAGACATACACTCACATACGTCGGATGGTAGTACGTTGTCATTCTCCTTGGCGAAACTTCTGCCATAGTGCGTATACACTATTCCGACAGTCTATTCTTGTCCATCGTCTTCCTGCCGTTCGGAGCTTGCTCTTTTGTTCCAAAATGCTGCCTGTGGGTAATATGCTACTCACCAGTAGTATACTACTCACACTGAAACTGTCTGTCATACAACAAACGGGAGAACCAAAGTGGTTATGCACTGAGTGAATATATAAATCTACTCGATTACATAAGTGTTGATGTATCCATTAAACGAGCATATCATGGTCATGACCTTCCGCTCGCTCAACCACAGTAACTTCTTCAGGACGTTAGATTGCAGTATCCTATTACAATTTTTGTGTAGAAGCAGATTGGGTGCGTTCTAGTTCATTTATACCAAGACTATTTCGCAGGACGTTCTCAATGTATCTCACAGAATGGAAACTAATATTCAGTGCTCAGAACAATTGTGTGTGACATCTCAGCTTATAACCCTATACGTGGAATGTCCTACAATGGATGTTAATTCCCCTAATAAGCCCACATTATTTTCATGAAGTGTTGTTAGGATAGCATCCGTCATGGTTCATTCTTTCATAAAAAGGACAAAAAGTTTATCATAAGGTTATCAAGGCAGTCGATTGGCGTAAACTTCAGCACAATATCAGTAGGCTGTTTTCACCTCTGTAATATGGACGGCTGATGATTATTTCCTGCACCTCGGCTTCCATACCTACTGACTAGACTGTTATGCTAACTCATAATCCGAGTGAAATTGTGGAAGCTACAACGTTTATTGATACCTAGTTCAAATTATACCGTCCATCTATTTCGTCCATCTTTTGAGTTGTTTGTATCCTCTTCTTACCCCGCACCAAATCATCCACCATGATTTTGATATCACCACTGTTGTTGACAACGTTTACTTGACGCTTGACAAAATAACTCATCTATTGCCTAGCATGCGTAAGCACCTCCATCGAAAAAAGTATTCAGTAGCCATTCTCTTTACCACTGTTTGTATTATCACTGCGGATACTGTTACTGATTTCTTTTGTCCTCACTTAACTCAGCTCAGAAGACGCTAAAGTTCACAGGGGAACTGGAAGGGGTAGCTACAGTTTAACCGGGTTACGCTACTTGGATGTTCATTCTGCTCGATTTGACGAGTCAAGCACAGGAAACGGACAAGGATTAGCCAACAAACCATATTTTGAAGCTTTTGACCAACAAAGCAAAAACATACCTTGACACGATGTCACACAAACAGAATCTATGAAATCATTACTGTCTGCATGCTAGATGGAGAGCTCAAGACTTTATTTGAAACGTTTCATGTTGATGAGTACATGAACAAATTTTTAGCTATCAGTATGTAACCACCAAAACTGTAGAACCGTGAATAATCTTACCGGCGTAAAACGATCTACATAAACGTCTCGTCTACAGATGAAATCTCTAGCTTGTAGTCCTCCAGAAGACCCGACATAAACCTGAAGAACAACTTTTCCTCTTTGCAGCTACAGCTCCTATTTGCCTCTAAGCTAGTCGTACAACTTCGACCGAAAGTTTAAGATTGTTTCCTCGTTTTGCGTTTATGCATTTTCTTGTTCATGTGAAGCAGTTTACGTCGTTTGGATAACCAAACAAGTCTCAGAGAGAATAAGTGAACACTATTCTGTTTGTTGACGACCAGACAGCAAAAAGAGTTCTAACGCAATTTTTCACCAACCAGTCGACTCGATAACACAGTCGTTTATCTATTTAGTTTGCCCTGGCTTGTGAATGAAACAAATGCCAAAGAACTACACCATTCTTGTGCTTAATCCCCGAGAAATATCAGACTCACTCTGCTACAAGGTAAGAACAACACTCGCTGGTCGACTATTCATTTGTTTGTTATGTTTTATTCTCCCTAAATGTGAAATAAATAAAGAGCCTGTTTTATTACGTCCTAACTGCTACCGAACGTTTTGGGTGTAGTCGAGCAGCCACAATGGTCTCACTGATGCTTCAACAAATAAGCTAAAGACTTTACTCTATTACAGTACGTTCCAAATCCTCGCAAATTTTTTCCAGAAAGCTGTTAAACCGTTTATGCAATCGACAACCCTACTCCAAATAATTTACGTTTAGTCGGCTCACATTGACGGAAGATGATAGGTGAAGTGGTATGCTAATTTGGTCTGCTATGATCGACAAGCTCACAGCACTTTAAAAGTACTTTTCTGTGTTACACAGATGAAGTACTCACGGATGAACAAGATTATTCAAGATGTCGTTGTGAATTGTAAGACCAATCTGTATCTGAATAGAAGAACGAATGTCATGTTACGAAACTTCAGGAGGAATCGAGGTTACTGACAAATGCTGGTTATGAGATTGTCATTCCGAATCGACCGATTGTGCACAATTTTCAAAGGATTTGGCATAGTAGTTTCATCTATTCTTTTGTTTTAAGTACTCACTATTAAATGTATTTTATACTCACGTTACATTCAGGTTTGAATGCTTGTAGAAAGATTAGACGTTTTGCCTGGTAAAGCTCATGGTTTGAACTGCGTTACACACGACCTTTGCAACAAAATATTCAGACTCTGTTTACTTTCGTAAAACGTCTCTGCAGCTTTATAAGTGTATGCATCTGTTTATTACCAAAACGGAATCGCATACAACTGACCATGATTTGACAAGGTTCTTTGGTTCACCTGTGATTTCATATCAACTTTACAGCCGAGGCGAATGAAAATGTTCAAAGCTCCATTTTGTAGCGAACAATGTCAATACACAGATAAACAAGTGAGCACGTAATGCTCTCCCTTTCAGAAATACTTGTCACGTTATTCTCTTACGATGGATTACACAGAAAAGACTACCCGCTTTGATTGATACGCATGCTTAGGAATCTTTAAAAATATCCGTCAAACAACTACCTGGACATTCAGTAAAAATCTGCAGCCATGCAAGGTAAACTCTACACACACACGATCTCAGCTAAACTACTGACAGAAGAACGGATATGAGTTCAAAAACTGTGTAGGTATACACATGGTTCAAAACGTAGAGTATACCACATTGAAGGCCCTTTGACATTGTGTTAATTAACCGACTAAATAAGACAAGGTAATTTAGCCGCAGCTAATACAAAACTTTGTTCGTCACTTCATCTGTTCTCCGTCAACTCCGTCATTCCTTCTGTCATTCCTTCTTCTCTAGTTATTCGTAAAATTAATGGACAGTTTGCAAGTATCAACCAGCTACTAAGTCATCTTTTGAAAACTTTGTTCCTTTATCTTCTCAGGCAAGAAACCACGGTGAGAACGCAATTAAAACTTGGAAAGAAATAAAGCATAATTCGGTAATTTATTTTAACAGAATGTATTTGGAATTGCATTGAAATAGTGCTTCACAAGTTTAACCAGAAATCTTCATGAGTGATGCATTCAGTTATTAATCCATTTCGACAATAGTTTCTGGACCTCGTTTGAACTTCCTATGCGTCAAATAGGGATAACGAATTTGAGCCGGTCGATATGGTGAGTAGCTCACAGGTTCAAGCAATCGTTCATCAAACACAGCAGCTTCAACTGTTGGGAGCTTAGTGATCATCAGTACGAACGATACGGACAAAATGAGTAGAGCCAATTTGGCGGACATTTTGGTTGCAGGCTGGGCAATAGAAAATGAAATAAAATAATTAGAACTATCACGTAATTGATTTGATTTAATTATTTCCGGTTAATGTTATTAAAACCTGACTCCTCACAAAAGCCCATTTTGTCAGCGGTTAGGGTACTTTAATTGGTTAGCTCACCAACAAAAAATACGGTAACGATACAATATCAAAATTATCTGGAACAGTAAGTCTTCACACTGTTTCTGTCGGGCTAAACTAATGAATGATGTTCCAGACATATGATATGTTAACAATAGTATACGTCAAGAGACCAAATTAATTTGCTTTGATTATACAGAATATACCAAATTGTAACATTACATGTAACATTAATGTTTTCGTATTCATTTTGACTCTCTAACTATACGTAGTCTTAGACGCTCGAAAAATGTGCTGTTTTGTATATACTGTAGCGAGTATATAATACATACTGACCAGCTATTTTCTGTGACTGCTCAACTTTACCTGCATAGCGAAAAACATGATTCTTCTAACCCATGTCTTCCATTTATATATATTCTGGTGAGTTACTGAATATTGTGCTCAAAGAATAATCTCAACCGATTGGTCGAGGTTAGTCAGTGAGAAGTGTGACACTGATGTTTTTCAAATTTTACAAAAACTACACAGGCCACAGAGAGCATTTTACGACGGTCAGTTGGTGCGTGGGTGTGTGATATATATGAATGTTTTGCACAACAAACAGGTGTTTAGGGAGATAACTACAGTCTATCTTAATGATATTTTTGTATTAACACAAGCACAATTTATACAGGGCTTAAATCGACAGAAATTATCCGTTTATATAAAATTCTAAGTTAATTAACAAGACCTTATTTCCGAGACAAAAAACCACCGTCACTTCAAGTCTTCCGTTTGATCTCCACCTGTAAAACTTTGATTATATTATGGTACACAAGTTGGAAGTAAATTGGGTAACGTCCAGGACTACCGGACAAGAATCTGAAAAATATGCACCGTAGAACCGCGGTAATGAATGCTGACTGTTCACTTATATCAGGAGTCAGTATGAAATCTTCGGAGGCCCTTGAAGCCAAGGAACAAACACGACCTAATAAGGGTTCTGGGTAAATTATCAAATGTACGAACGCAGTCTCACGAAGTGATTTTAATCCATTTTGCTCATAGACCGTTCCAAGTGATTTAAGTTTACACCACGTTTATCGGGAAATCGACAGTGATGTGACTAAAAGTAAAACACTGTTGTGAATATAAAGGGAAGTAAAATTGCTGGCCATACTTCAAGGGCTTGGTAATAAAGAGATGATTTATTTAAGGTTCTACTGTCTGTCCTATTAATAGCTTACCCTTTCCATTGATGTTTTATTGAACTTTTGTAGTTGTCTGTTTGAAGCAGTGAGTTTTGTTATATAAGGAATAGCTTATTTTGGAATATTGGAACGTTTCCTATATTTACAATTCCAAGTTGTTAGTGTCCTTTTCTAATGTGTGATTCACTCAGGTAGCAACGGGTTGCCAGTTTGCTGTTGGTGTTTACGTGTTATTTTTCAGCCAACACTTAATGTTGGGATTGTCCTGCGATTTCACTGTTATCAAATTATCAGATCATTTTTATTGTCTATGTGGATAGCCAATTCTCAATTGTGAAATTGCTACTGCAAGTGTCTTCAATTACTCTCACATAGCAACATTCGATTCTGACTTCACATATGTCACACGCACGTATCTCGATAATTATGCATAGCATTCAATTAACAATGAAGTAGTCACCAAGCTACACTGATGTTAACCTCCGGCCTATGGAGCTTAGAGTGATAACATTTTGAAGTGTTTGATAAACGGTGCTGTGGATTAGTGCCATTCACTTTCTCCTCACCATTATGTTATCCAGCCAGTGAGAAACTTCTCTTGCCGACTAGCATGTTTGAAAATATTTGTTCAAAAATTTAATGCTTTTCAGAACACGGTGGATTTCTGCCGCATATTCTTTCGTTATTCTTTAGCTTTAACTTCGTTGAGCACGCATGATTGTAATGACTTAAGAATTCTCGTTAAAAACAGAATGCGATGAGCCGACCACTTTCTCTTCCTTTACTGACATTCTATTGTCTTCGAATGACAGCTGATATATTTGCAAAGATAAATTGCAAGTCAAGCTGCACAAACTTGCGAGCTGATGAATAACAAAGTGTACAGAAAGTAGGCTTGGATTTTCATTAACTCTATTTTTATCAGTAGTTGACTTTGCTTCATTATCAGACAAATTTGATGGAGTACGTCAAAGTGAAAACAAGGTTTCTACCCGCTTTGACGTAAGCGTTTCTCATGAAACATCAGACACAAAAATGGACGAGATGGTTTGTGCAGTCAGTCCACACCGACCTGATAAACACATTTTACACTAACCAAATCATCCGGGTACAGATGTGCTGCTCTTTTGCAGACATCCACCGGTTGGATAGCCATTTGCCTGATGTAACTAAAACAACTTGCAGCTAGTGCGGGCATCTTGGTAAACATCGGTTGTGTAATCGTTAACGGTTACTGGCAGTTCATTCAAACACTATCTCTCATTTAGTTATTTACGCATCCATCTCGGAGCGCGTTAACAGTTCCATAGCTGGAAAGGATGCTTTAGTAGAACGAACGGAGTTGGGGCCTGCCTTTTGTTCCTGAAGTTGCTTATGAGTAGTATTCTACTCACAACGAAACTGCCTGTTATACATCATAAGCACAATGTCGTTTCTTTCCGAAATTTTGCAACCACTGCTTTCCGTGTGTCCCCTAGACATCCTTACTCGCAATAAATATTCGAAGCGAAATTAAAGACTCATGTAAATCAAAAATCGTGGGCTTGATAATCTGTTAATGTAAGAGAAGTACAAGCAGTAGAGCCACGCATTGCCCGGACTTCGCTTCTATTAAACTCTGGTCTTCATCACATGTTACAGTATTGGAAATATATCTGATATCTCTTCATGTGTAATGCGGTAACATCGAAAATTGTAAGTCGAGTGATGGAAAACTTATGAACCCATCCTTCAACCCCCGGCCCACAGCATACACAAGACACGTGAACCAAATGCCTAATTCAACGGGACCACGTGGTCATGGATTGCTGTCATTCGTTTTCTGCAACCCTCATCTCCATTTAAGAAAGAAGCTAAAAAAATATGACCTGCTTCAGCTCAAAACACAGACTCTTCCATTATGCAACGAAGAATCTCAGAAAGCCGGATTAAACATCCATGCTGTTTGTCTGTATTTGGGACACGAAAACAACTTTGAGATTATCTCCTCGGGAAAATTACAGAGGGAGAACCGTGAATTCGAGACATTCATTGTCGTTTGTTCCAGAATGCAGTACTGTCCGAAGAAACTTGCTAAAATTCCAGTTGTCGGTAATCCATCCGTGTTTATGCGACCGTTTAAACAAATTAGGTGTTGCCCATACCAACAAGAACCCACTGACTTTTATCTAGAGGATACAAGTGATCTATTCAGCAACCGTTTCACGGCACGTTTGGTTGCTTCCGCTACATGTTATGTGTCGATTGGTTTGATCTGTTTTTACACATACTGGGATGTTAAAAGCGATTAACAACGATGAAAGACAAGAGTTGAAAAGCTGGGAGAAAGCAGTAACGGTTGTAGCAAGGAAAGAAATCGTTAAAAGAGGACAAATAGCGCGTTGAAACATTTGGGACTAATTCAGGGATTGCGAATAATTGTGTCAAAAAACTGAGATCCAGCTCCTTCTTACAAAACCAATAGCCGGGTAGACCGAGAGGTGCGCTTAAAACACACAACCAACAGGACAACGCCAGTCTGAAAACAGTTCGTTCTCTTCGGAAGTCTGAACAAAACCGTGAGAACAGAAAAATTGATAGATACAAGAATTTCGTACTGAATCATCAGTACGAAATTTACAATAACATGAAACGGTTTATTTTAAATCGAACAGTTAAGGGTGAGTGGGATGGGTAGACGAATGATGTGTTAAGAAAGTTCACTAAGTCCAGGGAATGGTCGATTTTACAAGCAATTGTTTCTGACCACATAAGGTCGGCTTCAGTCGATTGATTGCCACAGCCTCAGCAAACCGTATGAATCTCGGATTGGAATGACGCAGTAAGATTCTGAATGCACAAGCCGGGTCGATGACATGAACAATGATCAGGATGTGACTTAAGACTGCGGACACTGGTTGCTTGCACGTTTCAACGACATTGCCGTTGTTCGTTAACATTGAGCTCTGCACCCATTTATACAAATGTTCCTTCACTCTGGAAATCAAGCACCTCTCGGTTCTGCCTATGTAACTTTCTTTGCAGTTACATTAGTGCACGCTTTTGATGGTCCGGTGTGAAACTACTAAAGTTTAGGTACTGACCACACCATGTGGATTTCCCATAGAGCCATCTTCCTGGCGACTTATGAGTGTGTCTAGGAACGACAAACAATTATCAGCCTCAAATTCACACGTTACCTTCATTTTGGGTTGACAATTATTTGAGCGCTGTACTAGGTTATCTATTGCCTGTTTGGACCGGCTGAATACTAGTGTATCATCAACGTAGCGTTTATAGTATGACAGATTCGCTATGTCTGCGTCTAACTCTCGTTTAATCCTTAACATTAAAAAGGCAGTTACGATGAGCCCTAATGGACTTCTCATGGCTACCCCATCTATTTGGCCGTAGTACCGATCAAGAAAACGGAATGTGACGTTTTCAGGACATAGCAATAAGACTTCCCTCAGAGTATCATTAGGAAGAGGCAAAGTAATGTGGCTTATTTCAGCGAGCTCACAAATATAATCAATTGTAAAAATAACCTTCTCATGTTACTGTAAACTTGGTACTTATAAGTCAGTACGAACTGCTTGCATCTATCAGTTTTCGTGTTCTAACGGTTCTATTCAAATGCCGGTTTTGTTAATCTCAAGCATAAAGACGCCTTGGTGTAATAGGTTAGTGATTACATCGCCAGCAGTGTCTGTGAAATAACTATTGACGGGTCTAGTAGCATGATTTCAACTGGTTATTCAAAAAAAAAGTACGGAGTAACCATAGGGTTAAAAACACCAGTACTTACAACAGCGGCCGGAAAAGCAGTCTTTTCATTAGCAAGTCGATTTGTTCAAAGTAGCACTTATCTTCCCCGGTCATACTCTTCCTCACTATGCAAGTGTTCTCTGTTCTGGTGAGTACTCTGTCAATTCTGCTGCTTTATGTATGTTGTGTGTCGGAGGTACCATTCTACGATTCTAATATTGTTGTTCACTTGAACTCATCTCTAGATAATCTTCGATCCAGGTGTTCCTCTCTCAGGGTCTGTAACATCGCCAGGACTGAATCATGTGGTCAAGCTAAGATGGGAATCGTAATGAATTTCAGATCGGAGCAGTGTTTGCTCAGTTGGATCCTAGTCAACAGTCACTTGTGCGCTGTTAGTTTCAATACACTGACCAAACTCTATCAGTGTAAATCAGAAAAGCGTCACATATTCATTACATTAGTGTACGTTCCAATGGGCAGCTGTTCGATTGTTATCAAAGGTGTTTTCTGCGACGCCCTCTTTGATCCTCTAAACCAGATTAAACATACCGATATCATCATATTAGCTAGCGATTTAAACTCTCAGCCTGATTTTCTTCTTTCATAGGAGAGGGGAGTTTTGTGTCCAGACACAATGCAGTGACAATGGCAAAAGATTGTTGCACCTGTGTGCCTCTTACGGTCTCTATCTTTCGAAGCAACCCATGTCAATACGGGAGGAGGCATTACGTTACATGGAGTACTCCGTGCGCTTCTCACCCTTGGACATTAATCGATTATATAGAAGTCACTTACAAGTATTGTCGCGGTGATAAAGTCTGTCGTACATTTTGGGGTTACCACATGTACTCGGACTATGCTATGTTGTGCGTGCCCCTTTTGTTTTGTCATTTTCCAAAGGGCCACAAGCTCGTAAATGCATTGTAATTAGCTGGCGTTTTAGTGGTAGAGTTTAATAAACACTTATCTTGGAGCACTGGTGAACAAGTTGCCAGTTGGAGTCAGGTGAGAGAACCTAAAGAACACTGAAAATAATTCATAACAGCTATGAAAGCTTGTTGTAAAAAGGTATGTTACGAAGGAGCTGTAAATTTGCGACAGAACTGGAATTCCATCACGCCGATAAACCTTATGCACACGCGTCCCTCGATTCCACCTGGCTCTGTATATGATGACGACCGTCTAAGACTTAAACACACGCTGACCAAAAGTCTGCGTAAAGACCGTGTGCACCACTTGGTCAAGCAGTCAAAAGAGATGGAACGAGCACTTTTACCTAAGAATAGCGGAAAGATTTATCGTTTTGTGGTTGTATTACCTGTCGAGTCGGCGTATGTGATGTTCGTCACTGGTGTCTGATTTCCCCCTCCCTGATCAATTTTGTCATGGATGACATCCTGGAAGGTACATTCCAGGAGTTCCGTGAGCTTGTTAATGAGCTTATTGATGGCGCTAGATTGGCCGACCTGGATTGTGCGGATGACACTGTCTTTTCTTGCTCCTCTCGAAAAGACATGCAGACCATGCCGAGCAAAGTGAGTGAATGGCATGGTTTTTATGGAATGTGTTACGCACCTTCAAAGTGCAAGGTGCTTCTTCAAGACTGGGGCACTTCAACTCCTACTTTGTTTATTGCAGGTAATTCGCTTGAGACTGTGGACAGTTTCACATACTTGGGTAGCACCATCTCGTCAGCCTGTAATATTGCTGATGAGATATCAGCGAGGATTGCGAAGGCACGAGTTGCCTTTGCCAAACTGCGTCATCTGTGGCGTCGGAAAGACGTCCGATTTTCGCTGAAAGGAAGGGTATATAATGCTTGTGTGCGCTCCATTTTGCTTTGTGGTTCGGAAACGTGGCCTGTTCACAAAGAAGATATCAACAAACTTGCTGTGTTTGACCATCGTTGTCTCCGCCAATTGGCCGATATTAAGTGGACTGATCGCGTGAGCAATGTGGAAGTTCGCCGGCGCGTATTCCGGAATGCTCGGGATGCGCGATCAATTGGTCAACTAATTACGTTGCACAGTTTGCGTTGGCTGGGTCACGTACTCCGTATGTCATCTGATCGTTTACCGTACCGGGCATTATATACTGAGACCACCAACAGTTGGGTAAAACCGCGTGGTGGTCAAGCAACAACGTGGTCACGAAATATGAAGACTCTGACTGCTCCATTGAGCAAAGTGGGTAGGTGTCGCCTGCCTGGATGGGGTCCTCGTGATCATTCCAGTCACTGGTTGGAGACGCTATCCGATATAGTGGTGTGCTGTGATCAACGGCGTAGTTGTATTCATAGGATTTCCAGTTCTTCCGCTTAGTCTTCCTTTTAAAGTTTTAAAAATTGAGTGACGTTTTCTTCTAGGATATTTCAGGTCACTGTTGAGGTGAGCGGCGGCCCGAGCCACAGTACCTTTTGGTCAGGTTCATGGCCGCTATAATGATGATAATGATGACGATGACGATGATATTATGTCTGTACAAATGACGGCTACCTTCCAATATTTGCAGACTTCCACCAGCTTGAGGTGAAAGATGTGTGCATTTAATATAGACAGCCAAGTCAAATTGTGGAAATCGTTTGCTTAGAGATAAGCAAAAGCTTCGCCTATGATGGTACTGATATTCTCCTTGCAGACATTTTCAAACTTAGAGGATTACCTAAGAATCGCCACCCAGGATACTGGTTCACACGTAAGCGAAAGTGCGAAATATTGTACAGGCGTCAACTTCAACGTGGGCCTAAATCTGACCGTTTGAAATTATATTCCAGAGTTCATGATGACGAGGGACAATCTAGATTGTTAACTTTCTACAGCACGTCTATCACAGATCATGCGGAAAAGCAGGACAGCTGAATATCTTCTACCGAAGCGCATAATAGCGGTGAACGCACCGAGTAGTCGGCTGTCTGGTTTGTGGTGTGCTACGTAGATTATACAGAACTGCTGGTTGAGTTTTGGAGACCTGGGGTTTCAGTAAGCAGAACGTTCAATATGGATAATGCATTCTTACGTACAGCATGGCTAGTTTTCACTACTAGACAAAAAGCTAAATCTCCATGGCTTTTGAGCTTATAGCTATTCATACTGTAGCATTTGATGATAACATGCAATCTTAACTACATCATTTAAATTTCAGTTCAAAACCCAGGACCTGATGAGGGCCTGCGTCTGTTGACGTACTGATGTTCAACTGATGTGATTCGGAGATTGACCAGACTGAGTTTTCTGTCAATGCAAACGCGTTAGTTTGGACGAACAGTTTTCAACATTGAAAACAACTGCCAAGAATCCATGTTCCAGTGATTCTGAAGGTCTAGTTCTGCATCAAGACACTTCGTGTACCGTGGATAAGTTGTGTTGACCATCGCAGAGAATTCGCTGTAGTTTAACAAAAAATGCGTCGGTCAACTTGGAAGTGTCACCGCAATTGTATGAAAAATTAAGTAATGAGTGAAGCGTTTGTCGGTTTCGATGACCAATCTGATTGAAACGTGTTGCATCCAGAAGCAGCTAACAGGGTTGCTGAGGAAGTTAACTGATTAGTTCTAGTTGATAAATTACTATTATGAACAGTGATTTCAGATAGTTTTACGATAAGGTGATTCCCTTGCCATCAGAGCCTACTGTGGATAGCTTTAAGAATATCGCCTGTCAGACAATCCTAAAGACGTTCAAATTTTCACTGAGACTGTCATTGTAATGATTTGAGTCAATCGGGTGATCCACATCACTCTTCAACTAAATTGAATGACATTTACATATAGTGTTGAATGACTGCCTTGTTTTAAGGTGTTCGACATAACCAAACAAACAACTGTGAACACATGTTGGCCGTAAAATCGTATAAAGTCAGTCTGGGTTGAACATGTGCTACCAATGACAAAAGTGGCGCCGGATGGCTATAGAGTAGATAGAGTCAACTACTTTGAGCCTTCCGAGACTGACCTTGGTTATCGATTATGTTTCACACAATAGATCAACAAATGCACGTTTACATAAACTGAAATCCTTCACAAGTGACTACAACTTTCCTGTTCAAACATAAACTTCAGCTAGTTCCACCCAAAATAATTACCAGTCTCGACGTTCTCTGATGTTGAAGCTTATTGACGGTGCACGTCCCTTCATCATTAGGGGTTTAAGCTGCCAACTACATCACCTCACTCATCCACAACCACATTCTGGTGTACAGGCTTCTATCAATACAAGAATATTCTAATCGGTCACACATAAATCACCTGACAAAAGTCATCCGAAACGGGCAAAACGTTGGGCAATCCTTAGCTTGTCCAGGTCATATTTTTGTCAGGTGAGCTTGTTGACCAATGTGTCACCGGTTTAGTGTTAGAAGCGAGATTTAATTCCTCGACGTTCAATCTGGATCGTCGTTTAGTAATGCTAATGTCGCTGGATCGTCCTCAAAAGAGACTTTAACCGTCGGACTGACTTCGAACAACGTCTTAGCAATGAGGACTTCCCGGTCAAGTTGAAATCACAAGTTTCATTCACCTCACTGAGCAGACTACTAATCACCGATAATTAACCGGACGACCTGGTGTTATTCACGTGAGTTTAGAAGCGACAGATCGGCAACGCCTTACGTGATGCCAATGGCGCACCCAGTGAAACAGCCACTACACAAGTACGTGAACCGATTTGCGGATCTAGATCGGAGAAGAAATAACCACTGATGAAGAGAAACAATAACAAACAATGCGCTTGTTTAAAGATGCCCACCACTGGAAGAAATTGTTTATCCGCCAGGCAGGAATGAATAGATAACGCTCAACGGGAGTGACCCGTAGATCCGTGAATGAGAGGTAACTTACCACATTTTTTCTTCGTATTTAGCTTACTAACTATGGATTGTAAGTAGTTAAACAGGAAAATACCATTTGTATTGATCAAACAACCTTCAGACACAGGTAAATAAGAGTTTTATCACATAACCATATTTCGATTTTGCTTGGAATAGCCTACCGGCGATCTAACATTTCCACAACCACCATGCTTAGATTGGCTGACAGATAAACTAAGAATCTATTTCAACGGTCAGAGCAGAAGCCACAGATTAGTCAGCTCAAACTGCATAACGAATGCTCGCTTGAGTTGACGCAAAAATGAAGAAAACCAACGCCGATATTGCTTCTGAAATATAAATCGGCTCGCTGCATTATTAAATTTATGTACATAAAAGAAAAGACACAAACCTACTTATGATCTTTGGAATAAAAACACGTACATTCTGATCATGCAAAAGATTGTAACCAACATTGAACGGCCGAATACAAGGCGAAGGCCCTGGGTCAAACTTGAATACAAAAAACGTTAAACTTGAATACAAAAATACGGGATGTACGCAAGGTAGTCACAACTTCAAATAAGGTGTTTACAAGCGTGCGGAAAATATTGAGATGCGCACCTACTAAGATGTCAGTTAACAAGAAACAATATGTTTATTCTGGAATGTGTTTTGCTATGGATGAATCTGGATGCTATTCGTAATCACCTAAATACAGCTCACTTTAGTGTGGTCTCAGTCATATAGCGAACTGTACGATTCCCCCAAATCTAGTTTGCATTTGGTTACAACCTAACTTGATTATGAAATGATGTGACCGATTGCGCACTTCCATGACCTACTGGGCTAAATTTGACGACATGACGGTCAAACCGGCAGTCACGGATGCCATGCAAACCAATAGACAGAGGTTTGGGCTTACAGGCCGGAAGTTAAAATGAGGCCAGCATGTTATTCCGGAGGACTCTACAGCAACTAGAGTTCGCTGCCCTGCTAAACAGGACCTTCAGTTTGAGGAACTTAATCGATCGCCTGCCCGGATATGGACCTCTTAGTGGTGCCTCAGCCCAAATACGACGATGAACATTCACAACACTGCTGATCCCATAGTGCTTCGAACGTCTTGTGGAGAAAGCCAGTTTGCCATGTCTGCTGCATACAATGGACGTCGTGATGCTTCGTAGATCAAGTCAAAGATCTATTCTTAAGAAGACGTGGACGGGTCAATACACACATTTTCATAATCTTGTCTGGCTGAAGTACAAAATAAATTTGGTGCGTTCTCTTTTGAACACAGCGCAAAAGATATGCACACCAGACACCCCAGGAGGAAGTGACGTTTGTTCGAGAAACATTTACTGGAAATGGATACCCTGAGAGATTCATAGATAAAAAGTTCCATTCTGGTACGAAACTTGTACACATCCAGACATCGGGGAAAAAGCCTGTTTTCATCTGTCTCTCATATAAAGGCGGGATTGACATTGAAATAATTAGCCGTAGGCTTTCAAACGCCATCGAGTGTGCCTGCATCGCAACGAGAAATCTAGTATCGTTCGAAACCTGCCAGGTGCTGCTGCCACCCCATAAGGATAATCTATTCAAGTTCTCTTCATCTTTTTATGTGTACTCTCACCGGTTGTAAAGCCAGTTACGTTTGGATAACCACAACGTGGCTGTCGGAGAGGATTCGGGAACGTCTACCGAAATGGTTTATCAACGGTTCAAAAAGACCCATTTCCAGCGCGATCGGCTCCCACTTGATTGACACTGGTCATCAAATAAATTCGGATGAAAAGTTCCGGGTCATCTGCAAAGTCTGTCAAGTCCACTCCAGAGCTGTCAGAGTGCGATTATTATCAACGGCCGAGGCTATTGCCATCAAACCCCACAACCCCTACCTATGTGCCCAAAAACAGTTCGCACAAACACTCCACCTCCCTTAGCCTATTACGCCACAGCCACTTCACGCCGGAACAACCGTGAACCACTTGGTATCACCGAACGCATGTCACACGACAATCATGTATGACACTATCGCATCCACTAACACTCTCATCTTCGTTCAGCAGACCGTGATCCTCACCACTTCTGTTATTTTTAATGACCCATTTGATTCGTTATAATTTTCATATGTAAATCGCGCTTGCCCGATGTACTTGTAAAAACCTAATGAGAATCACCGGAAAAAGCTGTTTGTAAAAGTGACTTCCAGGGAAGTAGTCGACGCATCAGACCGATTGAGCCCGCGCTGTCTACGTGCTAACTGGTGTATGCTTCGGGTGAATCCATGGTCACTGCTACCGGTTAGGTTGAATTTAGTACATTCTTCAGTATAACGACCACAGTCGCATTCTTCAGTTGGATTTTCATCAGAAGTAACCTCTGAGCTGTGAGCTTTCCACGCTCTGTTAGGGTCAGTTCTAGACGCCAAATCTACAGAAATCTTTTCGTTATCTGCTTACGTTCCAACTGGCTGCTGTGACATTGCTGTTAAAGACGCCTTTTATATAAATCCAACTGTCTCACTTAGGTCAACGCAGCTCTCATATGGTCATTTTGGCCAGTGATATGAATGCCTACGTCGGCTGCCTTAGTGAAGTCGTGTCTCGTTTAGGTGGCAGGTTTGGGTCGGCATCACCTCTGTAGTAATGGTTGGTGGCTGTTACTACTGTGCATTGAGCATAGGCTAGTTTTAGTCAACTTTTGTTTTAGACATTGTGTGAGTCACTTACACTTGGAGTCCTCCTTTGAAACGGACATGGCGTCCGTCGTAATTGACGTGGCTTCATTCATTACCGTCGTTCTTATTGGAGCACAAGTCCAGATTCATATTGTATATTTGTACGTTAGCATTTTGTTCTTACTCCAGACTTCATCCACCTTAGCGGATGGCTCTGGAGAAACTGCTCAATTTGTCGCTAAATTATAAGTAACGAACAAGCTCAGAATACAATCTATGTGGCTTTAACCGAGTAGATCCTAATAGCTCTTAGACTTAAATCTTGAAGGCCGTTCACGTTGCAAGCAGTATAACAAAGTTGTGTGGATGAATTGTTTGGATGGCAGAAGATATCTCTTCGTGCTTGCGTCAGTTCCAGTAGTCAAGATGGAGGTCAAGGGCTTCTGCAAAATCTGGGAGACTTCAAACTGCAACTGAGTTTCTAGCTTTTATTATATTTTGTTTGCTCACTGCAACCAGGGAGGCAGACATCAAAGAAGCAGACACGAATTTGTGTTACAAGACTGTGTCTAGAGTATAATTTTTCGCCAAACTTTGGAATAACTTATTGCATATTATATACCAACAGTTATTTCATCCTTTACAATGATATGTCCAATTCAGGCGTTCGGTATGCACTTTAGAGTTTCTTAAAAACAGTGTTATACCGACTAATTTATATAACATATTTTTGGCTTTTCATTTTAATATTTAAGGTCAAATTAGCTTCTACCGCGACAGTTTCAGCACCAAAGACGACGTATTTCGGGGTTATATTTCCTACATTTTCGTTTAGCTTCATCATAGATGAAATGATACATACACCATCTGTGACATTTACAAGATGTTGGCGGGGACCTTTCATTTGATCAAAGACTGACTTGCCTTGACTGTGTAGACGACAAGGGGTTGTCGGACAACTTTTATGCAGCGCGGTCGATGTTAGACGTTATTTGGTGGTCTGCCAAATATTTTGTAATACATTGTGCAATTTCACTAGAGTGCTGTGACTACGTAAAATTAATATTGGATATTGAAGTTACGCTAACTGTTTACTGATTTTTGTAATAAGAAAGTTGCATCAATATAGGTAGACAGATTGAAGTGAAAACTCAGATTTCCATGGCTAGGCTGGTGCTCGCTAACCTAGGTCACTTCTGACATCTTTTGGAAACTGAGTTGTCACTTATATGACGTGATTGGGAGGACCTTGTTGATTTATAACGCCAAAGTCTAGTCACCCAGACTGAAAGACGTGAAGCGTTCTTTGAGTAATGAGTACCAAGCGAGTTTCGCAGTTTAATTTTTAAGTTTGCACGCTGGTTGGGTTTTGTACTGAGAATGCTAATAACGGTCTGCTACACCGAGCAATTTACGCTGATTGTGTGATCGACTGATGCAAGATTGAAGGTGGACGAACAATGTCCTGGAGTAGCGATCTGAAATTCAACACTGACTGATCATCAACGGTAGATTCAGTTGTTCTCTCAGTAGCTGGACGCATAAAGTGAAATGATGGCTAGTTATGCCCGTTGGCGTTAATGCTGTTGCTGTTTGGCTGAGTTGCTTATGGAATACTTATAGATATTAGAGTAGGGTAGCATGGGTTGCAAAGAAACGCGTACGGACGACACCTATCTTTTTAGCTTAGTTGTTTTGTTGAAAGATGTTGGCACTTTGATTGTGAAAACTCGAGTTTGAAAATAAATGCCTTTTCATATGTATATAGTGGAGATGGAAAAATGATGACATAGTGTAGGGGAATGAGGCCGTCCACCTAGGTGGTAACTACTACAAGTCAATTTTGTTTTCTGAGATGAGGTATTTGAGAATCACAGGGTCAGGGGCTGGTGAATGTTGGTGAGATGGAGGCCAGATTGGTTTAGGGTCGTTTGTGCTGATGTTGGTTGACCACATTAGTAATAAAATAGGTTCAGGCGATGACAGTATATAAGAAAAGCAATGGAGAAGCCGATAACATCATTTCCACTGATAACTTGGTTGTTCTTTAGCATGGTACAGGTGTTGTGATCCAAGAACGCGGATGACACAAAGGTTATTTATTAGGCAGAGCAATACACGGGTTAAACATGTAAACCAAACCTGACACAAAACCACACATTTGCACGCAGTATTCGGCCTCAGACAGTCTCGGCTACCACAGATGTCAGCGCTCAGTTCCATTGAGTAGCAGGGACTGTTATGGGTGATGCAGCACCTTGATGATCCTTCTTGCAGTCTTCTTGTGGCTTGTAGGTTGTCAAAAAATATGCCTGCTACTGAATAGCCGCGGTATCAGTAGTATATTACGATCGCTAAACTCCACTGCACAGGCATCCTGCTGTTGAATGTTAAACTATACAGGGGTTATTTTTAGTAGCTAGGTTCCCTCGTTTCCCTTTCATAATTTCCTGACTGTCCTTCGTGTTTGTACAGCAATAAACCATCAGCTGGAATCACTGATGGTTTGCCGTCCTTAATGAAAGTGTAAAAAAATACTGGAACGGCTTCTACGATGTAGTTTGGGTTTTAAGACTACCCCGGAGGCAGTGTATGTACCCCATTACTAGCTTGTAACCTGGGGGATTTGTTATAACGCTAGTTACCAACCAACCTCCAAATTCAGGAACCAGTTCTGTATGTACTTGTTCATACGTATGTAAAGGTGCCGCCTGGTTCTATCACAGTATGTGCATTCATGGATAAAATTAATGCTACTGACAATATTAGATTGGGTGACCAGAAGCACCGGTACATTTGCAGGTATGGTTGGAATAGGCACAGTTTCGTCCATGTAGACCACTCAAGTGGCGTTTCGCGTGTTGGTTTTCATCTAAACGTCGTTTGAATAAGAATAGTAGTAGTGTGAAGGGCTTTGCAACGCACGGTAAATGGTGTAGATCAGAAATAAGTCGAATTATTCCTAAATAAACTGTTTAGTAGCCGAGTCCTTTGCGGTAGAGTGACCTTCATGTTCAACTGCTGTTCCGTCATAGCATATTGAATCGTGTAAATCGGAAAACTGAGTCTATTTCTATGTGTAAATGATCCAAAAAACCTAGGACATATATAGATGACTTATATGACTGTTTATGTTGACTTTTGACAACTGTATGGACAGTAAACTACTCCAACTTCTCATATCAAGGTCGAGAGCCAAAGTGAAAAGTTTTTGCAAACGTTTTGACAGCTAGTGAGCAACTGTTGTTTGCTACTGATCAACGAATACGGACTTTTGAGCCACATTTTATGCTACTTCATTTGGGCTAGTAACAAACCCACCGTGCTTCAAACACAGTAATTCAATCATATTTCACCAGCTTTGCGCTTCGTATCGCTAAAAATAACCAGTCGAGGAGTTGTGATCAAAATATCTGCGCAAAACGTAGCTCATACTACTGTTGGTTTACCAGTGAGAATAATGCCTCCAAATATGCTTCCAAATATGTTACGAGAGAGACAGTACAAAATCGGCGGACAAAGAAAGCGTAATAAGACTTTCGGTATTCCAAACGTCCTAAATACAGTTGAGTAAACAGAATTTTATCGAGACATATTTTAGGAGTCATACAAAGTGAACTGAAAGAAATTGAGTGGATTATTTCTTGTCAGCTGAGGCTAGCAGGCACATCATCCCCAAATAAATTGAAGAGACATTAATAAGGCAACATACCGATGAAGGGGATATTCGGTCAGTTAAAGCTTACCCACGGACGATCAGTTAAACCGCGTGTAAAAAATGTTCATAAGGAATAAGAAATGCGTTCACATTTGTTCATTCATGTGAGGGTTACGTAACGGTGAGTATCGCGGGCTCTGTCGATTCTCGTCTAACTTTCGGTAATAGTTAGACTAGAGTTTTCACAGGGTTGCACTCTGCCGGGGTGTACCAAACTTATTGTACGAACCGTTATTCTGTCTACTTTGTATCTGTGTTTCCCTGATCTATGCCGAATGCATGTATACTTACACTACATAAGAGACCGCAAGAAAACCTTCCACAATGGTCAATATTAGATGAATATGTAGAAAGGAGCCGAAACTGAAGACACTGGTAAGCCCGTACAAAATTATCAGTTTGCACATTCTGCATTGTTCTTTCTGAGTCCGAACGCAAACCCGGTTTATTGATTGACGTCCGAGCACAAACATATAAAGTATTTCAGTCAAATATGAGAATGTGACTGACAAATAACAAGCTTAGAGCAGAAGCTTACAGCTTGAACGTTAGCTCCCAAATCAGTTGGGCAATTATAGAAAGTAAAATTTTGAAACCCGGCTTATTGACAAACGGAGCTGCTTCCGATGACAAATTTTATGACTGGCATGAGGTTAATTGTCGCCTGGCAAGTTGTCTGCCATAAATGAAATAGGAGGATCAGTGGTAGGATTAGTAATCAACGCCACTGTGATTGGGTTGGGAACGAAGTAGGTCTACGGAAGGTAGCGTTCATCGGGTTGGGTCAATGGTAACAGTTTAAACTCTTTCATGGATTTGGAGGCAGTTTGCTCAAGAAATCCACAGTGCTCGGACTACTCTTTTTTTGAACACACAAATCCAGGTGACATAATCTGGCTAGGTCTACACCGGCTAACAACTGGAAACAACCCACAACATTTCAATGCACATAGCAAGGGTTCGGTAGACGACGTGCACCAACCAATTTGTGCCTGTGTCAGTAGTAATCGACAGCGTGGGTAACGACTGATTTTATATCTCCCCAGAACGAAGTCAAGATGATGATTGGGGTGTTTGTAGTGTTTCATGATGCCCATCTCCAAGCTGACACTCCACTACCGGGTTCGTCCTTGTTTTGACTCATCGAGCAGAGATAACCTGAATGAGGTTCGAACCGGCTACCTTTCGCGTTACGAAACAATGTTAATCCACCATGCCAGTAGTTCTGTGAGCATCAATTGTGACAGGGAAGTTTGCTCGGGCTGTTTTAGTGATAAAAATCTAGCAGTTCAGTCTTGTTATGCTGAACCAATGGAACAGTCAACCAGAATTGAAGACAGTGTAGTTAAACAGATTATTTTTCAGATGAAGTCGATTCGTCTATTCTAAGTGGAATGTGGAAACAAAACGCGTGCTGTGGTAAGATGGATTAGCAAAATCAATTGTTCGACTAATTACGCGCTGTTTTATTACCAGTGTTGAGGTTAAATGGTAATATTGAGTAGATAATTTTCTTACACACATTATCCACTGCGGGTATCAGTTGTTTCTCTCACGCTGGTAGTGAGTAGTTTCTCGAAACGAGCACAGAAACTAAAGATTCTTCATAAATTCGGTCCTTGCGGTGTCATCGGTATATAGCTTTCTTAGTTTGTTAGTCAGCTGAAATGAAATGCTACGTTTTAGACTGAGCAACATGTTGCCATGTAACTACATATGTTGGCGAGTTTGGAGTTTATCTTAACCATACAGTGTGGTCAAATCCATCCAGCCTGCGTGTCATTGCTATAGCAGGAAAATACATTCACTCGTTGACTGCCTCTTCTAAGTGAATTTGATGTTAGCATCAGGGATGTTTAAAACTGTTAACAGTCCCTGAGTTTCATCCAAACGATCCACTAAGTCGTCCACGTACTTTCAACGGAAGCTCTTTTAATATTTTCCAACGCATTTTTGAAGATGCTAGCAAACATTCTGCCCAGTGCGAAGGCCAGGAAAGCTCCGCCAACCTGGCGCTACGTTTCACCCCGAAAGAAGAAGTGAGTAGTGCTCGCACATGATGACAGTATTTTTTAGCGTATTCACGAGCAGTCCAACATATCTGGCTGATTTTTAAGGCATGGGCACAAAAATTGATAATTTTAAATCGAAGAATGTTTGTAAACAGCAAAAAACAATCAAAGGATATGTTCTTGCCGGCTGCATCCCGTTTAACTACAATCCACAAAATCAAACGCATCCTTTAAACAATAGTTCGTCAATTCTTTATTAGCTGACCCCAGACTTTTTACTAGCTAATACGCTATAATATGGATACTGAGAGTTATGCAAGTCAAATATCAGTCTTAGTGACATTTCCTCTTTACCTATCTTAGGTAGATGGTATAACCACCAAACTGGAGATTCTGCTGAACAAACACAAGTCACATTTATAAACTTTATTTAAGCTTTCATCACAGCATTTGCGTACTGGTAATAACAGGCGGAACCAAAAATAAGTGTTTGTATTCAATC
Organism: Paragonimus heterotremus; assembly: GCA_013368495.1. Taxonomy (NCBI): domain Eukaryota; kingdom Metazoa; phylum Platyhelminthes; class Trematoda; order Plagiorchiida; family Troglotrematidae; genus Paragonimus; species Paragonimus heterotremus. The sequence continues at coordinate 46,185 of LUCH01000289.1, read as the reverse complement.
TGGATAAACAGAAATTCTAGCAGTGGATGTGCTGAAACAAAACTTATGGAAAAATCCAGTTCGATAAATGTTTCCATTACGTTCTTTCGCATTTTATCCTATGTGTTGGAAAGACGACTTAGAAGATACAGTTGGGCTACGTGTAGGCATGCTCAATAATAGAGAGTATTGGGACTGTCCACAAAATGTATAGTGACTAAGCACAATTTTGAGTGGGCATTGAAGATCGGATAAAAAGCTGCCAGTACATTCGTCAGAAACACTTAGTTGGTCGAACCAATGTAGTTAGCGAGCAATATATATGTTCCCGACTGACGGAGAGACGACTGAGCAAGTGGTGCATACTGGACATGTCTATGACCTTAGGGTGGCGTCGGTGGTATAATGTGACCAGGAATACTGTTCAGTAAGTAAACCGTCGAGTTATGTTACAGACAGCTGATCAGTTACAATGACTTTGAGAATGCGTGAAATATCTTCCTATACTTTGTCCCTACACAGAAAAAAGATAACTTAAATACGTGACCACATTTAACGTTAAGTGGAACTTTTTGCATCGTTCAGATCAACTTTTCCTGGAAAAATCTAAAAATTCCTAACAGATTATCAAAAGGGAAATGTAAGTTTCCAATATGTTTTAATCACTTCCCTCTAACTTATCAACTACGAACTGCATACTGTTATAATTGTACCTCAATTGTTCACAGTCATTGAGTCACATGTTAGAATGATAAATACCTTCAAGGTAACCAGTAACATGTCACAAGTAACTCTTATCACTGTGGCTCTATGAATTAGAAATAGCCTCAGAAACTAGCATAATCGCTACCGAAGAGAGGTTAAGTCTAAGGAAACTGAAGTCATGGCAAATAACTTACTTTATAGCGTTCAGAAGTGTTTGTCTCATCAACGATCACCCGCACGTGTTATTGACAGAAAACCAATCATTTTATTGCCGGCGTAGTGTACGTAGGAATTTAAAGAATATAAGTGAACATCGTTTGCATTGGGCGACACCATTCGCATCTGGGTAAACAGTCGTACCAACCCTTTTGTTTACCAGGAGAACTAGTACAGTGAAGATGAGCGATCGTATTATACTACCCATACCGCGGCTATTCAGTAGTAGGTGCAGAACATATATTTTGACATCGTACAAGCCACAGGAAAAATGCAGGAAGGAGCATTAGAGTGCAGCATCCCCCATAATGGTCCTTGCTACTTAATGGAACTGAGCACTGACGTCTGTGGTAGTCGAGACGGTCTGAGGCCGAATACCGCGTGCAGACGAGTGGTTTTGTCTCTGGTCTTGTTTAAATGCTTAACCCATGTATTGCTTTGTCGAATAAACAACCCTTGTGTCATCCACATTCTTGGATCACAACACTAGTATCCAGTTTCGCAATTTTTAGAACTCATCAATAGCGTCGCCTTTTTGCAACTGAGAGGTGAATTGTGACTCACGCTCTTATGAGACAAGCATGGGGATCATTGCGCAATTACTTTCACATTTAATGGTAAACACACCGAATGATTATGCCCCAGTGTGATAACACGCTTAGACAAGATGCACAAAATGAGGCCAAAAATAATTTGGTAAACACGGTCGTCTCTCGACCGAATGTGCTCGCCCACAGAAATACATTAGTGCTTTTCATATTAGACTGCACAAAATGGAATTAACTCTAAATATTCGATAATCAGGCAGAATAATACTACATTAAACTAAGAGTAGTCTAAGGTCTGATAATCGTTGATGGGTGTTTCTCACTTCAGCGTACATTTTGTGTATGACAGCAGGCCCATCTTACCCAGAATTGTCTACTCGGATAGCGCACTTTCCCGAGTTTGTGCTTAACGTGGATGATACAATCGATACATGCCCACATAACAGCATACAGTAATCGTGTCAATACAGTTTATGGATAAATCCAGAAGTGTACAATTAGTGGAGAGTATTGATGTGAGCAATGATCAGTCACCCCAGAGTTCCAACAGTCTGGTGTGTGTGTGCACATGGATATTAGTCAAGTGGTTGTGTCTTAGCCTCAACCTTAGCAAGCTTATAATTAACCACAATATTCACAGTTACCCTGTAGAAATCAGAGGGCGGTGTTTGTGCTAATTGCTGCACGAGTGCTCACCTGCTAAATATTTGAAGCTGCGGCACCCACCTCTGATTACGTAATTCAGTTAACCGCATGCAGCTGTTTCTAAATGGCAGCGTGCTGCTTACATAAAACAAAGAGAAGCTTTAGCGAATGATCAGGACTTTCGTCATCTGAGCATCCAATTCCGGCTAAGACAGAAACAAGCAATACATTTTCTTTTCTTTGGAGTTCTCCCGGTAGAGTTGCTATGCCTGAACTTGAAATCCGCACCAATACAGACATTGTTAATAGCCGCGCAGACTTCTGCTATTCAGGTAGTAATTTGTTGAAATGTCTGTCCGTAAAAGTCAAGTTACAAAGCTTGTGTAGCAAAGGCTAGCCCTGCTGTCTAACGTCTCGGAAGACATGTCTGAAAGAATCGCAGCCTGGAGGTAAAAAAAGAAACGGTTCGCCTACTGTACAATTAGAGTGTCCGTATTGTTGTACGACAGTTAAATCTGGACAACACATCGGCGAAATGTGCGGTAGCTGAACCGCTTCCATCTCCAACATTTAAGACGCACCTTGGTTATTCAGTGGTAGGATATGGTTCCATACCCTGAGGTAGTTAGGCGAGCCGATGCAGACGGGATAAAACCTATGTTTATGCTCAAAAGCTTAGGGGGCTGGATAGTCGATGAACGGATCTCGAAGCAGCCGCCGAAAGGTCAGATATAAACAAACAAGTGAAATCCAAGAGGTCATATTCCGCGATATGAGAATATCATCCAACTAAGTCATTTATGTTAAAGTGCCCATTCTAGATCATGGTAGGACGCAGCCATGTACCGGACCCTCTGAAGGACTACGATCTGGACAAATGTCACAGGGTTTAATGGACGAAATTTGTGCGGCCGTGAATTCAAACGCACGTTACGCAAAGGAACCGTAGATGTCTTACAGTGTGGCGACTTGACTAAATGTGTTGAGACAAATGTGGTCACGAATTCGTTGGTCACCTCGGATTAACAAGTCACCAGCGTACCTATGGCACACTGTCAACGAAGAAAAGCAAGAAAGTTAGGTCAACTGTGTATCTTTTTGTGGTATCAACCGATGACTGTCATCGTTTGTTTTATCACCCGCTCTCCTTTTCAGAAACTTGGGCTCTGATAGACATCTACTTTTCCTTCACTTCCCTTCTGTTGGTGCATTGTATGTTGCATGTTTTGCTGTGGTTCACAATCCAAGGTCAACCTTGTGTCTGTTCTGTTTTTATTCCGGCGCAATAAACATTAGGCTAGACAGGCAGTAACAATGACAGAGAGAGAATATCTGACTAAGGAGAAGTACATACTGTATCGAGACATTTTGCAAGCGATAGCATCATTCTTAAGTGGGACGTTGACCTTTGAAGACGCGACCAAGCAGAATGTAGCTTGAATCTTAGCATAAGTGTGGGGCACACAGTCGACCTTGATGGGTATATAACAGTGTATTTCTGTTTTGTACAAAGATCACTAATACGTACGCTTCCACTGGACTAATAGTTGCTTACCACCTCTAATGCCTTTCTTGCTAGCTCCGATCTTATCATTTCATCCTACTTTTTGTTCCTGAGAGTTAACTGTTCTACTATCAAGCTAACTCATCATCTGGCTAGTTAGCATTGCACGGAGGGACCACTAAATCTTCCACGCACAAACCTATCGGTTTTATTCCCATGGGTTTGTGCTGCATGCCATGTGTGTGTGTATGTGTGTGTGGAATCTGACCCTTTCTGCTGCCTAGACGTGGTAGTCAGGTTTGTGTGCAGTTTTGCTCCAGGGGGCTATGCTGTTTAGGAAATACGTCTTTGCAGGTTCAACTGTCAGATTGGCTGATGTGGAGCAGCCAGACAAAAGGCAGATACACTCGTTGTGGATGGTCCCAGTGTGTTGTGTTTTGGCTCTGCTTGATGTTTGTTCTTGCCTGATCTGGCTTTTTTTGTTTGTGACTTGTTTATCCCTCTAGTAGTATGTCTAAAATAATATGCCTTGTGTTGCGTATTCTATGTCTAATTTGAGTATGTTGACTCTATAGGTATGGTCCGGCTATGTGTCACGCTGATGTTACGAAGGACCCGTTTTATGACCAGTCGTCCGCCAGCACCCGGTCGGTACTAGTGATTGACCGACTGTTTATTCTGAGTTACTAGAGCGCTCAAGATGGAGACAACTCATTGGCTTGGCCGAGAGTCCTGGGACTCTATGACATTGGTTCATGAGCTGACTATTAGAAACACCCAATTTCAGCAGGATGCGAGCGACATCACGACGTAGACTTACCCACGAAGCGGTCACCATCATTTGTTTGGTTGTGTGATTGTGTGGCAGCGCGACACTCCAAAAGTGCATCAAGCCATACAAAAACAGAGGCCTTCTGGTTAGTAAATCCCTCTATTGAAAGTGATCAATACTGCAGCCATAACAAACATGATTTATCTCCGTAAAACAGGCGTTCCGGAACATTAGTGCACCTAATCTTAAACTTGTCTCAAACCACAGGTAGTCTTGAAGACATGCATCGCCCAATGTGCACTACTGTGACATTGCACATTACACTTATGCGGCCATCGGGCGCGTCCATCCACCGCTGTTACATCTATCTGTATTTGCAGTTCTGCATTTTGCATATTTTCGACTCTATCGCGATTAATTGTCGATGTTTTCCAAGACTGCTCTTACAGTCAGAGTATATTCACTTCCGCGTTTCAGGTTCCCTGTATTGCTGCAACCGTTTCTGTCGTTGAAATTGAACCTCTATTAGTTATAGGATGTCTAATTATAAAAATGATATTCCGCGATGAAGCAAAAAGCCTAAATTCATACGACAGAACAAAAGTGGCAAATCAATATATCAAATAGCACATACTCTGACTATTAAGAAACAGCATGTTCTGCATTTTGTATTAAAAGCGTATTTCATTAAAACAATAGGTGGGGAACGGGAATGCGTAGCTTATGAATAATGATACAATAATGATTAATATTAATGATAATTTTGCCTTGAAGGTAGTATTACATCCTCATTCCAAGCAGACTCTTACAACAGAGACCGGCAGCGCTCTGAATGGCCGTTGAAGGGCTAAATATTCCTGCAATGTGATGGGTGGTTACAAACGTTTGTACAGCACTTTTACGTTCACCGCAATATTTGCTGTTTGTTACGATAAAATCTAACCCAGTGAAGCTAGCCACAGCGCATGGTTTTACATCGATATTAAGTCCATTTTTGAACCTCATTTCAGGATACCCTTCGGACTTTTAGTAAATTCGTAGTCGTCCGATATGTTAACCCTATTACGATGTATCTCGAATGGGACATCTCAAACCAGTGTAGCACCTCTAAACAAAACAGCGTATTCACCTCGTTGATTGAAATCACTTCGAAGTGAGATAGGTCAAACTACTTAAATTTAGTGAGTAGCAAAAAAGTGTAACTGATAAGTAATGTGTCCCACCTGAGTGGAAAGGATACCTTTGCAATGTGAACACCATTCTTCGGTGGTATCCAATATGAGGAGATAGGACTGCATTATCCGCCAACACGGATGACTGATATCAATTAACTAACACAAGTAGCCCTCATTGACAGGGATCAACCCTCCTCTATGAAGCAGGAGCGCCGTGTTAGCAAACGGGTACTTCCACACGTATAAAGTGTAACGTTCAATCACCCATCGTTCGTTTTAGCATGAAAGCTTCAGGTGGAATAGGAAAAGTTCTGACGTGAAATACACTGTGTCCCAGTGTCAATCACCAATCGTCAGGGCTGAGACGGCCAAAAGAGGTAATCGTTTGTGTATACGATAGTAGGTGTACATCACGTCGAAAGTGAAATCGAAGTGGCACGCACTCGCGAGGTTTTGAGTAAGATAACCACGACATATAAATTTCGGAACTCAACAGCCTTAATGAAATGCAGTAAGGTTATAGACTATATTCTCCAGCTGGAAGTCAGTAGACCGTGATTTACCGTAACTGTCCTGTTGATTGGTTCAAGAAATATACTTCTCAGGAACATCGGGTTATCATCAGGATCAATACCGGGTGTTATGTAGAAGTTTGCAAAAATTTAAGAAAGCCGCCACGAGGAACTCTTGTGTTGACCTGTCTCTTTGAAATAAGCCAATTACATTTTGTGTTCGTCTTTCACTCAACATACTTATAGTAGACCAGTGAAACGATCACTTTTTCAGCCCTCCTTAACAAAGACTATTCATGAATTGTTTCGATACGACATTTGTCGGCTACATGTCAAACTGCTATACCGAAAGACTGCACTCCATATTGAATGGAAGAAAGTATGCATCCGTGAGCAGGGAACTGCTGTTAAGATGGTTGTCTGGAGGAGTTAATCTAAGTAGCATCAACAGAACCCAGTGGTCTTGTTCCAATGGGGACGCGATGCGTGTTCGGTGGACGGCTACTTCATAAAAATAGTATTAACTGCTTTCTCTAGTGGAAAACAAAATCTGTCATTCAACATTGTTCCCACGTTCCGTAAAGCCCTGTAGGCTGGTCTGTCATGCAGTTCAGTATTTTCTTACTGAACGGTTATGAAATGACTTAACACGAGCACTGTTCGAGTCTGTTCTACGGTCGTGCTCTACTTCATACTGAATTCTTTGTAGAATGTCCACGTAGACAAATTATATTCCTCTCAGTTTGATAAACCACTCAGTCAACCAGCTCAACAGGAACCGATGAAATCGGACATTCATATAAAAATGGCTGTTCTAAGCATCCCTGTTTGAAAAATGTGTGTGAGCACACACAGACGGAGGACCGAATTCCGACTTCCATTAAGTGTCAATACTGTTGTTTATTTGTTTGTTTATTACAGAATCGCTCGCATCCTAATATTTCGACTCAAATAGCCGAATAGCATGTCTCCCATCATTGTTAAGGTGGTTCAGAAATCCATTATAGTGAAAGAATTGGGTGCTAGCTGCAGTCAAGGATTAACGAAGACATGTTTAGTTGGGGTACGCAATCGAGTGACACAGCGATAATTGCCTCTACAACGAACCAGATCTACAAATTACTCAGATTAACCATCACACGGTACTTACTGTCCCACCAGAACTAATAGGACAGCATTAACAGCTTCGAGACGATCTTCACCGTAACTGGTCAAGGTCTGTTAGATAAGCCAAAGAGCCTGTTGTCTTTTGCATTTAAGAGGAATTGATTACCACCATACTGCTATCCTGTTAGTGATCACGTTAATGCATCAATAGACGGCTGGTATTTCACCAAAATCTGGTTTATTATTTGGGTTTGTGTTGATCAATTTAACAACATGTAGTAAACAGTTCCGAAGATGCTACGAAAACGGCCGTTGCATACAATGTATAGCACAACGTCGTGATTACAGGTTCCAAATTTATCATGAGAAAAGAGTGTTCTGAATTGCAATTGTCACTGCCAACTGCTAGCACCTCTCACATCCTGGTAGGCATTACGGTTTTTTCGCTTTTACTCAGGAAGCATTCGACTGAGTATTCCAAAACAACAAACCTAACGTTTGAAGTACATCACTATCTGGATTTGAAGTTTGACAGGAAGGCTTTGGAAGAGAGTTAGCTGTCTAATACCCAGTCAACTTCATACTGTGATATTGAACGTATTGTAATTTTACATACAAATTAACAGCTTTGAGCCCTGCCCGTGTATATCATGGCTCGGGCTACCGTTGGTCCGGACAGGGGTCCACAAGGTTGGGGAGTACCAATGCACAGCGAAGAAGAGCAGAAAGAAAACAGTCACAAACAATTAAGTTTCACTAAAAAGAAGAATCAACAAGTGTGCACTGACTGCAGCATATTGTCATGTCAAACAGCATCTCCAACCAGCGTTGTGGATGGTTGCGAACTCCCCTATCAAATAAACGGCCCTTCCCAACCTTGCTCAGGAGGAGAGTCAGGTATTTTGTAAAGCCCATGACAACGTCGTCGCCTGACCACCTTGTCGATTCTTCCAACCATCAGCAGCCACATTAAACAATGCGCGGCGTGACAGACGATCCGTCGGCATACGGAATACACGACCCAACCGAAGAAAACTAAGTATATTCAATATCGTTATTATCGATCAAGAATTTGCACACTTCCCAACTACGTGCCGATGGACTGTCACGCTGCAAAAATGGTCAGCCCAGTTGAACCAGAAGAAATGGCTGGGACTGCGGTGATCGGATACCAAGAATATATATGCATGTTCCTCGCGAATGGGCTAGATCTTTGATCCATGGAGGAAAAAAGTGCCTATAAATTGTGTACTCTGACTTTAATCGACATATGGACGTCTTCGGGATGCCAGCAGTGACGCGGGTTGGCGATTGTATCGCGTGCTCTTGGCATCATCCTGGATATCTCGGCAGCACTCTTGAATGGTGGTCAAGATAACACTACCCAGGTAGGTGAAGCGATCGGTAGCTGCTTGTCTGCAATAATAGGGATAGAATCCATACCAATTCAGTACTGTAACAACACCTTACACTTTGGAGTTGCAAAGTGGATACCATATAGACCAGCTATATTATCTAACCAATTCGGTAGGATCTGCATGTTCTCTGCAAAGGGCCTAGGTGGAGCAGTGTTGTCCGCATACACTTCAGTTAGCCTACTACCTGGTAAAACTTTACAAAAAGACCCAGAGGACCTCTGAGAGTTCCCTCCAGAATACCGTCCACCATAACATTGCAAAAAAGGGGATGTCTAACACCTATGTCGAAGGCCAATCGGCGTAGAAAACGCTCGAAACAACTGCCCATCAATGTGTCCTCCCACTCGAACCGGGTCCAAAAAAATGATAAAAATGGCATGCCCACGTGGCAAAGTGATCCATAGAGAAAGAGCCGCGAAGGTAACCCAATAAAAAGCAGTTTTCAGGTTCAAAAATACTAAGACCGTTGACCAGGACAAGAAGTACGGACTCCCCTCTGTCTGGTGCAAGGTGAAAGTACGATCGATACACGCCCGTTCAAGCCGGAAGCTTGCCTCTTCTTCTTGTATTTGTTTTTCTCTGTGTATTAAAAGCCGACTCACCATGAGGCCGTGAACCCACTTGATGCGATAGAGATAAGGCCAAAACTCTTGCTCATCACAGGATGTTATGTTAGTGTTTTCGAAAGTATGAATAGCGGTGGCTAAGCACCAGTCAAAAGGCATATTTTCAATATGTCGTATGCAACAAAGAAGTGTGATCAGTTCAAACAACAATCTCTCATCAGCTTCTTTGAAAACCACTGAGGTAGGATGATTTTAGAACGTCTCAATAGTTTGAGCTCCAAAACCACTTCGGTTTTTGACGTAGTCATTCACAAAGTCATAGCTAACCAGACAATCCTCGTCATTCTTAATTGCATAAACTGGCTCGGGTCAGTTTAACTCCTCCCCAAGTTTGACTCAGACAATGAGAAGACGTAAATTATGTGGTTTTCTCCGGAGTAAGATTTCGTACATTCTGGTTACAGATGGATATTAGAATAAGGTTCCATGAGGAGAAAGTCACAGATGTCCATGTGTAAACAAAATGCATAAAATGTTACTTCAGAGAACATCATATGATTTGGGTCTTCTCACTGTCTTACTCAAGTTTATCAAGGAAACAGATTGCCTTAACATTCTTCTTCAAAGTGTCTATCCCCTCCGTCAAGTCGCAGCGACAGACTGTGAATTTGTCAGTCATCTCTCTCACAAACAATTTTATTGACACCTTGCTGGCGGCCAGTTCGACCAAGAATTAGAGAAAACAGCACCCGGTTACTATCTGGTAGAATGTCTTCTCGATCTGTTTGGCTTGCTGACAGAAGTAAACTTCACCGTTCTTACGCATTGTTCGAAATTTTTGCGCTTCAGTTCACAGCGGTCTTTGTCATATTCGGAATCAGGCGCGATTCTTCGAGTATTGACCCTAAGTTCTGCGGAATCAGTAGAAATTCACTTCTGTCGTATCTATGGTGACCCTTTGCAACAGATCTCTTCATAAAAGGTTCATATAGTCAGTGAAAATTTTGCCCAGTGCTCGTTTGAGTCATTCTACTGTTGGGACCCAGGCAGTTAAACTCCCAATACTGTTTTCTAAACATTTCCTGTACTCGCGTAGCTCAATTTCCAACTGAGTGCCTTAAGTTTGCAAGCACATGATCTCTGAGTGAACGATCAAACTAAACGGGCACGCAAAATAACATGACCGGAGTCAAGGTGGTTGTTTCAAAATCGTTCTGTAATCAATTTCCAATGGAGTGGCGGCACCGAAAACTCGCAGCTGTACAGGGTGGTTTCGGCTTGAAACATTGCTATCGTTTGTGCTGAAATGTACTACTCGATATGTAGAGTTCGTGAGCTGTACATAGTTATAATAGCCTATCATCATTACCAGTGCATTAGGCACGGACACCGAACAAACCACCCAACCGCTTCTCTTCTGAGGCGTGATGACTGATTTATGCGTTTATATCGTCATTAAACACGACGATGTGTGAGTTCTTAGCTTATCTCAAAAGACCAATGAGAGAATTGTAGAAGGTGTTCTTGACACCACCTGAACTATTGTCTGTTAGAGTACATTGTTGTAAACGCTCGAAAACATATGCTGGTCATTCCACGATACAGTAATGCGCTTGACAGAAATCGGACTCTCCTCCTCGTAATAATTAACTCGGAAAATCTTGGTCCCAAACATAACGCGACTGTCCTAGTAATTCCACCCAAGATAAACCAAAAGACGGGTGCAAAAAGCAACTTTTTTCCTCCCCAAAAACGTGTGTGACAGGGAGGAAACTACAAGGTATTTAAATAATGCAAAGTGATCTACAAGCATTCTCGAATCAGAAAATCGAGGGACAGTTGCCGAAAATAATAATTAAAGTCACCAATCCACCAATGAACATAGCGGAATAAAGGTCGGACAGGTAAGGAAATAGCCAAGGTTACCTCTCGACTGATCTGGACAGTTCCGTTCATTCTGATTAGATAAAATTGTCTTCTCGAGGAAGGAGGCGGTTTTCGACAGAAAAAAAACTTCTTAACACATACGCAAACATGAAAAATAAACGGCCTTTCCAGTCTTTGTCGACAGCCTTTGGGGTGCTAGTTCGGATGACGATTCACATGAATCCAATTGAGCAGGCTCTGTTCTGCTTCAGAACTCCAAGCAATTCCACTCCAATTTGGCATCTGTATAAGGTTTCAGCAACACCAAGAAAAACCAGTGACCTATATCATTATCCGAAGGCGGACTTAAATGAAGCTTAGAAGAGCGTTTCGGCAACATAACACAGACAGTTTCATATTTAAGAAGGTGCTCACTAGATCAGCTTGCGGACCTATTCGTCGAAAAGTGCGGACGCTGAAACCGCCAATGTTTACCGGTTGTATCGACCTAAAGGAAGTAATTGACATCAGGTGAGGATGAAGGTAAACATCAGCAGACTAGTCAGTCAGGGCATTGATAACTTATGATACTTCCCGATCGTTTGTGCTACAGAAGGGAGTTGACCAGAGGGCCCCTATCCCGAGTCTCTGATTCACAATCTGAACTAGAAGACAAGACATGTTTTTTGGGGGGGAGGGACCTTACCTGGAGCCAATGACTCACTAATCCGATTCACTCGGTAGCGACAGGCTTGCCCAGTCCAAGGTCTTGGTGAGTAAAATAGTGTTGTCTGATTCTGGTCACTGGTATGAGTATTGGACGTATTCGAAGCTAGATCAAACCTTTAAGTGATACCAGATATCTTTTAGTCGTACTGGATAATACGCCGAGGGTCACGGTCAACTGTTGGGCGATTGTAGTGCTGTTGTCTTCAGACTCCCTTCTTTAATCTGAAGATGGCAATGTCATAACTAAAATGTATAGACCTGCAGTATGCCTATAGGATCGTGCCTCCATACTTAAGCACTCCTGCGCTATCTGCAATACGACAAACTATCCTACAAATACGACCGATTTTCGTCTAACTAGTTTCCTTTGGCCTGTCTGGCGTGGTTGTACCTGAAAAGACCGAAGTTTTAGTCAGCAAAGCCTTCCGAATCGATGCAGTGCGGAAGCCTGACCACCCCGTCGAGATAATCGGTTAACACGTTACTTCAGATTGAATTAATGAAAAGGAGATTATATTTCAGAGAATCAGCGGAAATATGGAATGTGATATAGAAAGATGGAAATGCAACGTAAAAGGAGAATCACAACTTTTAGAAGAGCACTAAAGTAGGTGATAGCTTGCCAAAACTAATACACTATTTCAAGTGTGTTCATACGATCACAGTGAGACAATTCTTGGAATAATATCTCGAAATTGTCCATAAATCCTCCACAAAAGTCTTGCCCTGATGATGTTGTTACGACGGACTCAGACAGAAAGTCCAGACTAGACGTAGCTTGGCACTAAATTGGTTCAGGCGAATCGCCTCGTGTTTTAGTTCCACCCAATGATCAGTTGAATTAAGCTGGAGAACGCACCTCAGATGATTCAGTGGCTGAAGTAACATTCCCTTAGTCAAAGTAAGATGGTCTCTTGCCTGTGAATGAGACACGCAAGAGAAGCCCTGTTTAAGCAACCTTTCAGAATAAGTGAAGCGTTAACCCACATTTTGTAGCTCATCACCGTGCTCTTTTAAGCGGGTAAGTACTTTCACGAGGTACACCTGATAAGCAGGAGTATTCGCTTCTTGGTATATGCATAAGATAACAAAGAACTCTGTAAATGAAGCCTCCCAAGCAATCGAAATAGCATATCATGTTTGATTAGCTATTGTAGTCACTAAGGAACACGAAGGACAGATTAGATCTAATGGATACATCCTAACTTAATATTCACACAGATTTCGTATAAGTTGTACTCATAATGTGTGATCAATTTGGTTGAAGGCAGAATGACCGTCTATAAGAAGCCTGAACGACAACTACCTGGACCAGAAACAGGACGTTTTTATTCCTGTCCCTAACTGAAGTACACTGACGGGCACAACAAACAACTGCACAGTATTTGTCCTAATTGTGTTCGTCATCCTACCAACCACTTCACAGAGGAAGTAAAAAAAACGTTCCATAGCTTTGTCCACGTGCGCGCATTCTATGGAACTGAGGGCATGTCTGAAATTAGTTTCTGGCTGACTGATTCTCGATTCCCAAAACAGGTTGTATTGATTGATTTCAGAGGCAAAGCACAGGTGGCCGTAAACGTATAAATGCACAGAAACATGTCTGTGTTTATCTGTATCCGACGGTCGATGGCGAATCGAAGCCAATGAATAAGACACGTGCACGCACCTTACCTTGCACAGTCAATGTGGGACAAGCGTCGAACAGGGATACGGAAATAACTGGAGAGGGGATGACTGCACGAAGTATTTGGAAAGGCACAGGGGAAACCGCTTCTCGTTTGTTGGTCACGGCGATTGAAAAGTAGTTTAATTCCTCCAACACTAAACAGACAATCTGACTACCCCCAGGAAACAGCAGCGGATGAAAATCAATTCGAAGTAGAAGCAGATTGCCTTGTAGTAACGAAATTTCTTTATAACGATAATGAGTTGCGTGTTCGAATTTATGATGATGAACGAAAGTCGGCTGACACCATGTGAACCAGTAGGAATTTCTATCAATTGACATTTAAATGTTCAAGGTAAAACAATAAAAATTATTTGAACACATGCCGGATAAAAGGGAACTCCTTGAATTTAGCTACCTGCAAACAGAAGTATACGAGCGAAAGACAACATAATGTCCATATTTAGCATAGATATGAGGCGTGCTGCTGAGCGTTTGCACACAACAATTTGACCGCACATAACGTGATGTTAAGAGTGTAGTGGTTAACAAAGTAGCTTCATGAATACGTGACCTGAGTGCAACTCCCAGCTCTGGTTGACAAAATTCAACAAGATCACAGAAGGAGTAAACAGCGTCTTTTTGAAAATGGCCGACTGAAAAGTCTATGGGAATGCGATGGTTGTGATCAACTGACGAATTGATGCTCAAACTATATTGAGCAAAATTCCCTACTACTTATCGATAATACATACATATATAACCTGCGTACACCAACCCACAGTTTGTCAACTGACACTCCATTTGCATGTACTGATGTATGTTAAGGACAACAATTCGGTGATACGTGTATGACGTCAGTTGGGAGGATGAGGGTTTTCAGGCCAATCCTTGCACCGATAAGATAATCCTGATGTCTTGACCGGAGTCTCGTGAAGATGACGAGCAATTTTGGTCAGGAACGTCGTACGTTATCGAGCGAAACCATCTTAAAAAAACATTGAATTCGAATTTCGCTATCGTTAAAATGCGTCAGTAGTGCACATCCCTACCATGGCCGAGATTTGATCTCAGGTCACGTTTTCACAAGGCAATCAATCTGACTTCACATTAGGCACAGCTAAATTATCATAAGCAAATTTGAAGAATTCTCAACCGCCAGTTAAACAAACGTATGTAACACCCAGGCCGTGGGTGAAACACTAGTTACGTAAATGAATTTTTCAAAAACGTGCAAATATCATTCATTTATCTCCCCGCAAGCCCACAACAGATGGACAGGGAAATGAGACTGATTTCCCGTTGACTATTTGCACGTTCAATACATATAATGCGCGTAACATAACTGTCCATAGGTTTGTAAGCTGTTGCGCAAGATGGGTAAAAGTCTTCTCTATCACATTTCTGGTTTAGTTTGTTGCAGGATAATTAGTACTGGACAGTTTATAGGAGTATGAGAAAAGCGAACGGATGTGAACAAAATGTAATTTTGCACAAGCACACAGTCATGCTAACATTGAACATGGAAGCACACTGAAGTGACATTCTAACAGAAATGTACACCTGGTGACCTGTAGGTGCAGATTAAGAAAGTGGGTAGTCCATTCAAAGTTCGACAGATTCTTCCCGAACAGAAAGTCTCCCAGCACAACAGTCCGCTTGTTTGGTCGTCAAGTTTCAGAGGATAAATCGTGACTGAAAGGGGATCAGTCAGAAGACGAACGACTGGGTAGGTAATTTTCTGAGTGATTAACAGAGCTCCTGCCAGGTGTTGGGAACACAGGGCGAACAGATCAAGTGTTATAAGCTTTTCCAGATAGCGCACTCTGCTGAGAATCCTGACTTTTCTGTTGACATTTTTCAAACTTCATCATTACGATAGTACGAATGATAAGCCTGTGTCAGCGCTCATGAGCTGTAGGCTAGGAATAATAACATGGTGAAGGCTGCAAGATAGAACGTTTTAGCAAGTACTGTGAAGAACTTTAGTGGCGTGGCCGAAACTTATGTTAACAAGTCTAGATTGTCTGTAAGCAGCCTTCCAAACTGTCATTCACATGCAAACACCTTTGGCTTTATATTTTTAAAGTAGCGGTCAGTACAATGTTGACTGTTTATCCACTACCTCTCAGCTGGGAGTAGTTTCCGAAGAAACGCTGGTTCATGTCGCTCTGTACAGCTCTGATATGTTTCGTGCCTTCCTAACGTGGACGTCTGTACCGTAGAAGTACAATAGCGCTGGTTATCCGGTAATGTTTGGTAGGTGTTGCTGTTTGACAACTTTCAAACAACACAAAAGATGCTGGACACTATTTCGCGTTCTGTTTAGTACTTCGGAATACACTTTGCAACCTTAAAATACAAAGTGCCTCTGCAATATTGTTGTGTTTAAGTAGATTTAATATGAAATAATGACCTCAAATAGGTTGATGACCGGTTTGTTTAGCTGGGATGCTGCATCAGTAGCGAAGGTGTAGGGAATGAAGTAGAAGCGCGTATCTCCAAAGCTACGGTGGTGTTCGCTAATCTGAGGCACCTCTGGCGACAGAGAGGTATCTCTCTGAGCCTTAAGGGTTACGTATATTATGCGACAGTGAGGACCGTATTACTTTAAGGCAGCGAAACCTGGCCGTTTAGGGTAGAGGACGTAAACCATCTTCAGGTATTTGATCACCGGTGTCTGCGTTCATTCATTTGTATCGGGTGGCACCAGCGAGTAAGCAACGAGAAGGTTAGGAAGCACGTCTTTGGTGGTGATTATCAAACAAGTTCTTTTATTCCATGCCTACACTTGCACAGACTTAGGTGGTTGGGTCATGTACTAAAGATGTCAGCTAGTCGTCTGCCACACCGAGCACACTTTACCGAGGCTGTGACCAACTGGCGCAAGATACAAGGTGGACAGATGATGACTTGGCGTAGACAAATAAAATCGTTCACGAAGGAGTTGGTCACTGTAGATCGAATTCGTCTCCCGGGCTGACTTCCTCGTAACTCAGAGTCGGCAGCTTCAAAAGTTAGGTGAGATGACGCCTAATCAAGCTCAGTGACATGAATGTTTTCGTTGTTTGTCCGAGTTGTCTGTTAAGTGAGTGCATCTAATGACGCGAGGCAGTGAAAACCATAAGGAAGCTGTCTTGTTGATGACGCTTTACCTCCACTTACAGCTCGGTTGTTTGTTTGCAAAGCGTAGGCACCTTGAAGTCGAATGTTTGAAAATAGACGTGGCTATTTTCAGTAGATAGGTAATTTCCATTCCCTTTTTTTTCTTTTTAATTCTTCATAGTTGTATGGCAGTTAAGCATCAGTGTGAACCACTGATGTATTGCTGTCTATAATGATGAATGTTTCGTAGTTCAAAGCTCAACAGAATGAAGAACAAAGGGTGCAAGACGGGCTATTGTTTGATGCCTCGGTTAGCCTGGAAGCATGCAGATCATTGTGCAGTCACCTTGCGGTTAAACCAAGATCCGGAGCACTTAAGCAATGGTCCATGTGAGTCTGTGGAATGCCAAATTCTGTCAACAAATGGTCGTCACCGAACGCATTTGAAACTCTACAGAACTAGTGTAAACGAAGTGTGTGCACCATATCGCGTCGAACGTGCATCTCCCAAGCACAATCTAAGCATACCATCTGACAAATAAAACAGTAAACAGCGGCCAAAAGAAGCCTATGACAATAATCCAAATCAAAAAATGAAAACGACCTTCCGTAAATTAAATGGTAAATTGTCAGAAACCAAATACTGAATCTAGAGGAAATCGTTGCACACCTGAAATCTTATAACCTCACAAAATCAAACATGTTTGTGGGAGATGGTGACGACCAATGCTTAATGAGGTAAACGTGTTTGAAATCAACAACTTGCGAAAGTGATGAAGGAGTGGAGAAGAGAGAGAGAGATAATAAGTCAATAGCGATGGTCGATGTACAAAGTTCACAAAGTTGCTCAACTAGCAATCAATACGATTTATCGTATGTGTGTACTCAGACGTGCGACCATCTAAAGGAATAATTCATTCTGAGCAAAACAAATATGCCTATTTGAACCGGACAGAAAGGTCGAATTCAGCAGGAGTAACAGTAGAAAAACAAGATGATTTTTGATCGTTGGCATCAGTCACCGGTCCGTGGAGCATTTCGCAACCGAGTAACTGTATCGAATAAAGACAGATTTTGGACATGGAACAAAGCAAACATCTAGAATTTTAGGTACAGCCAGCATCAAGAAAAGATACACATAAAATATACATGTATCTCATTGAATCCACACTACAGTTTTGATCATATGGACCAAGTTCACACGATAGAAAGCAAACAGTGCATTAAAAAATCAGAGCAGACAGTCGGCCAAGAGGACAGGTAGATGAGTGAATAACAGTCTGGGTTACATGGACACCGCCTTTTGGAAACAAACTGGAAATCAGGCTTCCATAAAACATTTCGGTACTCACTTTACTGCGACTATGAAGTATGATACAACTCAAGATATTCATGTATTTACATCCGAACAAAATTAGGGTTACCGAAACAAAATCGGACGTAATACGTAACAGCGTGATGTAATAAATCTAGGGAGTTTGTAATGATCTGGAGATAATTCCGGTCTGCTTACTGTACGATGTGATACATATATGAATACTGGCTAATACAGCTAACTGGTTAGTGAAGACGTTCAACTGTCTTCGGTTTGGCGCATGTGATCACATCTACTTGTTGGTATGTTTGCAGGTGTGTGCGCTCATAAAAATGTGCAGATGTTGTCAATATTGAGTGACCAAACCAAGTTTCAACGAATAGACAGAGTAGACAAGGTCACCGGAATAGAAGACCGCATAGAACGACATCTGCAGCTGCTCTTACAGTTGCGGATTATTGATGAAGTAACCTACAAATCTCTTAAATCATGTGGATCGTCTATACCCCAGCTATACGGCCTGCCCAAGACCCATAAATCTGGCA
The DNA here is from genome assembly GCA_013368495.1 of Paragonimus heterotremus. NCBI lineage: Eukaryota > Metazoa > Platyhelminthes > Trematoda > Plagiorchiida > Troglotrematidae > Paragonimus > Paragonimus heterotremus. The sequence continues at coordinate 27,809 of LUCH01000289.1, read as the reverse complement.
TGCCGCTCCGGCCAATTCTGGCGAGGACTAATTCCCCATACCATAAGTTGGCGCGTTGGTTAGTCGCTATTCTAACTCCACTGAAACAAAAGTTTCAGGCACACTCCATCAAAGATTCTCTGGAATTGATTAATGACCTGAACAAACTTAACATTGTTAATGAACTGATGTGTTCTGTAGACGTTCAGTCGCTGTTCACAAACGTCCCTCTGCATGAAACAATTGACTATATTTGTGAGCTCGTTGAATCGAACCACATTACGTTGCCACTACCAACCGACATACCGAGAGAAAGTTTGCTGCTTTGCACTGAGAATGACAGTTTTAGTTTTATCGAGCAATCCTACCGCCAAATAGATGGCGTGGCCATGGGAAGCCCGCTTGGTTCCATCTTCGCAGACTTCTTTATGTTAAGAATTGAGCAGGAGCTAGCTACCGAGATAGCAGGTTTGTCATACTACAAGCGTTACGTCGACGACACGCTGATATTCAGTCAATCCAAACAGGTAATAGATAACTTGGTGCAACGCCTAAATAGTTGTCACCCTAACCTGAAGGTTACATGTGAATTTGAGGCCAATAATTGTCTGCCATTTCTAGACATACTCATATGTCGCCGAGAAGATGGCTGGATTAGAAGAACTGTCTATAGGAAACCCACATGGTCCGGCCAGTACCTAAACTTCAACAGTTTCACACCGATCCAACATAAACGTGCACTAATAAATACACTGTTCACACGGGCAAGACGAATATGTACTCAAGACAGTCTTGCGGAGGAACTAGATTTGATCACTTCTGTCTTACAATCTAACGGTTACCCTAAAAAGTTCATAGAAAGGCATAGCAGACAAAAAGCGCCATCCGAAGAAGTGATCACTGTAAAGAAAAAGAGGGTTTACATAGAGTTGCCCTTCAAGGGTGACCATGTCATGCGGTAAACAACACAACGACTGAGAAGTTCACTTAAACGAACATTTAACGCGGCTGAACTCCGTGTACTCTCTCGGACCCAAAAGTTACCAATGCCTTCAATCAAAGGTGACCAGCCTATCGGTGCCACCTCACATTGTGTTTACCAATTTACATGTAACTGCGATGAAAGTTACATAGGCAGAACCGAAAGATGTCTGATCTCCAGAATGAAGGAACACTTGCCCAAATGGATGCAAAAGTCCGTGCTACCGGAGAACGGCAATGCTGCTGAAACACGTAAACAGCCAGTTTCATCAGTCGCTAGACACGTCCTGATCACTAGTCATGCTATCGATCCAGCTTGTGCATTCAGAGTTCTGTTGCATCACTCCAATTCAAGATTCCTGAGATTTGCTGAAGCTGTAGCAATCAATCGCCTCAAGCCAGCTCTGTGTTCAAAAAAAACTGTTTGTGAACTTGACCCTTCCCTGGACCTAACTGACTTATCTTAACCCGCCTATTGATTATCAACCCCCTGAATTGTTTGCTATAAAAAAACCGATCCATGTTATTGTAAATTTGGTAATGATGAGTCAATATGAAATGCTTGCATCTACCAGTTTTCGTGTTCTGACTGTTTTGTTCAAACTGCTGAAGGGAACTAACTGTTTCAAATATCTTCGAATTGCTTGAAAAACTCTTCTATAGCGGCTGAAGCCTAAGAGCACGTTCCCGTGAGTATAAAGATAGTGTACATCATGGTTGTTGAGTCGCTTTTTACAAATGTTCCCCTTCGTCAGATAATTAGATAAAACGATAAAACAGTTCATCTACCGGAAACTTACTTGGACCAGGCAGTACCCGAACTTTCACAGTTTCGCGCCGACTTAGTACAAGCGTGATCTAGTGATAACTTTGTTCTATCGTGAAAGACAAACCTGTTCGAGAGGAACACTAGCCAAAAAGAGATGCTGTTGAGAATCATACTTAAGGAAAACAGCTATCTATTGGTGTTCGTGCAGAAATTTAGCAAGCAAAACCCGGCAACCTTGATGTCTGCAACAGCTCCCAAACTGAATGTCTACCTCCGTCCGCCTCACAAGAGTGATGACACCACTACTCTGTTGAAAACCCATCCCACGGCAACTGTGGAGCGCACGTTCTATGCGACCCAACTGATCATGCTGTTCACCACCAGCTGAACTGCAACACCACTGCTGAAAACATCGCTTTCGTTTAATATCAAATCTTAAATCATCTAAGAATTCTCATGTGAGTGCCGGTCCACTTAAATAAGCAGAATGGACTGGGAGTTACGCAATCGGGTCAAAGATCACGTTCCGGCTTGGGTTCGCAAAACGGTCGTGGATACCACAATTCCGGATTTAAGTCGGAGCACAAGCCACACGGAATTGGCGTCATCGATCGCTCGAAACTTGTTGACATGTCGACTCCAACCGAACTTGAAAAATGCCTTCCGGATATGTTACACTACACTAAAAACGAAGGCTTCTCCAGTTCGGGGAAGCGGTAGCAACTAACACATGGAAGCCATCTATCTGCGCACAGAAAGAACTGTTCATTATTACCAGATTACTCTGGTAACTGATGAGTATTAATGTATGTGAGTAAGCGTGTGTGGTTGATGACTTTGTTAAACTTCAGAATGTCCATGGGACTTTGCTATATAAACTCGCAAACTGCAGTATGTACCTGATCAGATGCAGTGAAGTGTGGTCATGAGATACATTGTGCAAAAACTTTCTGACTTCTCTGTTCAGATATACTATAGAACAGAAACCATGCGTTGCTAATTGTATCCTTATTTACTCTGGACAAAAAGGGTATTAACTTTGCATGCCACCGAAGGTAAGCGTATATCACGAAGCTGACCGTTTTCGGTTGAACGAGACCCATTAATATCTGTACGCTAAGTACGATCTGCCTGCGGTGTAAAGAGACACATTTCGTTATCGTTAGTTCGTTTTCCCAAAACAGAATTGAATGCGGTGATTCATGTCGTGCACACACTGAGGGATTCATTATTGTTTCTCAGGAATCCAATGGCAACAGAGTATACTGGCGTGAAGTAGAACGGCACGGCTGAATAACGAGGCAAAAAACTCTACGTTGATGATAGGGTTACACGGCGTAAAGTCATAGTTCAAAAATGATACGGTAAACCTGAAAACGCTACGTGAAGTGTCTCAGTTTTAGCAGGAAGCTCATCAATTATCGATGTCTTTAACCTGTGACCTCAAAAGATATCCGGACTGGGAAACCCTATATTCTCGGACAATCGCTGCAAGGTATGTGAAAATACAACACCACGAAAACAAACACTAGTTTTGCACTGTTAATGTGTATCCGTATTCGATGATGGGCGTGCATCGTCGACCCCATTGTTGGCACGTCTCACACAGTGCATATAGTTGTCCCAACTCATCACTTTCAGTCACTTGTAACCTTAGCATCGAGATGTGCTCTTTAGTTTGCTATCGTTCGATGCGTACTATGCTACTCATTACCGATAGTGTATGTCACACAACATATCTTCGTCTTTTGAGACTGCCTGATTACTTTCCCTATGCCGACGAATCTTTTCCGAACCACACAATGCTGGTGCTCGATAATCCCCTGCTAGTTGACACTACTGGCACATCGTGCCGCTTTGCTAATTCGCGGCCGTAAACTCGTCTTGTCACATCGTTCCGCTCGATCGTGTATACTGGACCCCGTATGAGTAATATTAATTACATATCTTTCCACGAAGACAGAAGATTTCTTGTATCCGGGCAGCTAGTAGTCTTGTTCCGATGATCTTCATATTTCACCCCTTCTCTTGGATTGCACATTCTGGTCTTGTCAAAACACTAAGCTACTTGTTGTGTTCTTGCAAGTGCCCATGTGCATTCCAGATTTCGTTTAGCCCCTTCGCTTTCGGCGAATAATTCACTGGTGGAAATACTGTGCTATGGCCATATTCCAAAGTCTCAACCCATTAAAAATTGAGGGGTTCTATAAAGTGTCAAGTGAAATGGAAATTTCTTCATGCAGGATTGAACACATGCTTAATAATCTAATAACACCGGTGGCAGAGCAGATTCCCAGTCACCTCCTTTGGCCGGAAGTCACTCTTTGGCTGTTCAATTGTAACGTCCAATGAGTCCATTGGTGTGAGTGATATGGTGGCATCCTTGTGTGTTTGATCTCCAGTTACTGCACTCGCGTTGAAAATTCCTCATTTTCAAAGCAAGATTCATGGTCTGCAAAACATCGCTTGGTGTGACGTGGTTCGTTACAATGTACTTAATCATCACAGACCCTACAATGTAGATGCCTACTGGCGTGGAACGTCAGTCAATTCTATCTGAAGGATAACTTGTTCTGTCATGAGCGGAACCTACTGATCATCGTTAGTGTTCGGCGACACTAGATAGACAAGATCTGTCAGCCAGCTTTCTAAGAGAGGCAGACATTGGCTAAAAAGACTGCTGGGCTATCCGGTTGTTGTCTTTTAGTATCTGACAATGCTTTCATGCAAATACGTAGGACTTTACACCGTTTATCATCTTAGGGCAGTATAATCTTTGTTTCAGGGAATGGCGCAGTCTGATGTATGCCATTTCATAAAACGCTGATACCCCAGCATTATTGATACCAACTTTCCTTCATCGAGAAGAGTTTATTTACGGATCTCCCTCATTAGAATTTGTTCAGATTCTCACGCCTCACTCCAAGGCATCAATCACTATCCGGAGGATCTCGTCTTGGCTCCATAAAAGAGCCAGTGCTCGCAGGTTCTGCCTCAATACTAGTCTGTTACCTCCAAAAGTCACTTTGGGAAGTCCCTCAACTACCAGCAGTAATGAAGCAAGGTCAACAACACAGTTGCCAGACCCCGCTACGTGAGCGATCGCAGAACCAGGTTGCCGTAGGTACAATGCCCATCTGGCCCATCTTCTTCCAGGGTTCTTCGCCGTCCTGATCCACCTTCGAGATTTGTAGTCTATCTCCATGTGGAACTGCTGATCTAACAGATGCGGCCTCCACTTGCCCAGTCCCCAGAAGAATGCCAAACATTTATTTTCGGTGGTTGAACAATTCTGCTTTGTTAGTGTCAGACGTCTGCTGGCATATTTGATTATTCCCTCCCTTTGCTTCAACACTGCCCTAATGCAACAATCACCGGCTCCTGTCAATACACTGAACGCTCCTATTGAAACCGGAGGTTTCAGTGTTATACGTTGCCCGTTAGTTCTTTCGTTGTGCTCTCTGGACATCATCGGCCCATTCAAATTTCGAAGGAGTTCGTGCAGTTATGATGCTGTGGAATGAAAAGTTTCACGAAGCGCCTATAGTAACCCGCTCGATCCAGAAACTCGCAACGCACGTTTGCAATTCACAGTCAAGACCTCTCTAGTTATATTTATTTTTCCTAGAAATTGTCCGACTTTATCTCGGCAAATCACGGGCCAAAATAATACCACCCATGTTGTGAAATATCAGCATTGATCCAAAGTCCTGAGTCCGTTAGAGACAGCATCTGTCTGTGCTGTATATTACGATTCCGTGTTATCGTATGTCCCAACATCATCTCCAAATACCCTGCAGTAGTTTTGCCAACTAAATCACTAAGCGTCGAAACGTGAGCCGTGTCTTGGGGAAGTCGAACGACATGCTTCTGACTTTATACTGTTTTTCACTAACCATGAACGTAGCTTTTCCCAAATCTGCAGGGTTAATTGTCTCCTGTCGGTGTCCGGTGAGTGAATCCAACACTGTGAACAATATCGTCTGTGACTTGTCAAAAACAGTGACGAAAGAGGGCAGTGGCACACATATGTTCTGTGTTGCCCCCTTTAGTTCCTTAAAATTGACGTAAAAGTGGTATTGCCCGTTGTAGTTTTTAATTAGGAGTTGAACCGAGTTATACAGGCTGCCGACTTCTTCAACAGCGCCCTCACGCACATGTTCTGCATTTGTTTCTTCACTTTCTCCTCTAAATGAACCAGCATCAGAGAGCCACAGCTGACGGACCACTTTTAAACTTTGGGTGGACTGTTGCATCTGGAAAACTAGTCTGTCTGGTTTCCGAAAACACAGTAGAAAGGTAATCCACAATTTGGCTGCCAATGTGCACTCCAGATCCATTCACATAATCAACCGGTAGGCAATGGCTTCTAATCGTTTTGATCATCATCAACATCGGTTCGACGGATTTTGCAACCGAGTACCAAACCGTGGGAGGATCCGTGTATAATCTGAATGCTTTGCGTTTCCAATTAATAATAGTAAACGTAATATGGAGTGAACATCACCCACAACTGATCACAGCTCTCGTAACCCTATTGAATTTACGGCCAAGCCCTTTCAAAAACACACGGGACTCGAGTTTCGCCTTTGTCAGAGCTCATCAGTGGTGCACATCTTCATGTTGACTACTGCACTACTGTACTCATACTATGGATGAGTGAATTATGATAAAACGCACCTTTACTCTGCCAAAACGTTCTATTACTGTTGTGACCGCAAAAGACGCTTGGCCTGAGAATTCGTTTATTGAGCAAACTCCTGTATACGTCATGTCAAAAATCAAATCACAAAGGCGTACACTCATTTGCACGTCAGACATACATTCACATACATCGGGTGATGGTACGTTGTCATTCGCCTTGGTGCAATTTCTACCATAGCGCATACACACTATTCCGACAGCCTATTCTTGTTCGTCGTCTTCCTGACGTTCGGAACTTGCTCTTTTGTTCCTGAATGTCGCCTGTGGGTAATATACTACTCATAACGAAACTGCCTGTCATACGACATTACGACTTAACTGTTGTACCTGGATCCCTGCTATGTGGTTTTACCCAATCTACTTGCGCGGAGTCAAGAAGAACACGACTGCAGGAAAACACGTTGTATTGCCGATTACCAGTTTGACAAATGAATAAAATGCCTGTAAATATATAGCATGAGATAGTGGCCAAATATGGTCATTTGCTCGTTGAACCACTGTCCGCTTGTTTAGGCCACTTCATGACCCAGTGGCCAAGTAGGGCCAATTCCATAGCCGTTGCGCTCTGATTGGTTTCTCGGGCTAGTGCGACACCCACGCTCACTTCCACGCCTCCTTCTAGTTGGTCCGACGTGCCCCTCAGTGCTTTGTTGACGATTGATTTCGTCAGCTGTCACCGATGACCGGATTAAATTGTTGTGATGAATTTGCCTCCTAACACCTCCCGTTTTTCGGCATGTGTCAAAGGACTGACACCTTGGGTTCGCTGGTAGGGGTTTGACGGATTTCGTTGTTCGTTTAGACCGTCTAAGAGGAAAAGAACCGGGTGTTCGCTCGTCGGTGTCCGACAGCGGCACGTCAGCCTTTTTCTCCAATTCGAAGGTGTCCAATAGAATGTCCAAATATAACAGAGTTGAGTCTGATTTGATCGGAAGTAAGCCCGGGGTTCCGCCGTAACTGGTTGATATGTTATCTCCAGGTGTCTTCCCCGACAGTTACTTCGTAGATCACCTTCCAATTACGTTCTGAGATCACTGTAGGGGTTCATTTATTTTGGCCTTGGAAGTCTCATGCAAGCGCTGAGTCGCCCATATTGAAACGCCAAATGCGTTGTGCATAACCTGTCTTGTGTATTTCGTTGGCAGATATGAGTGGGGAGGGTTTGATATTGTCGAACCTTGTGCGAATTTTCCGTCCGAACATAGATTCAGCTGGCGAGGTTCATCCTGGTGTATTGCGATTAGGCGTAGTGCGATAGACAGTCGAGAAATGCTGAATGGCATCTACTGGAGTTCCCTCTCTTTCGGCTTTAAGTAATGTTCACTGGAATGTATCCACAAACCCTTCAGTTTGACCATTAGATTGTGGGTGATACGGGGGAGAGAATTTTCGCTGAATGTCATGATGTTCGCAAAATGTCCGGAAAGTTGCGGATGTGAGTCGTGATGCATTATCCGATACAACAGTCTTCGGAATGCCAAAGTAACTGAATAACTTGCTGAGCTGTGATATTAATAATATAGGGTTCGGCTTTGTCATTGGAACAACTTCCAGCCATTTGGTGAGTGAATCGACCAACATCATGTAGTATTACCCATTAACTGGCCCGCAAAATCCAGAGGGAGACGTTGCCACGGTTTTCCTGCGTCTGACCATGGGTGCCACGGACACCGGGGGTGTTTTAGCTGCTTGCTGACATCCTTCGCGTCCTTGACAGAACCGCACAATGTCCGAATCCGTCTGCGGCCAATATACATAACTGCGCGCGAAAGCTTTCATTCGGCTGATACCTGGATGGCCGGTATGAAACTGTTTCAGTAGTTTGTCACGTAACATCTGTGGCACGACGATCCGGTTACCAAAAATAAGACAACCATCGATAATGGAGAGGCAGTCACGCCTATGAAAGAACTACCGGATATTGGAATCCAGGTTGTGTTGATTCCAACTTATGCGTACACAGTGCATCACCTTCTGTAAGACTTCGTCGTGATTCGTTGAGTTCTTGATGGTCGTAGTAGTAACAGGCAGGGCCCTTATGTTGTCGAAGAGGACTCGACGAACCTCCGGTTCAACTGTAAATGACGCAATGATGGAGTCGTCAGATCTTGTTTCCTTCGAGTTGATTAGGCGTGACAAGGCATCGGGTTTGCCAAATTCGTGCGTGTTCCGGTAATGTCGCTCAACGTTGCAGTCAGTTTGCAGTGTAAAATGGAATGGCTTTCTTTGAACCGAAAACAGTCAGCAAAGGTTTGTGATCTGTGAGAAGAGTGAACCGCCTTCCATACAGCATTTTTTGAAACTTCTTGACTGCGAAAATAACAGAAAGTGCCTCCTTTTCAATTTGACTGTAGTTCTTCTCGGCAGGTTTCAATGATCTGGCAGCATGCGCAATGACTTTTCTGATTCATCTGGAAAGATTTGGGGAATCACTGCACCGATACCAAAGTTTGACGCGTCAAATGCGACCTCTGTTGGAAGAGACGGATTGAAGTGGGTCAGAAGCAACTCAGAAGTAATCATTGCTTTAATTTTCTCAAAGTTCCGTTGACATTCTGTTGTCCATTCCCATTTTGAATCCTTGGTTAGAAATCCGTTGAGCGGCCCTCTGAGTTGATGAAGTGTAGGAAGAAATGCTCCATAATAGCTGACAAGTCCGAGAAAAGCACGAAGGCCGGATAAATCCTTCGGTGGAGGCATCGTCTTGATTGCTTCAACACTGGCCGGATCTGGATGGCGCCTGTGTTTGTCAATAATAAACCCAAGATATTTGACACTGTGCAACATAAAAATGCACTTCTTCTTCCTCAACCAGAATCCATACTCCTTAACTCTTGACAACAGCATGTCCAGTTTTTGTGCCAGGTCTGCAGCGTCACAGCGGCCCATTCAGAATAATTCACTGACCGTATGATACCTTCTGCTTGCAACCGATCAAGTTTGCCGTCCACAATCGGCAGAGTAGCATACGAAACTGGTCTTTTGGGTCTGAACACTGGTTTCACTTCTGGATGTAATGTTAGAGTTGCTTTCGCTTTTGTACAAAGACCGAGGCCTGGTTGAAAAACAGACGCGTGCCTAATCTTGAGTTCCTCAATCTGACGTTGATGTCCTGGCACCAGTAGCAGCGTTTCTGACCGACTGTGTATTTTCGTCTGATTACATATGCTGTTTACCGGTTGGTCTAGTGCTTTCAATTTATCCATCCAGTCAAGGTCTAGTAGATCTAAACCTGGGTGATCTGTGACGAAGCAACAAGTTTCGATTCAGTTGTCTCCAAACGTCACCTCACGTGTTACTTCACCGGCTGTCTTCAAGGTTCCATCAGAGGCGTTTCGAGCCTTATGATGCGTTGGAAGCAGCGGAAGCCGCTCAAGATTACGCCACTTATTGCGGGAAACTGAAGTGATATCAGAAGTTGTGTCTAATTACAAGCGGGTAGACACACCATTAATGCGAAGGGTAACGTACTTGCGTTTGGGTTCCCCATCAATTTTAAATGATGTGGTGACCGCGTTCGACTTGCTGGCGGAGAACTTCGGGCGCCTGTGAAAGTTTCCTTGACGCTGGGATTGTTGCACTAGTGCGTGACAGCACATTTCTTTGTGACCTTTCTTTCCACATTTGTCGCATATATGATTTTTGAACGGACAGAGACGAGCAAAGTACTAGCATGGTGATGATGGTTTTGAATTTGTTGCTGGCTGTTGGCTTGTTTCTTTAGTCGTGTTTTTGCTGCTGGCGGCATAAATCATTTCTGGAGGACCTGTTGAACTAGTCTGCTGAATCATTGCTGTATCGTGCTTCAGGTTGACGAGTCGTTAGCATTCTGTTGTGACACCCTGATGGGTAATGTCTGGACACTGCCCGGTTGTTTTCAAAATTCTGGTCCGAATATCTGCGTCTTGGGGTGAATGCAAGCCGCATACAAAGATGAAACACTTGAATTGATCGTCCGACATGCGACGAAGTTTAGAACGTTCGCATTCCCGCTTGACATTACTTACATACTGTACCCAGTCATCGCTAGGACTGTTTGTTAATTTCAAACAATGATAGCGAATATTGAACAAGGATGATTGCCCACAGAAAATTTGTGACAGCGTCCTTGTGTCTCCTGGAAGATTAAACCTATGGGATGCTTCGGCAAAGTGAAATTCACGAATCGTTCGTGTTCTGCTGTGCCCAGTCTTTGCAGTAATAGTCTGACTTTCTTGTCTTCGGGAAGCTGTGCCATCTCCACACGAAAAATATCTTCATAATTATGGAACCAAGAATCGAACGTGGCGCCACTGATAGCATCAAAATGGAACTCAGTTACTTGCTGGATCATCGATTTTGGTGTAGACACCTGGCCCTGGGTTACAACTCTCAGTAACTGACTCGAAAACTTCTGCGTCATCATTTCAATAAGTTTCGCTTGTGGCTGCTCGAAAATGTCCTGTTGTTGTTAAATGAGTACCTGCATCTGCTCCATGGAGATGGTCATGATTGGGTTCGGTTTGTTCTCGGTCGTCACTGGTATAACGCGCTTTTCCTCTGCCATAACATACTATTACGACTTGACTGCTCTACCTGGTTCCCTGCTATGCGGCTTTACCCAATCTACTTGCGCGGAGTCAAGAAGAACACGACTGCAGGAAAACACACTGTATAGCCGACTACCAGTTCGACAAATGAATAAAATGCCTGTAAATATATAGCATGAAATAGTGGCCAAATATGGCTATTTGCTCGTTGAACCACTGTCTGCTTGTTGAGGCATCTTCAAATTGTCATATGCAAACGCTCAACTATATTTGCTTGTAAGTAACGTTCAGGCTGCCCATTCGCTTTGAGAGGAGACACAAAAAACATTAACTCAAACTGATGGTCCCGCGGACTAAGACTACTTTTCAATTTGAAAGCACAGAAACCATTGGACTTGTTTGGCGATATTTCGTTTACTGCACATTCATATGCTGTGCTGACGGGTTCCAACAAGAATGAAACACGAATATAGTGGTTCTTTTCAAGAAGGGATGGCTGAAAGGGTTTACGGGAATGCGGAGGCTGCGACCAATTGTGAGTGATGTTCTACTCAGTAAGAAAAATTCATGCACCACTTACTAGCAAGTAAACAGAACGTAAACACATTGCAACACAGAACTCTGATAAAGTACTCCGCTCGTTATAAAGCTAGCAGTGATTTTTACTGGCTATTGTAGATGTCTACGTTTTAACCGTTGAACTGGAGAGGCGACTAGAGTTTTATCCAAGTGAATAACGTCAGTGTTGCTGCTTCTCAAAACTGTTCCGAAAACACTGATCAATGGTAGTTTGACGTAAACACTCCCTGATATAGGCAGCTCCGTTACCCTCCTCGAGCAGATTCTCGTGAAAATTAATGGTTGGAAACTTTACAAAATAAAATGATAACAGAAGACACGTAAGCATCATATGCCACTAGTGAACAATATACAGTAGTAATCTTGCACTAGTATACTGGATAGAAACCACTTCTCGTGGATTTGTGCCCAAACATTTACCTAGGCAAGATTGTTAGATGGTGACCAGTCACCGTGTAGCTCGGGTGAAATCACTGCTACTGTTTAAATCCTGACACCAGAATGTAATCCGATAGGTCACCTGGGAATCGAGCAAACTTAGATACAGGCAAAATCTCACTAGGACAACGGTGATAGTCAAGCATCGCCATGCAGCATTATCAGTGTCACTGGAACAAGTTTATGTGTTCGGATCAAGTAAGTTTTTGCTGCTGCATCGTTATGAGGTTCGTCGTACGATGAGCAACATGATCGCAACGGCCGGCTGACGACAGAATGGCTAGCCCTTCAGTAGGACGTATATGGAATAGATCTGGAATGCAAATTGAGATATATCAGCCTTGCGGACCCCACATGCTGGATGTAAATTTTGTTGGCGATCCAGACAGCATGTACTGTAGACGGCGCAGCAGTTCATCAGCCAGAAAAAATACTAGGGCTGTTAAGTACCAGAGGAAACGAACAGGATGACCTCACCCAACGGAATATACCTCGTGGCTGCATACATAACTAATGAAGGATACTCGAGGTGGACAAGTGATGACTTGGCGTAGACAAATAAAATCGTGCACGAAGGGGTTTGTCACTGTAGATCGAATTCGTCTCCCGGGATGACTTCCACGTAACTCAGAGTCGGCAGCTTCAGAAGTTAGGTGAGATGACGCCTAATCAAGCTCAGTGACATGAATGTTTTCGTTGTTTGTCCGAGTTGTCTGTGAAGTGAGTGCATCTAATGACGCGGGGCAGTGAAAACCGTAAGGAAGCTGTCTTGTTGATGACGCTTTACCTCCACTTACAGCTCGGTTGTTTGTTTGCAAAGTGTAGGCACCTTGATGTTGAATGTTTGAAAATAGACGTGGCTATTTTTAGTAGGTACTTCTTTTTTTTTCTTATAAACAGGGTTTGCTTTTTTCTTCTCCAAGGTTGTATTGCAGTTAAGCATCAGTGTGAACCATTGACGTGTTGCTATAATGATGATGATCATGATGGTGATGATGAGCTTGTGCACTGCATTCATCCGGAGGACTATGCTGACTAGGTCAATGGTTGTACTAGGTGCAACCTTATCAGACTGGACAAAACGAAGTAATCAAACGAAAGGGAGAACCAGATAAGACAAGAGCAGACAGATTTCAGGCCTAGTTGAGAATGTACTGAAAATACCCTTACCCTGTGGCAGACGCCGCGGCTTAGGTACTCCTTTTCTAAGCCAACGGTCGTGGTACATTTACACGTGAAGACTGCTTTTGAACCAGTTGCTCAAACAACGCCATCCGCATACTCCAAGTCGGTCAACCTAGCGCCAGGAAGAAGCTCAACACCAAAGTCACTGGATTCTTCAAGCACACCTCCCAAAATGTCGTCCACTACAAAAGTGAACAGGGACAGAGATACTGGACACATCTGATGAACACCGCTGGAAGTGACAAACGCCTAATACAGTTATTCATAAACCTCCACCCTGCTTGCAGAACAAACATACAATGACCACATCAAATGCAAGTATTACCCTGGAACTCCACTGCGATGAAAGCAGTTCCAGAGGATATTGAGCAACCGAATCAGAAGCAACCCTAGGGTCTAAGAGGATCACGACCGTCGGCTACCTATAAGAATAACAATGCTCTCAAGTCTATCGCAAGGTATAAATGTGATCAACGCACCCATGACAGAACAGGAATTCTGCCCGTTCTTCGCATATTTGACTTCCTCTAGGCTTAGTGAGCCGATGTAATATAAGGCCATTGAGTAACTTGTACGCAACAGACGATAGACTGATGCCACTATGGTTTTTACACAATTCTCGGGTCCCCTTTGCAAACGGGTTACTGTTGATAACTAACACTCACAAGGTAACTCGTCAGTTTCCCAAATCGTCTGGAGAAGTGTCAGTACGGAGATCAACCTTACACAATCATCCTTGAAAAAAGAATCAGAGAGCTGATCCAGCAGCCTCGCTAAGCTTCAAAAACTCAAGCTCCAAGGCAATTTCTGCTTCCGACGGAGGACTGACTGGAACGCAATAACTGACCATTCGGGTCCCTTTCTCTACATGACCCGACTGAGGCCAGCCGAAATGTTCTTCGGTGTTCAACTCATCTGTCAAGTCGGCGCGATTGACTGGTGATAATTGAACCAACTTTTTTATATACGGTTTCACCTACACCGACTCGACGGCTAGAAAAATCACAAATAAGAGAATAAGCATTCTGCTACTCCCAGATACAAGGGCCCGCTCCATCTCTTTCGACTGTTCAATAAAGTGGTGTCCATGGTCTTTGCGCTAGCTCTTGGCCAGCGTACGTTTAAATTCTAGACGATCATCATCATGTTCACAGCCAGGTGAAGTTGAGCGACGCCTGTTCATAAGGTTTACCGCTGTGGCAGAAATCCACCTGTCACCAATTCACAGCTCCTTCGGAACGTACCTCTTCAAAAACAAACTTTCATAATTGCTGCGATTTGTTGTCAGTGTTCATTAGGTTCTCCCATCTGGCTCCGACTGGGCGGTTTTTTTTATGTGCCTTGTGGTAAGCGTTCTTTACATTCCCCTCGTTCGTATGCCAGTTAATTGTATTGTATTTATGAGTGTATAACCCCTAGGCAAATGAAAAAACAATACGGACATGCACACCACAGTAGGATTCGAGTTCAGGTGATTGCTCTAACATACGTCACAGTCTTTAATGGAGTGACACGCCCTGTAGCCGACTGTTATATGATCGAGTTCTGTCCATGGTTGAGAAGCCCACGAAGGTCTCCATGTAGCACAATGCCTCTTCCTGCATAGATGTGGTGCTCAAAATAGAGATCGGGGGATGCATAAAGTGACAGCAATCTTCCCCAATTGCCAGTGCGTTGTACCCGAACACCGAACGTATCTTCCGGCCGCTACTCACCTTGAAAAAGGCGACCAGAGTGAGTACTTAAATCGCCAGCTAATATGATGAAATCAGTGTGCCTAGTCTGCTTTGGAAAGTCAAACAGAGCGTCGTCGAACGCACGTTTGGTAGCATCCGAACATCTATCCGTTGGAGCGTACGCCAGTATACTGAATGTACAACGCTTCTCTGATTTGTGTTAACAGACTTTAACCGATGTACTGAGGCTGGCAGCGCTCAGGCGACTGTTCACTGGGATCCAACCTAGCAAACATTGCACTGCTCCGGAACTCGGTACGATTCTCACTTCAGATCGACCGCGAAATTCAGCTTCGGCGTCATCGAAGACTGAGGGAAAAGCGCTTGGTCCGATAATTATCTGAAGGTGAATTCTAGTGGATAACGATACTAGAATCGTAGGCTCGCGTCCCCGACACGCAGCACACATCAAGCTCCAGACTTGAGAAAGCACTAGCCAGAGCAGCTTCCTGACCGACTTGTCGGAGAGTGTGGACATTGAAGGCACCAACGTTTACCAGTTATCTTGGCCTCAGAAAACAGTTACAGTCCGACGGCACATGGAAGGCAGAAGACATGGTGGATGTAAAACAGCAGGAGGAAGTTGTATTGGGTGAATAATGTCACTGTTGGGAGAACGATAACTTCTGAAACTTCCCGGTCGTTTATGCCACGGAAGGGAGTTGACTTGAGGGACCCCACCCGGAGCCAATGGCTTAAAAGTCTGACTCACTTGGCAGTGAGGGGCTTGCCTAGCCCGAGGGCGCAGTAAATAAGATATTGATGTCTCATTCTGAGCACTGCTGCGCGCAACGGATGCACTGGAAGCTAGATTGGGCTTTTGCGAGATACTAGATGTTTTTCGACCATACTGAATAATATGCAGGCTGTCATGGTCAACCGTTGGGCGATCGGAGTGCTCTTGGTTTGAACGTACCTTTTCTAACTCTTCATTCTGATGTGGAAGACAGTAGTGCCACAACTATAGAAGTAGTTCTGCAGTATGCCCAGGGGATCGTGCCTCATTACCTAAGCACTCTTACGCGGTCAGTAGTGCGACATACATCCCTATGAGTGTAACAGCTTTTCGTCCGACTGTTCCCTTTTGGCCTGTCTGACAATACTGCACCTGGAAGGACCGAGGTCCTAGTCAGCATAATCATCCGGGTCGATTAAGTGCACAAGCCTGACCGCCGCGTCAACATGGCAGAACAAGTCAGTGAATGGAATAACCCCTAAGTAAGAATGTCTCACACAGCAGTCACTTTAAGGATGACGGCAACAAAGGACCACAGTAAAGTGTATTACGCAAGAATAAAATTTAGCCACTAGCAGAAAATAGGCTTGTTGGGAGAAAATGGCATCCTTAATTGGACGCTCCGCTAATTGTGTTTTACCTGGGGCGGAAGGTTCGGTAATAAGTGCAACTGATAAGACGGCTATCCAGACTAATTAAGAAGTCAAGGAAAAGCTACAAAAACTGTCTAATGAGAGCAGGGACCACGATTTCAATGAGTGCACCGGAGACCGTTCAACCGTGTACAGTGGTCGTTCGAAGAGCGGGTGGACGTATAATTGAGGTTGTAGGATTGGCAGGGCACGCCGTTCGAACCAATGACCATACTACCAAAACGTTGCTAGTAATTTTGCCCTATGCACGACAGACAATTGCAAAAGCAGACTTTCTCGGCCATGCTGAAGTTACGACTAATCTGAAATATGTATAACGACGAGCACAATGACTTCGCTAATCAAAAAGCACCAGCCAGTTTGGGCAACTTTAAGCGGACACATCTAAATTAATTCCAACCTGCAAAAATTGATTATTGGATGTGGTGGCTCACAAATTCTGAGAACCGTCCACTACCGACTAAGACCCACTCGCGTTATGGTAAATATATACAAACACACATCTGAAGCAATTCCTATCGTTCAGTCCCAAAAGAATACAGATGTACCTGCAGCAAAACATTGCACAGTCAGCAAAGGGTGTGCTGACGGTAAACACATTTTCGACCTTGTTGAAGAAATCAAATGTACAATTTCAAGTTTGTGTCGATCTGAGAAGATTCACTGAGATCATAGGGACTGAAGCTGTGGCTGTTCTAGCGGCACCAGAATTTTCTGGCACGTTCAAGAACCAGTAACGATAGAAGACGTACGTCGCGAGATTTTAACATTTCGTTTACTCTCTTCAGTCACGAACGTAAAACATTGGAATATATAGGACATGCGGATGGCAACAACACTAGAAACAATCAACGATTGGGTTTACACAAAAAGGGGACTGTTATCAGTTCCAGGGCAGGCAAACTGCATGAGTCAACAGTTTATGCACACAAAGGACAGGACGGCGAGTATTGATTAGCATGGCTTCGGAGAAAGCAAGCAACTTCGGATTCCGATTACGCAACAACACTTGAAACGAATTGGCGGGGTCAACAACGTGACCTGTTTCCATGATGTGCTTTGCTGTGGATGAAGTCGGATTCTTGCTTGCTTTCTCCGAAGCCATGCTAATCAATACTCGCCGTCCTGTCCTTTGTGTGCATAAACTGTTGACTCATGCAGTTTGCCTGCCCTGGAACAACGTGACCTGTTTCCATGATGTGCTTTGCTGTGGATGAAGTCGGATTCTTGCTTGCTTTCTCCGAAGCCATGCTAATCAATACTCGCCGTCCTGTCCTTTGTGTGCATAAACTGTTGACTCATGCAGTTTGCCTGCCCTGGAACTGATAACAGTCCCTCTTTTGTGTAAACCCAATCGTTGACTGTTTCTAGTGTTGTTGCCATCTGCATGTCCTATATATTCCAATGTTTTACGTTCGTGACTGAAGAGAGTAAACGAAATGTTAACATCTCGCGACGTACGTCTTCTATCGTTACTGGTGAATTGGATCAAGGGAACGCAGTGTTTTAAACGTTCAAGAACGTAAGTCGCACTCGCGATCAAGGCACTGGAAAATGCCATCAAACATTTAGACCGAAACAAAGTGGCTTCCACTGCAGAAGAGAAATAGCACCGGCTGAAAGGTATGTCATTTAGGTCGTCGGGGGCCCCATCAGATTCAGACGTCCGATGTTCAATGGAGGACAGGCTACTCAATACGGTCGTCTACGGAAACGACATGATCGTTTCCAACGTTAATCTAACGGAGTAAACGAGGAATTTTCCGACCCCCATTGTGGAGAAGAGAAGAAGCCAGTTTATTGAGCAACGGTAAGTCACACTAGGCAAAAGGAACAGCAGTACTGTTTATCACAAACCCAGTCAGGATGACAAACAACCTGTACCAGAAGAGTCGACGGCAACTGAGGTAGCAACCACGCCTCAAACTGGACAATGCGATAGTTTCCGGGTCACATTGGCCTCTACAACTGTTAATTTGAAAAAGACGGCATTACGAACTCAACGTAAGAACTACTCCAAAAAAAAAGTTGGCTTCACTAGTTGGAAGGAGCCGAAGGCAGCTCTTCCCAAAACTCAGTAGTTTCTGCATAAGACAACTAAATCGAAAAGCGTCCACTACTAGAAAGAGGTTTACTGTCACCGCAGATACGAGTGACAGGACGACCGCAGTCGTATTCAAGCAAGAGAAAGATATCTTAGAATGTACCAGTCAAGGTTTAACACCAGATGAATGTACTGATTCAACGGCAGAGAAAGGAGTGTTTAAGACTTTGAAAAAGGAACCATAGTTATTAAACCGATCGTTCCACTTGGAAACCGATCACTATCACCGTAACCAAACCACTTCGTACACCACTTGAAGTTACCGAAAGACTAATTCTTCTTGAAATGAATGAAGTAACAAGTGGAGTTCTTCCAAATTAGCCACCGCTACTACCACACAACAATCGTTACGGTGGCTGAAGTGAATCTGAGCCATACGTCAGCAGTCCTACTATAATCACTGTAATCCAATGACCATTAGGCTGATTAAATCCGGCGAACTTAGTGCGAAAGGATGAAACCAGACAGCCG
The DNA here is from genome assembly GCA_013368495.1 of Paragonimus heterotremus. NCBI lineage: Eukaryota > Metazoa > Platyhelminthes > Trematoda > Plagiorchiida > Troglotrematidae > Paragonimus > Paragonimus heterotremus. The sequence continues at coordinate 8,945 of LUCH01000289.1, read as the reverse complement.
ATGGATGCTTCAACCAATGATGGATGAACACATTTTGAAGCGGCTAGTTACTGCAAGATATCCGCACCAAATTTAGCACAAATGGAGTCAAACGGCTTGGGCCTCGTGTTTAACAAGTTACTGATAAATGGATTGAGAATAACACATCGTTACGAGCAAGTTGTAATACTCTACGTTTCAACCACCTCGGGTGGTCTTCCTCAGAAGTGTTGTAATCGAAACCACATTAACAAAGCAACAGAGATCACATGGGATTCGCCGTGGTTATGTCAATCTGCGCTGCATCTGAAGTGATTGGTCTAATCCTTTGCCAACCCATTCTAGTCGGTATCTCAACTTCAACCCGTCGCATCAAATCAGTATGAAGAAAATAGTCATCAAATCACTCGTCAATAGAGATAATAAGATCTGCACCAATGAACTTTCCAAAACAACGGAAATATCTCATATTAAAGGAATGTTAGCCGCTAATCAGTAGTCTAAAGCATTTACTGAGAAGACAATTAAGCACATGTCAACTAAGGAGGAGACCAAAACGACCAGGACTTTCAATTCTACCGTGGAAATATTGTATGGTGAACAAAAATCTGAAAAAGTTCCTTGCATTCTTTATAAATACACTTTCCGGACCGTATTTCGGCTAGATAATGCCTTAGAACTACTGGCGATGCATCCCAAAAATCCAGTTTCTATGGGTGACCAAAGAGACTGCGTTTAAGAAATCAAATGCGGTGATAGCAATGCCAGCTACATTGCAGAGACGAGCAGACAAGTGAAAGTACGTGTTGCCGAACACAAGAGGTATACGAGGTTTCCTCCTAAAAACGCATATCAACTTCATAAATTACAGGAGGATTCGGCCATCGCACTAGATGCACTACCAGAGAATTACAACGTAGATTTTGATCAAGTTCGAGTGATTCACAGGAGTATGCCTTCACATGAAGAGCAATGCTGTGCTGAAGTTCTCATCATTTACATACAACATGCTTGTGTTAATCGCAATGATATCAAACCCCTATCTGCAGTGTAAGGTGGATGGATAAACAACACCAGAAACGGACGCGTCTTATCTACATTAGTCTCACCCCCACTTAATGGCCAAAGGATGGGACCAATCAGTTCAAGTACAGCGCAGATTGACATAACCACAGCGAATTCCACGCGACCTGTTCCTTTGTTAATATGATTTCGACTACAACACTCTTGAGGAAGGCCGTCCGAGGTGGTTGAAACGTAGAGTATTACGGCTAGTTAATGCCTTAGCTCAAACAACGACAAGAACCAATGAATCCCTTTTTAAAGCTTTTCTGTCAACTACTAAGCATATATCGGAGGTCATCCACAAAAAAGAAGTAGAATCAACATTTAATATGATCAACCTCACCCACTGCTCAAAAAATAACTGCAGGCTGGACCGCAACAATCAAATGTAACTATGCACTCTTAAAGCTATCCATCCTGAAGCTGAAACCTCTCGAGATTTAACGACGTTCTGCAAATGAAGAATGTTAGAAATACTGCAAATACTGAATCAACGGTTCCATGTGAGTTGCCTCAAGTAATCCGTTTCTCCGGCTTGATCTATAGAGAATGATGCTGCTACCACTACAAAGGAGTTGGTAGTCCGAGATTGATTGTGTCCAATTACACTAAGAGAGTGTGAAGAAGTCACACCAATTGAGAATTCCCTCCAACATTATTGTTCTAATTATCTCGCCAGAAGTCCGGCTTCTCTTTCATAACGCACTCCATTTAACCAACACAGCCGGTCTGGTTTTTCCACCGTCTGTTAAAACAGTCTCTACTTGATGATTTGTCAAACCTAGATGCTGCTCCATACGTGAGTCACAGACTTCAAGATGGCGTCAAACAATACGGTGATATTTTCACCTAGCCGACACAAATTAATACTTGCCTCCAGATACCGTTTACGCTCACCACTCTCGACGTTCGAATATTTACACAAATACGCAAGCACAAACACTGGATTTGGATATCCGTTGTTCTTCTAAAACACGGCTTCAAGATTACAGCGCGGTACTACTCCTGAAATCCCTCTCGAATCAAAAAGTGTGCATAGTGTGCACTTCTCTGGGGACCGTGTGTTCAAGCCGTTGTTGGAATCGCCCTAAGCGTACAAGCACGGAAAACGCTACTGGAACAGATACTCATCAACGGACGGCTCTTTGGCGTCGGACTTGAAGGTACCGTTGGAGCATCGAGAGAATACCACTACAAATGCTGTTTGTCAGTTACTGCACCGTGTCTCCGCAGACCGTATTTCAAACGGATAGAAAAGAACTTTGTCGGTAACCTACCACATTTCTGCAAACAGCACAGCACACGTATAATGTAGTAAAGCTCGGAGATCTGATCGCCTAAGTAGGCGGGCTAGACGCTGACGTGCGTGACGTAGGTAGCCAGCACTCTGAGGATAATCGTCGAATGGAGAAGTGAATGGTCACTGCGGATTTGTGCTGACGACCGTCTGCGCATACTGGCTTTCGTCAGTTGATGGCATACATCGTCAAATAAACTAAGAACAAACACCAGTCATGCAATAGTCAGCCTTTGGGGACCTGGCCATTTTAACGAGAGTAAGCCAATCTGCAATACCTCTCAGAAGTTCGGACATGTACTGGTATGTACCAAGTTCGTGCCGTTGCTTGATAACAAGTACTTCATGTATGCCATAGACCATACGCCTCTGATCTGGGATTTCTTCATCGGGCGACGCTGGGGACGTAATTGGCACGTAATGCATACACATGGTACAATTGGTCATTCAGTTGCCAACAGCTGGATTTCAGTGCAACTCATCGTACTTCTTCAGGCAGCTTGTCAACCCGACAAGAACCGCAGCAATGACCTGAAGAACCATCAGCAAATAATAAGAACTAGTTCTAGTTTTGCAGCATGGTGCGCAACATAGTGCGGGCAAACTTCAAGTTAAAGAAAGAATGAAAAAGATTCTCTGGTTACTAAAATAGACAACACGCTAACACAAACGCACGCTTTAGGCAGCACGGTGTACAGCCAACAGGTAAAATAACTCAGAAATATTACTATCGATGCAATACGAGTGCACCAGAAGGCATCTCTAATATAACAAATTCAAAAAGCAAACGGCTAAGCCGTTCTAGATAGCTAGTCATTTTCGTTCAAACAAGGAAGGATGAGAGCTCTTACAAAAGTGAGTGAAATCAAACAACTCACTAGTACAAACCCTCTTGCCCTTTTGGTTGCAATACGACAAGACCGAGGGCTCAGAGGTTGTGTATATCTGATCGACAGAACCAGGCTAAGCTCGGTCATTCAAGTTAATTTTTCATCGATCAGGTCAATTTATTGGGAAGGTTCCAACTGCAGACGTGTTCACGCGAGAATAGCAACGATATGGCATTTTTTGTGCTAGCCTGACTTCTACGTTCAGTTTAACCGGGTCTCGTACGCAGTTTATATCTGGATCATTGCTCGAACGACAGAAAATGCACTCACTGGGTCGTAGCGGAAAGACTTCAAGAGGTCTACATGCGCAGGCCCTCATCAAGTTCTAGATTTTAAACTGAATCGCTTTATGATTCTCCTGCAGGAAACACGAAGTCTCCGGAAGCTCCCGCCTACAACTTCTGTCTCCAATCCAGTGACATTGAACCACATATTCACATGAAAAACACGTTCAGTTTTTACGTTTGCCTCACTAGATACCCTTCGGAAAGTTTCCTGCCTTAAAACAGATCGTGGACGGCATTAAATATGTCATCAGTGTCAGCGTATCTATTGAGTTTGCATACATAGAAACAAATACGGGACGCTAGTGTGTGGTTTATTAAAGAATCTTCAACGCAAAATTACCAGGGGGAGCGGTGGAATAAGATTTTTGTTAGTTCGGGTTGGAAAAGAGGATGAATAATTATGAAGGCATCAGAAGTAGCACATGCAATCAATTCGAAGCGACTGAGAAAAGAAAAAAACACATCCCGCAGAATTTTCATGTAGTTCCTCTCCCAAAGTCGTTAAGTACTGAATAAATTCCCTTGTCATCTCGCCACATATAGGAGGCATGTCATACAACAGTGCACGACCATTTCTTTTCAACGAATGGGTTATCTTTCACTCGATGAAGCAGGGGGTCCGAAGTAGACATCTGCTGGCAGAAATCGATGAGATCCTTGAGAGTGTGACTCAGTCGTTGCCTTTCACACGAATAATGGATTCGAAAATCGTACACCTCACGCCGTTTGTTCTCCAAATCTATAAGAGCGTTGACGGGACCCATAGAAGGACTATCTTATCCAGCCACTGCGTGACCTTCGTTTGGCAAATGACCTTGAGCAATTCAGCAATTGATACGCGGGTTTCACGGGTTTTTTGCAGATCTAGAAAAATCTCCCACTTGTTATTGACCCGCTTCTGGGTGGCGCGGAACGAGGACTTTGGCCGGGGACAATCTTGAGTTGAGGAGGATTGTCGGACCATAGGCACAGAGTTGTTAAGAGAACAGATGCAAGGAAGAAATGGTACGGTGCAAGGATCCAGTTGTCTACATCAGGCAATCGCAAACGCGCACAACATGCACTCTCCCACACGACATGCAACGGGACATACATACAGATACTCATCAGGCGTGGTGCACAAACAGACACACACAACATGCCAGCCATACTTATTTGTGTAGTTCAGTTCAGTTCAGTTCAGTTCAGTTCAGTTCAGTTCAGTTCAGTTTCCAGGACTGAGCGGCTTCAGCCAGAAATTGTCCAGTTTCTTGCACCAGTGAGCTTCTGAGGGCGCCCGGTGCCCTTCTATTCTGGATGCCCTCCCTATCGGAAATTGTTTGGAGGAGCAGGCGGACTGAATATATCTCAGGTTACCCTAAGATACTCGTCCAATCTTACCTTAAATACGTCAAGGGTCGGGGCTGAGACGACCTCTTCTGGTAGGTTGTTTCAGAAGAGGACCACTCGGAGTGCAAACGAATAACGCCGACAAAGCAGACGGTAGCGTTGATGTTGAAGACTAAGACTATTCCCTCCTGAACTTAAATGTTCATTTTTTGGTAGAACGGAGGAGCAAGGGTGATTGTAGTCTGTTAATATCTTGAAGGCTAGTATGGTGTCTCCTCTCATCCTTCGAAACTCTAGGCTAAACAGATTCAAACTCTGAAGCCTCCTCTGATAACTCAGGTACTGTAGGCCCCTCACTTGCTTTGTAGCCCTGCGTTGAACATGTTCAGGCAATAAAACATCCTTACGAACATAAGGGGAACAGGCCTGAATAGTCACTTCTAGCAAAGGGCGAACTAGGATGGAGTAAATGGGAATAAAGTTTGTCGGGGTTGGGCAGCCCAGGCTACGGTTAATAAATTTAGGGGCATTAGTCGCCTTGCGTGCCGTCATCTTACAGTCAAAGAAAGGACTTAGATCTTGAGCGGCAGTCCAACCTAAATCTTTCTGCTGTTCAGGTACACAAAGTCTAACACCACCAAGGTGATATGAGGTCGCACTGTTATGACGAACTCTCAAGACTTTACACTTCGTCGCATTCTATGGTATTTTGTTAAACCTACATCAGTTACACAATGTGTCCAGATCTGATTGTGGACTGAATTCATCTGAGGGGTCACGAATTACCTCCCAAAGCTTCATGTCGTCTGCGTACAACAAAACGCGCGTAGACAAAAGCGACGGTATTTCATTAACATGCAGAGTGAACAGTAGCGGCCGTAATATTTACCCTTGCGGCACCCACACCGGGCATTTCGAACTGTTGAATAAGTGCTATCAACTCGGACAGAGAAGGTCTGTCTACTCATATACGCCTCCAACCACCGCAGCAGCTTCCTTCCAATTCCATACCCTTGTAGTTTTGAAAGCAATATGCCGTGCTCAACTCTGTCGAAGGCTTTCGATAAGTCTTGCAGGATTATGTCCGCTGGGTCCCCAGAATCAACTGCTTTAGTCCAATGTTCTTGAGCAATTAGTAGATTGGTGACGCACGAGCGGCCCTGTCTGAAACCGCGCTACTGAGGGGTTATCAATCCGTGTATGCGGGGATGTTGGATGGCGTCATCAACAACGCTTTCCATTACTATTGAACAAATACTGAGAAGGGAAATGGGTCTGTAGTTGGAAGGCAAGTTAAGCGCACCGCCCTTGATGAGCGGCATTACTTCACATTACTTCTAGTCGGTTGATAGTTCACCTTTCTCGAAAGACTTCCGAAGCAAACCACTTAAAACAGCAGCTAGGCTATCTGTACAATTTTTAGCCATCTCGGCGGTATGTTATCAGAACCCGGAGACTTATAAGGGTTCGATTTTTCAAGTTTTGCAAGAACAGTTATAGAACTAAAGCCGATGTCGTTGAGGTCAGACAGAAAGGTAAAAGTAGGGGTAACGCAATCGGCGGATAACGTGGTTTCGGTGGCGTTTTCCAGGAACAATTTTTCAAGCGTATCCGCAACGATTTCTGCCGCCTCCTGGTTGTTGTTAGTTAAGCCAGAATCTGTAATCAGACTGGGAATGCCCGGTGTTGCGGAAGGTTTTTTAGACAATTGTTTATAAAACCATTTGGGGTTTTGTTTTAAGTGGGCTACCGCAAATGATTGCAATTTGACTTTGTCTCTACGGCCAGCCTCGTTGCACTCGTTTCTTATAAGCTCCTACTGATTGTAAGTTTCTGACGTCTAGTTTAACGTGAATTGCATCCAGGCATAAAACTTTTCACAAATTAATTTTTTCGTATATCTACGGATACCATGGGACGGCTTACTAGCTTCGATGAACCAAAATGGAGCAAATAAGTCAGTCGCCTTACCAATAGCGGCCTTGATGTTGCACCAAAATAGTTTCAAGGAGGAAAATGATGGTAAGTTCTTAAAGGCCCTTAGTAAGTAGTCGTTCATAATTGCGTAATCTTCCTTAAAGTAGTTGCGTAGTGTTAGAGGATCAACTACCATCCTAGAAAAGGCATAAATAAAGCGGAACAAAATCAGAGCGTGATCGCTGCAGCCTACAGACATTTTGGTGCCGAGATTCTCCACTAAACCATGCTCGTTACTGAAGACTAGGTCTAAACTGGACGGTGCAAAACCCTGGCGCCATCTGGTGGGACCTAGTACATTTTCAAATAAACCTAATTCAATAGTGGTTTGTAGAAAAGACGCGGCAGAAGAGTTCTGACCAGAATGCGTTTCCAAGGCCTTGAAATCAATAACCGGGTGAGTAAAATCACCTAGTATGGAACTACTACCTGAAGTCAGTTCGATTGCTGTGTGCAAAGCAGCGGCTAGGTTGCAGTCATACACCTTGTCACTTGCCGGTGGGCGGTATATAAGAGCCAAGGTGAGGGGCTTATTTTGACATAACCGGACGCGTATCCAGATAGACTCGGGTACTAGATGAAATGTTGGATCGTTCAATTCCATATGGCCTATATTATTAGACAGGTAGAGTGCTACTCCTCCGCCCCGCTTGTCGGTCCTATCCCTTCTTAAAACATTCATTTCCGGTAAGTTTACTTCTACGTCGCTTATGTCCGGCCGTAGCCAAGTCTCCGTTAATGCTATAATATCGCAATTATCTTCCAAGTTAAGCAACCTCAACTCCGGGAGCTTATTCGCCAATCTTGAAATGTTAGCGTACATGCAGCTCCAGTCACTTTGGTTGATTACAAATGTCCCAGATGTTACCGTCCGACTGTCTGGTATAGTGACCTATTGGCTGGTGACCGCTGCTGGTGTAGTCAAGGGTTCAATTACACATGGGCTGAGGCTGACCCGCAATGAGTCAGCGAGGGCACGTTTTTGAGATAAGTTGTTGAGGGAGGTCGCTACACGCTGAGACACTAACTATCGGTTCGAGGGGTGGAAATAAAAGCGATGACCTTCTAAGTTGTCTCATTTTTCTGGGAAGCGCCCTGTGAACCCGAATATCTCCAGGCACATTCCACTAGTGACCGTGCCATGAGTTCTGAACTATATTGCGCATATCAGCCGTGAGAAATTCAACTCTCAGCAGTTTTGGTACTTTCAGGTGGGTAAGATAGCTAGGTCTTGGCATTCCTGTTACTCCAGTACAGATAATATCTTTTTGGAAAAGCTTATCTCTGAAGAATCGCCATTGAGAGAGGTCGTCGCCTGGCGACGATGTCAAATTAGACGACTCTGGGACTCCGTGGATGATTAAACTCTGGCCAGAGTTGTCAACAGGACTCTCTGATTCCATTCTCCGGATTCTCTCCGGGTATGGAAGATCAGGTTTTAGACGTATGTGGGCCAAATTAGAACCACAAAGTAGGTGTGCTCTTGTGAGTGCTATTTCGGTGAACCGATGGCTTTCGAAGGTTACCTACAGTAAGCGGGGAAACTGCATTAGAGCATTAGACCGGGAAAGCCGTTGAAGTCCGGCTGACTTGCAGCAATCCTCTGTTCCTGTTACGGCACATACTTCGGACCATAATTGACGGTCATGGTGTTCGCGCTCAACCAATGATGTCGCCAGCGATTCTGCAAGATTATGAACAATTACGCTATATGGGTTTCCAGAAGGTTTCGAGTTTATACCGGTGACAAACTGAACCTCGGCGTCTTTGAGGTGGCTCCTATTATCACTTGTCTTGTCTTTACTATTCACTCTATTTTGGGCTTTTGGTCTCCTGGCTAACAAGCTATTCAAGTCAGAAGGGTTCAGTTCGCCTGCCCTTTTTGTTGCTATTTGTCACCCGTACGCTCCGATTAACCGTGGAAACCTCAATGTTGTTACTGGGAGTAAGCACATTGGAAACGGTAACCACCTCGGTCTCTTCAGTTATCTGATGCATATCAGTGATTCCGCTAGAAGCCCTTAAGCTCTCGCGCAAAAGTGAAGGTCTACAAATCGCTGTGGCTGCGTTTAGCGAACTATTCGTCTGGCAGTAGGCGGTATTTGTCGAAAGTTCTGTTTG
>LUCH01000288.1:233076-249430 GCA_013368495.1 Paragonimus heterotremus | reverse complement strand
TTTAGGACAGATTTTGCTCCCTACGGATAATTTTCAGCCGTGCTGGTGGCCGCTTGTCTGCACAGCAGTCACGCTGAGGTGGCTGACTGCAAGAACATTTGTGAAAACCGCTCTTCCAACTTTGAGATATCCTACTGGATGATGTCACGACTGAAAAAAAATCGGAACTGGGCTACCTGCTGAGGAACATAATTATGATACACCTCGTTGGCCGACTCTCGTAGGTTAGTCAACGGTGAGCCTTCCTCGAAGACATCTAATGTGTGACAGAACTTGCGTGAGAAGTTCCGGAACCGAAACTCTCGCAACACCGGTTTTTTGACAGTGCGTGTTTGACAACCGAGTCATGTATCGAAGAAACTTTTGTTGTGGATCAAAACAGTATGTTGAACTCAGGTGTGAATATGAGGTCAAAATATAATGAATAGGAAAACAAATAACTCACAATGGATCGTAGAGATACGTTGGTTTAGTGTTCCACCACACCAAATGAAGATTTCCACTAATGCTATCTGACGTGTCTCTCAAGTAATCTCGATTCCACGGCCAAGATGATTCCAGCGACAGATAAGTAAATTTGCCGAACCAAATGGTTAATTCCGCTGAATTCTAACTCTTCCGAAGACTTGTACGCCACCGACCATGAACGCAGACAGAACGCAGAACTCGCGAACTCGGAGGTGTAATTTTTGGAAATTATGGATTACTCAGTGGATCGATTAACCTCGTTCACATCATGTGTACATGTGAGGTTGAAGTAGATGAAAAGGCATGAACAACAATAAAAGTTATGAAGTAGAAAATCGTGTATAAATCGCTACACTATGAAAGGGGTGCCATCTTCAAGTTCGACGCTGGCAAGGAGCATGCGGAGGTTGTCCCAGTCAGAATCTGCCATCCTCTCACTGATGGTTAATTTGATGGCATTGTAAGGGTTCTCAGTTAAACGCTCATAAAGTACATCCGCAGTCACGGCCTCAATAAATTTGAGTCGGCGTAAGTGTACATGTTGCGCTGTCGGTGAATTCGCTATAAATCATAGTGATTCTAATCTGTGCATATCCCAGCCTAGGGTCTCTGCTGCCAAACTTGGGAAGCTTATATATGACAGTGCTCTCTGTAGCAGTTGTTTCACGTCCAATATCAGGAGGCATGTTAACGAAGAGAGAGAAAATAGGTAAGAGTGGAAATACCCATATTTTTGGGGAGACCTATAGGACAGAGTAGTCAGAAACAGTTTTTTGTACAATGTATCTCTGGAGCACATTCTGTTGCATCTCGCCAGGTGCATACTGCATTCTATGGGTTTACATGGCCAAGTTCAAGAACCATAGGAGAGAGACTGCAAAGTAAACAAGACTTTAGCACTACGGGCGACAAACTTCAATACACGGGCTCACCAATTTGTAGGGTAATAGCCAAAGAGACGAGACGCGTACATCAAAAAGTGTATTGTGAAGTCAAATAAATTCACATAAGTGATGTTCACTTTGTGTAGGGATGACTGATGCAAACTGTTTACAAAAATAGAGCGAAATGTTAAACTATGTTTAATAACTTATAGACTTCTTGCTGGTATGAACTGCAAACACATATCGTCCGTGTACGTAGATAAATATGAAGTGCTAACCACTGATCGTGAAGGTCAGTCATAGTGCCAATGAACCATTCCGCCAACACATGTCTGATGACTGTCTACTCCTACAGTTCAAATGGCGCGTTCAGGATTCTACTACGCTGTTGAGATTAAAAGTTTTTTCCGGCCCTCAAGGTCATATAACGCGGGCGCCTTGACGTACCTTCGGTGGTTCCTGCGCGATGACGTTTTCCTCTGTTCTTTCGCGGAAGCCAGTATTTTGCTATAAAGCTGTATGTTAGACCGTTTGTTTTACCCCATGTAGTGTTTCAGGAGTTTACAGAAACCGATAAACGCCGAATGGGCCGTGCTCGCCAAAAAACAGTTGAAAGGACGGGATCCGGAGATTTTAATTCATGATAATTATGAGGCAAGCGCCACTTAAGTTTAGCTGCCTATCAAACAGGGCATACAATACAAACCAGTGTACGTGACTGAGGACACACAAGATATGGCATTCGAGGTTCCCGGCAAATTTCCGTTCACACGTGGTCCCTACCCAACCATGTACACACAGAAACCATGGACCATCCGACAGGTACAGTTTTTAAGTTTTTATCACTGCTTCCAGTACGCTGGGTTTTCCACAGTGGAGGAAAGTAATAAGTTCTACCGCGATAATATTAAAGCTGGCGTTCAGGGGTTGAGTGTTGCATTCGATTTGGCAACACATCGAGGTACTTATTATTTTCTTCATCACAGCATTTCGCAGGTTATGATTCTGACAATCCTAGAGTACATGGAGATGTTGGAATGGCTGGTGTTGCCATCGATACAGTTAACGATATGGCGCGATTGTTTGACCAGATTCCACTCAAAAGCATCAGTACATCAATGACAATGAATGGCGCTGTGCTACCGATTCTTGCAATGTTCATCGTTGCGGCTGAGGAACAGGTGAGCATGTTTTCTAAGATTTACCTTAACCGTGATCAGCTGCTTATGTGGCTTACATGTGGGTGTGTTTAATTTTGCTAAAGGACGGTGGATCTATCTTTTGATGTTTTGTTTTTCGTGACTAAACGGCAAGCCTTAGTTGAAAATGTGATATAACTGGAATAGTTGCAGCTCGTTTTTAAGATGTGAACTAGGCAGATTCAGAGGTAATTGCGTTGGGGTTCTGTTCAAGCCCATTTCAACGAGATGACAACGTCTTCAAGATTACACGTTTTGTCTCTCGAGCACGTTGCGGTTGGGTTCTGCATTCCTGTTGATCTCAGCACACAAGTTAATTAGAGTTGGTCATGGTAATAAACTGCTGAACTTATGATGGTGCTTGCGAGTCTACTGGCAGCGGCCACGCGTGGACGGTCACGCGCCTGAGAAGTGGATTATTTTGCTATGGAATAACATAGACATGAACGTGTGCAGTAAGAGAATGAATTTGACATAACAAGTGATATCAACCTGTGAACAGTGCGGCGTAGCAGGGAATCTGCGCCCATCCTGTTGCCATGGAAAAAGCCGGTCAGCGGGAAAAATGTCTGATAGGTCGTGGGTATGAACATTGAATATACGATCTGTGTAACTCAGACAATCTTTATTTGTTCGTAGTTAGGTGAACGAATTGTAAGGTCGAGCTTACTGATCGGCTTAGTGCTGTACGCAGTATGTTGGTAATCACAGCTAGGCCACACGTAATGTAAAAGCTGTTGGGATTGAATGATTACAGTTTGCCGAACGAAATATACAGCCGATCTTGTTGTATCACAAACGATGCTAACGTTAGCTAAGTATTTGAGAACCCGTCGTTGAAGAACGAGGTATGTGATATATGAACAAATAATTGAACAGTATATATCACGTGAGCGTTTTTCCTACTTCAGGTGCAATGTAAAGTAATAATTTTTGCATGCCACTACGCGGATAAAAACTGAAAAAAAAACGATGTTTCGCTTAGGAAATACGTTCGATGACGATCCTGAATCCGAGAAGAATATGCAAATGTGGACATATCACTTTATGATAAACGTATAGTCAACCGAACATTCAGCTTGTCCTTGTGTACGTACATGATACTGAGATCAGCAAGTTGTACGAAACCGCATGGTGGTCAAACAGAGATATGATCACAGAACATAAGGGCCCTAACTGTTTCCATGAGTAAAATGAGTAGGTGTCTCTTGATCGCCAACAAGAAACACTGACCGACGTGACGATATGTCGCAGTCAACTCAGCGTCCGCATTCGCACCCTTTCTAGTTCTGCTCAACCTTGCGTTACCAAGTTTTATCTTTCTGGTCGGTTTTCCTTGTAGACCTTGAGTGGCGGACAAAACCGGAGTACTTTCTGGACAGGCCCATGATCATTTTGAATAAATAGACTGCTTTGCACATCGGTGTTCGTCTAATCTACTTTAGATATTATTTTCTCGATTGAGGAGACCTACTTTCTCGTACGCTCATAAAATAATACTGCAGCAGGCACTTAACAAAGATTAACATTGGCACTTCTATCATATAAGTAACTTGTAACGGACGTCTGCGCGGGTTTCATCACTTCTTGTTTTCATCGGTATTTACTATCCTCTGATACTTTGTTATCTGCGGTTGATTGGATGTCTGCATTGAGCTAGGGTATGAAGTTAGATTACTCAATGCCTACTTCATAAGAAGTTTCTCAGGATTGGTTCTCACAATGAGTTATTCATATTTTAGTATTGTCTCTTCCATAGTATCCTTGTTTTAAAATGTGACGGTTGAAACAAAGAATCATGATCCATTGGTTACAATCCATCAGTCGTTGATTATAGTGCTCAGCTGCGGACACGAAAAACTGAAAGGCATCCTACCAACTCGGATGTACATGGGTCATACTTTCATTTTGCGACGGAGTTTTACATTCTCGTTAAACCAAGCATTTCACGGGATAATTGGCCACGAACGTGGAGGTTTGGGAATGTTTCATTGCGGTTTTCTTTGAGGTTTCGACTGTTGCCCTAATGTCTGACGCGCCATCGTTAAATTAGAGACCGTTTCATTATTTTAGCCTGGCATTGCATCTCCACGTTGCAAACCTGTCAAAAAGTTGTATTAGGTTTTATTCTGGCTTCAGCCCATGCAAACAGACTATTTGGTTCTGTTTAGCTCTCTATTTATCTGAATGCTGCCGTCTCGTCAGCTTTTAGTGTTATTGGTGGAACATCCGTGAAAAGGGCAAAAACTTTGATATGTTCCTCATTTGTAAAGACATCCTTTTGTAATGTAATCACAAGATTTAATTCGTGCGTGCGGCTCTCCATGATATACTGTTTACTGACCTGGCCGGACTATGTGAAACGGACTTGTATGTGTTCTCTTTCCGTTTCATTGCTCCCATCATGTCGTCTGCATTTAATCAGCATTAGCCAGGTTGTGTATTTCTGAACGGTATAATCTCGTGACTGATATCCGGGGTCACAGAGACTCACATTTTACACTAGTTTGACTATTGGCTTCATATCTGTCGAATACCTGTCGCACCGCACGTTGTTCACTGCAACTGCTGACTGCTGTGTAGTGTGTTACTGAGGCCTGGTGTTGACTAATGTTAGAAGATGCAGTTTGCTCGGTTTGGGACAGTTACTATCGATATCATCATTCTGAATCTTTTTTCAGGTACGCTAGTGTGTCATAGTCAGCTGCGTTGACTGCTATCTTGTTATTCGTTTTGCTTTCTGACTACTCTACCACTTCTTTACTATCGTGTACAACGGTCATCGATATCTAAGTACCCCTAGGCACTACTGATGGCGGAAACTATATTTGAGTTTTCGCTAATGGGTTGGGATAAGGGTAATTTCGGCGTATTGACATGAAAACGATTGATTTGAATTTAATTGAAGTGTGATTCTTAATGCTCACGCTTCGTTAAAGATGAACTCACTGTCCTGATTGTTTGTCATCAGAGGTACTACCGAACCCTTTCATGACTGGAAACAGATCCATAAAACCCGCTGTCAGTAGTCAATGCTATCCTTTGTACATCTTTCCTATTTTATTGTAATTGACAGTCATCGGAATTTTTCTCTGATCGTCGGGTGGTGTTGGGTCATTTGACGTGTCCATGTCGCCCGGTAGTTTTTGCGTTCATTGATATTATCTCCACAGGTGTTGAACTCAAGGTTTGCCGGTTTTACTTGATTTGTCGATGCCTCATTAACTCAAATATAATCTCCGGCGTCATTTTTGTCCACTGTCCTTCATGAAACACGCTGGACACGAGAGGGCAATCGATATGGCTCTTTGTGCAGAATTATACAGAACGCCTACTGTCTGTTGTCATTTTGAGAGGTGATATTGAAATTTCTCCCATCACCAACCTTACAGAAACATACTGGAGATGTTTGGTATGTAAATTGGGTCGCGGACAAATATCGTTGGTATTAATTAACCATGACACTTTTAAGCAGTTGTAACAGTTTGCAGAATCACTCAGTATCATTGTTGGCGCTAAAATAATGATTATCCTTGTTGACTGGCCACCAACAATCGTTGGCCTTCGACTTCTTGTAACAATTTGTCGCCCTTTGGATCAGTTTTTTAGACGGGGCTACAGTGATCCTGACATGGGTGATCTGGAGGTATTGCTACCAGAGACACTTACAGTGCGCTTTAATTTTTTCTGTATGTGATATTCACTTATTTGGTCTCCTTTTAGTCCATATCCTGCTGCTTTTCTGAAGATCGGTCACGAGACTGTCCCGTCACCTGCGATCGTCTTCCGCAACTTGTATGCGTTCGGGTTTTCACAGTAGTCGCATCTGCATGTGTAAACTGTAGTAACTTTTGGGGCGTCATCGTTTACGTCAAACACCAGCTGTCGCCCTTTTTGTAGATGCTACGGATTGTATGGCATTGCATACTTGGGTGAAGTATATAAATGTGCATGCAGCATCTCATGGGGGACCAGTCCAAATCCAGGCACGCAACCGTTTACAATAGCTCACTATGTTTAATAAAAGATGGTGAATCTGTCCCATCCCACCCCGCCACCCTCGATTTTTTTAAATCCATGTCATCAAAAACTTCACCATATTTGTTTTAGCTGGTTCCGGTTAGTTTGACCATCTTCGTGGTGAAAAATGTTGCGATCCGGGTTAGGCCGATACCAGTGATCTGTTGGGTGACAATTCACAGGATATACTACTCATTTTAAGCCCTCTCATATTGAGGTAATTGGAGATGGTTGTACACTTTTATCCCCGTTTTAACAAAGTGTTTACTAAAGCTTGGAAGGCGTCTCAGGTTTCACGCGTTCTAATAGGTGACCCGCTCGAGGTCAATGGTACCCTATCCACCTACAAAGTTGTACAACACACTGAAGCAGCAGCAGCCTGAATCTATGGGACCACTCCAAGGTTCACCGGTTTGATTCATTCCTGGCGACGACTTGATGTCTCCTTTGCCTGGTGTTGAAAACCACAGGGTTTCTGGG
The DNA here is from genome assembly GCA_013368495.1 of Paragonimus heterotremus. NCBI lineage: Eukaryota > Metazoa > Platyhelminthes > Trematoda > Plagiorchiida > Troglotrematidae > Paragonimus > Paragonimus heterotremus. The sequence goes on along the minus strand of LUCH01000288.1, from coordinate 242,379 downwards.
TAACCGGGGCCTGGTCTTATCCGGAAATTTTCCTTGGGTGTCTGTTCTTTGTTAGCGTTCTCCATAGCTACTTAAATTTAACAACAATTGGTGAACATTTTGAAACTTCGGCAGAGTGTGGTAGATAAAAGCACCCATTTGGCGGTGTTCCAGGGTTTCGGTGTATCCCACTGACGCTCAGTACATCTCTTGAGGATGCCGCCTGGTAGATTGTTGTGGTTATTTACATAAGCAGACTGAGACTGTATGGTGCAGTGAATCGTGTGTAAGTCCGACTAGTTAGTGACGTTTACTGACGTGAGTATCTAATGAACGGAGCTTCATTAGGTAGAAGTTTTTGAGATACTGGTATCCCCACTGCAATTCATCCAATCCTCATGACTTTCTGCGTCGTCTTCATTTTTACGATCTGCCTGCAGCTGTTTTGTGCAGTTTTCTTCTGTGGTGCTAGACCGGTTAATTTAGTTATTTCCGTTTTCCTCTCCGAATATCACGCGTTGTTTGTGCTTTAGAATTAGTGTACCCTCGTTCACTGTAAGAACAATACAAGTAAATTATCAGCTGCTCAACAATGGATCAACTGCCTCGACTTTTATATATTACTGCACTAGTCTGTCTACTGGAGTGTTGGGCATAACAGTAACCGAGGGTCCTGAAAGCAAATTACTCATGTTCGCTTTCCTTACTGTTCATCATTGAAGGTTTTCTGTTTGAATCTTTGTTCGTTTTAGGGTGCTAAACAATCGGAACTCGCCGGTACCATCCAAAACGACATCCTAAAAGAGTTCATGGTTCGTAACACGTATATCTTCCCTCCCGCCCCGTCCATGCGTATCATCAGTGATATTTTCGCGTATACTGCTCAGGTATGACGCAATATTCGTGTTTTGGTCTTCTCGATTTCTCTCCCAATCGCCCCGTATGTTTTGCTTTTAAGTTTTATTGTGCTAAACTAAAAGTATCGTTACTCAGTGTCAGAGCCGTCGACGCGAATAGTATTTCGAAATTCGTTTTACGTTCATGCGTACACACATGTTTCTGTTTTTTTGAGTCCATGTGGGACACTGTTTCTCAGTAGACATTCCAACGGATATATTCTGTTCTGCTGTCTTTGTTATTTTTCTATATAGAACATGCCCAAATTCAATTCCATTTCCATTTCTGGTTACCATATGCAAGAAGCTGGTGCGAACGCTGTCCTGGAAATGGCCTACACTATCGCTGATGGCATCGACTATTGTCGCCTTGGTGTGGAGCATGCTGGGCTAAAGATTGACGCATTTGCTCCACGACTGTCCTTTTTCTGGGGTATTGGAATGAACTTCTACATGGTTGGTTTAGTGTTTTCAGAATGAATGTTGGCAAATAGTTTCGCTTCTATACGAATCATTATGGACTGCTTTCCGCCATTCACAGGTTTAGACGCTTCCTTTGAAATCATTGATTTGACTCAGTTGGCCGAATGTCACCCGTTTATATTTTGGCTTCGGATTGAAAAAGGCCTTCAACTGAGGGTTTATCTTGATGTAAGCGGACTGACTCAGTAAATAAACAACCGGGAGCAACTTTTGGCAGCGCTGTCAAAATGTGGTAAAATTATGGCTGACAGCCGCGTTTCCCAAGAACTGTCAGCTTCCCCGAGAGCATGATGAAATAGAGCCATTTGTAATTCAGAGGTAGTGGAACAGATTATCAACCGCGCGGTCTTTGGTTTAATCCCCGATTGGTTCGACTGTTCTTGTCTAAGTTCAAGCTAACTCAGTATTTACTTCCCGTTCGACCTAGTAAATCATACGACGGCAAACACTTATTAGGTTGAACGTTGAAGTCTTAACTTTTTCATAGCTGGAGAATGAGCTTTCGAACAGCCCCCCCCCTCCTCTCTGGACGGCGTATGGTCATTCTACGATTGGCCTTAACTATGGACTTCCTGGATTGTACGTACTTTCTAATTCAGGACGCTGTGTCTGTATATATGTAATTTGTTTGATTTCACAATGCTGCTAAGCGGCTCCATACTTGGATAGAGACAGTTTACTTCATCCAGTCTTGTCTACAATTTACCTGACGCCACGTGTGAGATAGGCGACGCATCTACGTACGCTCACCCTGCTGGCTGAACTCTCGTGCGACTGACTTGTACTCACGTTCACGGTGCACATGTCAATTAATGTGCACGCTATACGCACATAGCTGGTTGACTCTACTCAATGGAGGTGTCCTGCCATTATTCCAGATGAAGTGGCGTCGTGTTTACACTGGCTGTGATACACAACTCGTAAGTATTTGACCGTTAGGTCACTTTTGAGCGTATTGATCTGCCGATCAATTGGCTGAGGCATGGGAGTCCGCTGAAAATCTAGGCAATCATGTGATAACCGCACATGCTTGTGGTGCTAACGTCGCACCCTAACCCTTTACTTTTGCTAGTAACGACGTGGCCACCAAATATGAAAACGGACTGTTCCGTTAAGTAAAACGTGTAAGTGTCGTCCGCCCGGTTAGGGCCCTCGTAGTCACTCACATCGCTGGTTACGGATGCTGTTTGAGATATATACGCTCCGCTGTCAATAGTGTCCCTATATTCATACCAACTCCAGTTTATTTGCCTGGCTTTGCTTGGTCAATTTTCTTCGTTTATGGTACTTTCTCCTCTTGGTTGTTCCAATTCATTGTCGCGGTTGGTGGCAGTTAGAGCCACAGTACTCTGTAGTCAGGCTGATAATCATTATGACTGAATGGATGAGTTTGACCTTCTCAAAATCGCAGTCAACTGTGGAAACTCACTGTAGTGACTTGCCGGTCTTAGACGGTTAGAAGTCAGATTGAGGCCGAACGTTTAGTTTATCAGTCTACACCGCTGGTTGATTGTTTTGGGTGTGTGCATGTATATACAACTGGATCAACCTTTCAAACCTGTCAGTGATTTCTTACGTTTTTTCATCTAGGAAATTGCCAAAATGCGTGCGGGTCGACGTGTTTGGGCCAAACTGATCAAGGAAAAGTTCAACGCAAAATCTGATAAGTCTTTGCTACTGCGTGCACACAGCCAAACTTCTGGATGGTCGTTAACAGAACAGGTTTGTTTCTTGAATGAACATCCGTAGCGTTTTGTTCACACCGAATTTGGCCGCACATATTTTAAGACGTGATGCTCTTTGTTCTTCATTTTTTCTCCAGAACATCCGAAGTGAGCGTGAAGGTGTTACAGTTTTACCGACTAGACTTTAGCTTATGTTAAACAGTAGAACAGTTGGAACCGCATGCTCTGATGGGCTATCAGATACCTCCAGACATTTGCAAGTGGCCAAATACCTAATTGTAGACTGAACGCTTCATGAGAGGTAGCTGCGACAAAACAAAAGTGATCGATTTGCCCCCCAGATAACCCATCCGCAAGTTGGTGTGGTCTACTGGGGTGTACAGTGAGATCCTGTATGTGGCTGTTTTGACCAGTGATAATTACTATGATTCGATCTGAAGGCCGTCCTGATAACATGGGCCACAGCTGTGATCAGCATCAGCGACGGTACATCGGTTGCTGACATGGGTTCCTAATTAATATTCAGTAATGAAGGTGAGAAAATGCTCCAGTTTGGGGGAAAACGGCTTCAAGGGTGACATCAATGCCAAAAATCGAAACGGGAGGTTAGCTAGGTATCTTGTGGTCGACGTTTACTGGTGCTTATTTCAAGAGGTCTATTGAATGTAAATAAATATAGATTCCTAAAGAACTGGCAGTATTCCGACAAGATGACGATTGGATTTATCACCTTTTTACCCTGTATATATATATATATATATATATATATATATATAGAAGGGTAATGATAATTTTTAGATTCGGAGGCTGCTTCTGATTTTGTTATTGGAGCTTTTCAGTTTGCGAGCTTTAGACAACCGTGTTCTTCTTTTGTTCGTTGCATGTTCATTCTGCAGGCAAAATGTTTCAGGTTTTCATCGCTTGTAATCTGTTCGTTAAGGGCGTTAGACCTATCCCTTAAGCTTTGCCATAAACGATGTTTTAGAGCTATCAGGATGAATTCAGCGAACTTAGTTTCTTCTTTCCATCAACTGACCGAAGTGACGTTGCTTTACCACTTTCTATTATTGAAGACAATTTGCTCATACCGAATAAGCTGAAAGGCCGTACTGATCTGTGTGTACTAAATGCACTGTGCATCTTCTATTGGCCATTCCAAGACTGAGATATTGCCATGTTTAACTTTTTTAATGTAGGCGGTTCGCTCTGAGCAGAGGCTTTAATTCATCAATTTTTAATGTTTCAGAGAGTGTATCGAGGTCTAAAACCTCGCTTGCTGGAAATTAGATCCGTTACGTTGACGTTGTACACAGGTGATTGTCATCTCGCCACTTAATGCAAATAGTTGCTCGTACTATAGCGTGGTTTGGTCAGGTTTAATATCGACTACATGTGTGTCTATCCTGTGTTGAAATGTGCGTAAAAGTGTATCCTGTATTTGTTCGTACATTTAAAATGTTTGACTGTGGTTATGCTGGCCTACTTCCGAACATGTAAATGAGAGACTTACCCTCAAAATACAGCTGAAATCATTTGTTCCCATAGTTCTATACCTAATGACGACGTGCATGTCTCCTTACAGAGGGAATAAGCGTCAGATATTGCATAGTTGATGGAAATTATAGCATGCTTTCTATGCATTCGAAATTCTCGGGCAACTTTTTCCCTATACAGGATCCCTACAATAACATCATTCGAACGACCATTGAAGCCATGGCTGCCGTGTTTGGAGGCACCCAGTCGCTTCATACGAACTCGTTTGACGAGGCTCTGGGCTTGCCGACCAAATTTTCCGCCCGTATCGCCAGAAACACGCAAATCATATTACAGGAAGAAACCGCTATCACCAAGGTGGCCGACCCGTGGGCTGGATCCTTCATGATGGAATCCCTAACAAACGAGATTGAACAAGCTGCTCTGAAAGAAATTGAAGAGGTATCGTTTTTACTTTAAAGTTCGTCTTCGTTTCCTTCATTATCATTTCACTCGTTTGTTTACAACTTGTTCTGTGTGTGGGGTTTACTTCCAGTAATACTCATTGGGGATCCTAAGAAATCTGAGGTAATCGTTTTTACTCGTAGCCACTCTTTATATGCAGCCATCAGAAGAAAGGCACTACCAATCGTTCTGAGATATTCTCTTTCGTTGGGGTCTGCAAATTGAATTATCAACTGCCTGTTTCATATGCCACGTAGTTATTTTTCACTGCGAGAAAGATGGACACAGTTCCACTCATTATCTGCCAGACGCTTTAAGACTGTGCACATTTTATTTCGAAAACGATCACTAGCGGTTGCCAGCACGAGTGTTGGATTAACGTTGTCGATGTGTTGTGTTGTTGCGAGCCCTGAAGATTACCTCGGTTTGTTATTTGGTTCGTTTCTCAGATCACTCTCGGAAACAATCAAGGTTTCGCCTTTTGCTTCCCGTACAGTTGTCCAGCTGTTTAGGCTAATCAGCCTAATAAGCTCTGGTCTATTCGAGTGCAACGTTGCCGATGGCTTGAAAATGTGTCGTATGTGCGACTCGACCTCGTCTCAATGTTCGTGGTATCCCTGCTTCATTCATATCGTAACTGTGGTTTTGCCAAGCCCCCTCACGTCAATTACCTATGTGCCGTGCATGGGCTGAGTAGAGGCAGCTGGTGCTGATGTGCAACCCGAGAATCTGAACATAAATGAAAATCGACGGGAATCCTGTAGTCGCCATGTGTCATAAACTCTGAAAGGAGGCACTTTTAGTTGTTACATATAATTATTCGCGCACTGGCTCCCTACAAAGATAATACCTCTTGCAAGCTTGCATTGAATATGTTCCACCCGTTTGTGAAAAAGCACAGCGTACATTTGCTGTTTAAATCCGTACTGAAAGTAATCTAATCATCGCGCAGGAATACGTCAGCGATACATACTAACGCCTAGTTACTGTACTACCTCGAGATGAAGAACGAACAATCTAGCTAAGAGGTAAAATGAAGGAATAGACACACACCACCGTTTCCAAACTCAAGCAATCAACCTCAAGATACTAATGGCAGTATGACAGTGTCTTGCGACTTCACTGTTTTACCGCAGTGCTTCCTACTTAGCTGACAGCCCAACTAAACAACGACTACTTTTGCGCCACTGAATCCGCGTAAGCCCTACGACCAGTAACGTCTCCAACCTTTGGCTAGGTAAACAGGATGCCCGTTTGCGGTTCATTTTACTTTCTGTGACTCATCGTCGTGGATTGCATCAAGTAGGGGCTAATTGTGTGGACAGTGTGGTCGTTCGTCGACATGTCTTATAAAACATTCGGGACACACAATCAGTTCGTAACAGACTAACGATGGGCACCTAGCAAGGTACTCATCATAGATTGCACATTACAGTCCACAGAGTGAAGCTGCTGTTTCTGAAATATCCCACACTGTTTCAGTGAGTCGCCGCCCAGACTGTGTTACCGTCTGGTCTGGCTTGGTCTGCGTTGAATGCGTGTACGTATAATCGTCACAAACTGAAACATCATGCTAACACGGTCCCGCGTTGGGTCATTTTTATCCTGTTGCTCTTCAGATTGAGGCAATGGGTGGCATGGCCAAAGCTATCGAAGCTGGCATCCCGAAGCTGCGCATTGAAGAGTGTGCTGCTAAGCGTCAAGCAGCTATTGATTCGGGTAAAGGTAAGCTACGTTTGTCTGATGTGCGTCGCCTCAGAGTGAGATTTCTGTATTAACCACCCGGTTTGTTTGTAAATGACAGAGTTGTGACGGGGCAATTGCCGATCAAACGTTCCCGTACCGTGTAGTCTTTCTTTTCGAACAGCAACATCACGTTTTTGCGGTGTTTTTGTCTAGTCTTAAACATTCACATAGGACACAAATCACGTTTGACTCAATTCATCACGTTTGTTTTTTTTGTTCGGAAAGCCGTGATTTCCAATTCTTTCGTATTCTCAATTTTTTTCGTTTGAACTGTGATTACCATCACTGCTTACGACCGGTTACTTGTTTAAACTGCAATCCAGTACGCTATTCTCATGTTTAAAAAAATAGGTGGAGCAGTTTTCAAGCGCTCACCTCGCACAGACCATGCACTTCTCTAGACAGAACAAGTGTTCGGTGCAGCTGATACCACTTGTGGCCGACCCGGACTTAAAGGGGAAAATAACACGACCCTCGCTTACACTCATTTATCGCTATCGATCGTGTATGTTGCTTATGCTGAATTCCATTCATACGAACCCATCCTCTCTCCTACTGCTCTCTCTGAGCGGTCACTATGCTCCGAGCACGCTACACATTCGGACGAGAAGTGTACAAGGAACTCATCATAAGTTCGCCCTGAAAGGGATGCTGTTCTTGTCGTAAGATAGCTTGAACTTTTGTGCAAGGCTTCATCAATCGGTCAATGCATTTCTACCTTGAAATATCTGGTCAGTCTGCACAGGCAATATCAACTGTAAATGTTTCTGAACTTTGTCTTCGTTAGTCAGCTCGTTAACGATATGATCGAGCAAGACCGGCAGACTCGTTCCACTCCGGGCGGCAGACAGCACGCGAGATGAACCACCATCACTACATTATGGAATTTCCTCTGCAATCATGTGGTCGTTCCCATACTCTTCCACTTAACGAACTATGGTAAAGTCATTACTGTTTAATTCGTCATCCGTATTCCAATCGGTCGTCAACTGTCGTTAGTTGATGGTCATCATTTCGGACCGGATGGAATGGCATTGAGTCGAGTGGCGTAATAATCATCCTAATGAGCGTTACTCAGCAAAAGCAAAGTGACCGAAAGATTTCGCGTAGTAGGAAACAGCAGTAACGAATTGCTGCATTCATTTTGGGTGGGCAACTTTTCAGCCATTTCTGGTGTAAAATTGCAACTGGCTACGGGTGAAAGCCATACTCCTCTGGTGTCGTGTCCTAGCCAACTAGGCACTCGTTGACCTCTTTGTTCTGGGATGTGTGTATCTTTCAAACTTCTGTTTATTATTCGTGATTGAGTATAGTGGTACGTTAATTTTATATTGTAGAATCTCGTACTGTGAACGAACTCTACTCAAACATCTTGTAATTGAATCAGATGGTGGTCGTACGTTCCGTTTTTTGGAACACAGCAACAGAAGACGCGCGAAAACTCTTGGTTTCCCATACTTCTCAATCGCATTTTGTATCAGTCTGGTATACCTCGGTTTGTGTTGCTCGTCTCCGTTGTGATTGACCTGACTTTAAATTTGAACCAGATTCTTAGATCGACGCTGTAATGTTTCGGTCAGTTGTTTATTCCAATTAAGGTTGTGAATACAAACGAAGCCAATAGGTTGTACGTGCGAATAGCTGTCTTGTGGTCTCATTCAGTTAGTGTTTATTGTTAGACTAGCTATCGGAAATTATGGTTGCCAACGCCCTTCGGCTGTTGGTTGCGCCTGACGACAAACAGGCCAGGGCATACAACGATAGTTAATTACAAACCCTGTGTTCTGTTATGACAACACCCCCTAATGTTTGTTGATATGCTAGGAATACCATGACGTTAATTAAGTTTCTCAACTTTTTACACCCATCGAAAACATTGGTCAGCTATGTGAACGATTTCTCGTAACTGATCTCAAGATAATTTTCCAGCTTCTACATCGTCGAGTGTTTGAAGTTGCTGTACGCGCACGATAACTGTGCTGGTGGTGAAGCACGACTACCGATTGCACGCTCGCAGGTTCTACCTCTGCCTACAGCGACCAACATTATTTGAGTTTGGACAGTCTGACACTTCCCCTCACATGTGATCTTGTATGCCGCCTTGCGACAACCCTCTTACCTTATCTTTACCACGCAAGATGTCGAGCCAAAAGATGCTGAAAACCGCCAACCTGCCCAAACTTGTGCAAGATTATCAGTCAGGGTTCAAACTTCTGACCATGAAGTTGGTTTTGAAGCCTAATAAGGTATCGCTATCACCCTTCAGGTGGCTCCGTAAGAATTGCTACAGGTTGTGGGCCAGACCAATTTTAGATGGTGTGATTACCCGTTTTTTAAACTACTGCTTAGTTTTTCGCCTAGCAGAAAACGTCTGGTGATGTAAAAAGAATGACCTTAATTTAAGTCGTGTTTTCAGTTTACATTAAAACTAGGATCGAATTGTTGCTCTTACAGGCGATACGTTAGCTAAGCAGTCTTCGTTGTTCCATTTTGCTTTATGGTTCGGAAACGTGGCCTGTTCACAAAGAAGATATCAACAAACTTGCTGTGTTTGACCATCGTTGTCTCCGTCAATT
>LUCH01000288.1:199019-232809 GCA_013368495.1 Paragonimus heterotremus | reverse complement strand
GTGATCACTCAAACCATTGGTTAGAGACGCTATCAAGGATGGCGATGTGTCGCAGTCAATGGCGTTCCTGTATCCATACCAGTTCTAGTTCTTCCGCCTAGTCTTCTTTTATTAATTCTCAACCTTCTTAGTAACTTTTTGTTCTAGGATATTCCACGTCACTGTTGAGAGGAGCGGCGGCCCGAGCCACAGTACCTTTTGGTCAGGCTCATGGCTGTTATGATGATGATGATGAGTCTTCGTTGTGGTTGTATTCTCTCAGTAGTAACAATGGCATATTTTGTACCTGATTTTTACTCCGTGTAGATTCTTTTCCATTCTGCTTTCTCATTTAATTGGCTCTTAGATACAGGTGACACTGTGTTGTAATCCGTCAGAACGTTTCGTTTGTTTGTAAATGATTGTAGTTGACTTACACGTTTTCAAGATTTCTTCATCGGGCTAGTGCGTTCTTAAGTCTACGTGGTAATTTTAAAGTTCGTTTAGACCCGTTATAGTCTTCCATCAAAATTTGACTGAGAGGGTAAAGGGACAAGCGTACTGGCTACCTATCAGGAGGGGATGTGAACTTATTTTGTTTTTACACCTGTATTAGCACAGTAGTCTCCCAACATTTCCCACCTGCTGCCTGCCTTAATTTTCTGAACACAATGACATCGTTCCCTTCACTCAACGTGTATTACGTGAACAATCAACTCAGAACAGTGAAAACGAAAATACATTGCATAATGTGATCTAGTTTAAGGACGTGTACATGTTCACTAAGGTGACTAAGCGTGATGCAACTGTGTCGTCTTACCACCGTGTCGATGTGAGGCAGAATACCACTTGGGAGATGTCTTGGGTCCCATTATTTGAAAATTTGTGGCGCCCGTTTGTCACTCCTCTGTTCAAATTTTCACTATCGGTTCCTTGTGTTCCCCCGCTGAGCTCATTTTGGAAAGCGCTGTACTAACCCATGGGCATTGCCTTAAAAACCATATGTTCACCAATTTGTGTCGCAGCCGCATTTCTCCACTTGGGGTATCAAGTGGTAATAAGTTCGGGATAGTTGTAAGAGATTCTCGAAAACTTTTGTGATTATGGTTGTGGCTTGGATTTAGCTGTATGATTTTCGGTAGACCGACCGAAATCGAACTTCCTGAGGAAACACGTATCAAGCAGTTAGAAGATACCCAGTTGTGTAAAATGTGAGCTTAAGCCGGACTTATCAACAGTATTAGGCATTCGGTTGAACCGGGTTTCTCACTTCACTTTACCTTATAACTTTCAGGCGGAAGCTATTGTCATGATCTATCCATCGGTGGTAACCACGACTCAAATTGCCAAGTATCTTTAACACAAGTTGAATGAAACAGTTCGTGACGTTGTTTTTTAAACCCGTCTTTTTTCGAAAAGATGGGGACCTTAGAAATGTTTACTGATGAGTAGTAGGAGTTCTAGTCCCGGCAGTAGCAAGGACATGCACTACTGACAAGTTCTAATAAGAGCGAAACTACAGTCTAGTGTTTCTTTTCGAAAGGGTCCGACTGGAAAGTCTATAGGAATGCGACAGGTGCGATAAATTTTGGGTGATGTTCAGTCTATATGACTAAAAATGTTTGTTTCATAGTTGTAACATTGCCCGACTAACCAGGTCATTTATCTCAGCCCCTTTATAGAAGCGTACACAGTAATGTGTACGTAATTTATAGCATTTTCCCGTGACTCTTATGCTTGTCAGACCAAATGGTGCGTGGTTATGCAGTGGCAGAATGATGGTCAGTATACGCTCCTACTTCGCCTTATTTTGTTTCACTCGTATTTTCTGTCGAATAACATCCAGAATATTTACTTCAAAAGGTACCGGTTTTAGCACATTCGTTTTTGTCTGTCTACAGAAATGTGAGTAATTGGCACTATAGGCGTAAGTCTCGAACACACGAATTTATAGGAAACGCAGTACACAGTCCGTATCGACATAGCTAGTCGTTGATCCACTCCCGTAACTGGTCATAAATAGAGCTGCTGCGCTTGCGTAAAGGTTGCGCCATGTGAGTTGTTATGTTTAGTATATCAGAACGATGTCTGTCGGATCCAGACGCAAAGTATACGCGCACCAGACAAATGACAGACAGGATCGACAGCGATGCAGTGAGACTTAGACAAAAGTTAGTCAAGGTCGGTGCATGAAGGTCATCAGACGAAGTAGAGACAAGAAAACGTGACACGGAGTGTGACGCTGATGTGCGGGCGCACACTCACGTACACATTCCCATACGGACCGGTCGTCTAGTATTTGCGGATCCGGTTACAAAATACGGAGTTTGAACCACTTTCAGGGAATTCCAGCGAAAAGACACCCAAAAACAAACCTCCTAACCGAGTAGGGCTAGGAGGCAGCCCGGATAACTGTGTAAACAAGCGTCATATATATATATATATATATATATATATATATATATATATGCGACGTGATTTCTGATCTACTTTGCGAGTAACTGTCTCATTCATCAAACGGCCCTTAAGGCCAGACTTTTCACTCACATCTACCTACCTATTGAACACAGGTCTTTATCTACGTCACACGTTCTATTAATGATTTTAAGGTGCTAGCTGGGTACATATACTCTGTCATTAGAGTTGATCGGATTTGAAATGATTAACATGTGCTTGATACGTTTTTTTCGATCTACCCTTATCCCACTGTAAGAAACCATCGTGGGAGTAAACAAGTATCGGTTAGAAAAAGAAGAGCGCGTGGATGTGCTGGTGGTGGACAACACAAAAGTACGTGAATCTCAAATTGCCAAACTGAAACAAGTCCGTGCCGAACGAGACAAGGCCAAGGTGGGTTGTTCCGTATTTCCCCGTTACGCGATCAAACAGGATCACGGTTTTTATTCCGCTTTTGTTGTTATTCCTAGATAATGAATATGTGATTGCTGCACCTTTTCTACTCACTGTTTCTTACAGGCCGAGTCTGCGCTGGCGGCAATTACAGCTGCATGTGCTTCAGATGATCGCAGTACAAATCTGCTGGCTCTCAGTATCGAGGCGGCCCGCGCTCGCTGCACGGTTGGCGAGATCACGGACGCGATGTCCAAGGTGTACGGTCGTCATCAAGCTGTCATCCGTCTTGTGTCCGGAGCCTACCGCAACCAGTTCTCGAAAGACGACGAGTTGAAGCGAGTAATGCAGTCGGTTGAGGTATGTCTTGTAATCTGCCGCTTTTGACATCCTGCTAGCAACTGCCTTGAGAATTCTTACGAAACACAATCGTGTTTTATTTGTGACCGTCATTAGCCTAAACACCATTCACAGTTGGTCATGGCTTTCTTCTTCAGCTATGCTCACTGGCCACATCCTCTTTTAATAGGGGCTTGATAGTTCGTTGTTGTCTAATGTTTGGTCAATGATGAAGAAGCGAATGCGGCTGTCTCATGCGTACGTAGCCTGAAGGAGGATTCCGACCTTAGCAAGACTGCGCACTGCTGACGAATTCTAAGACGAGTGATACCCGAGTTTATTGCTTCTCTTCCGAAGGGACTGGCTGAAAAATCTACTTGTATGTGAAAACGGCAGTACGTTGTGAGTGTTTTTCGATTTGCACTAATGACGTCAGCGACTCTCAAATCGGAGCAGGCACTGATTTGCCTAAGTTAGACGTGTACGATCATGGTGTTACGGGTACCGCACTTCTTTCCGTGTGTATTTTTTCATTCCAGTGACAGAAGTGTGTCGTTGGTTGACATTGCTATTCCATTGACGTATGCACTTTTGAGGTCTGATTCGTTTCTGACCCAACGACGAACTTTATTAATGTGATGACTATGCATGGTCTCTGTTGATTAAGTGTTTCTGGATTACTATTGTCTCGATGTTAGCAGTACCGTTACTGGACATTGTCCGCTTTTTCCTGATACTATCAAGAATACAATATAAGTTGTCAGACGTTTTGTGATAGTTTGGAACCCTTGCAAACCGTTTTAGGTCTGGGCCAGGTTATTTACACTCAACGAACGTGCACCGCACCAAGTGTCAACTTGATCAGCAAGATAAATTGTTTACTTAGGCTGTGCTATCGGAAGAGAAATGATTGTCATTTTACGTACACCTTCGCCCTATCTCCCCACTATCTGTGCAGCACTCAGGTTCGGTAACTCACTGTACTCACAAACCAATCAAGATAACCAGAGTACGAGCTTCAAATAATCAATGATAACCACACCGCATCATATATTCAGAAAGCTGTGTATGCGTGCGCGCTCATATACAGGAACCTAGATCATTAAACGATGTGAAGAAATCTGCGTAAAATGTGAGTTCTGACGAGTGTTGTGTGTTTGGATTTAAGGAAGAGAGCTGTACACCGCTCGGTTGCGGAATTTCAGACAAACTCATTGGATAGTACGAATTTCTGCAAAAACTTATGCTTTGAGGCGGGTCAAACCCACAACACATGAAATTAATAATAATGAGATGTTTTTTTCTAATTGGCTTGCTTTGGGTGCGTTTGTCGAGTTGAATTCTGGCATTCTGGGGTTGGGGAACAACAACACAAAACTATTAGGTCCATGGGAGTCTAAGGCTTACATACCATTGTTTTTGTATACAATGCTGCCTTGAGACGACTAATCGCGATCGCCTCAGTGAAACGCAGGAAATGCGGATTAGCGTGGCGCATTATAATCCTGACCCAGTGGTTCGTCGGCGTCGCAACTGTATGGCTTACCCAAAACATAAACCGGGTGTGCCACTCAGACCAATCCTATCTATGAGCAATGTCCCACAACACAAACTGGTTCGATGGTTGATACAGGCTCTGATGCCATTAACACGGAAATTTGATACATATACCGTTAAAGACTCACTTGATTCAACTGAAGATCTCAGCAGAGTCAACCTAGTAGACAAAGTCATGTGTTCAGTAGACGTTCAATCACTGTTTACGAATGTCCCATCACACGAGACAATTGAATTTCTAAATGCAATCTGATCGAGACTGAAGGTTTTGTTATAAAAATTCCAACGGATATGCTTAAACTATCTCTACTACTGTGCACGGGGAACATCAGTTTTAGTTTTCAGAGGAAGCCTTATCGACAGATCGATGGGGTCGCCATGGGGAACCCATTAGGACCGATGCTAGCAGATTTTTTCGTGCTGTTGGTAGAAAGGCGAATGGCTCGAGACATTTCAGTGATGCCGTTGTACAGACGTGATGTGGATGACATTATCATGTTTGTGCAATCTTTGCAAACGATCGATGAGATGGTAAACTGGTTCAACGTATTTCATTCTAATCCGACAGTCACCTGTGAACTGGAAAAGAACAGATGCCTACCGTTTTTTAGACATCTTCATCGGTTGCAAGAATGATGGATCAATAATAAAGTACGTGTATCGAAAGTCCACCTAGACTGATCAGTGTACTCATTTCACAAGCTTTATACCAATGAAGAACAAGCGAGCATTGGTTAGAACATTGTTTACGCGTGCCAAGTGTATTTGTTCATCAGAATGTTTAGCTGATGAACTTCGACTGCTTACAGCGACGTTACAGGATAATGAGTATCCGCTGAGATTTATCAGCAGACTCAGCCAGCAAGGTGTAGCATTAGACGAGGTTTCCACGGTTGGGAAAAAGAAAGTCTACACTGAATTACCATTCAAAGGTGACACTTCTTCACTTCGAACAACAAAACTTCTCCTCGCCTCTATTAAGCGAGCATACAATGCGGCTGAACTCGTAGTCGTTGAGCTAACCCGTAAGCTACCGTTACCTTCAGTAAAGGGAGAGTAACCTATTGACACCAATTTACACTGTATTTATCAATTTGTGTGTAACTGCGGCGAAAGTTACATCGGCGGAACCGATAGGCGATTGAACTCTAGGATGAAGGAACGTATGCCGAAATGGATTCAGGATGTGACTGCGTAGTCTACTTCCTTCGTCCCGGGATCACGCAAAACTTTCGGCTTCGTCTATTGCTAGACACACGTTGGCCACCAGTCACCGGATCAATCCCAAATCAACATTCAGGATTATAATGCGCCACGCTAATCCGCATTTCCTGCGTTTCACTGAGGCGATCGCGAATAATTGTCTCAAGCCAGCATTGTGTGTACAGAAACAATTATATGTAAGCCTTAGAATCCCATGGACCTAACAGTTTTGCGTTGCCATTCTGGGTTTGATTTATTTTCACTTTATTCCGACAAAATTCAACCGAATTCCATTCCACGTGCTTGTTAAATAAGCATTTTTTCCGTACAGTTCTTCACCCCACGACAAGCTGCGGCGTCACTCCGTTGTTGAAATAGTTTCTCTCGTATGCTATCTACAGCAATACTCTTTAGTACGCTACCACTAGACGTCATCACTACCCAGAATACATTAAAAACTGTCCCGGCGTAAGTGTGTTGTAGAGATACAATTGTGACATAATATTTCTAGGTACTGTGATTAGTGCTGACTGCGAGTAATAGTTTTATTCATTGCCGTAGAAAACGGACCTTGGCCAAATTGTGGAGACACTGAGGCCGTTTGGTAAGTAATTCAGATGTAGCATTGTTCGAAGCATTCGTTAATCCGGCCGTTTTATTGTAGGCTCTCGAACTTATCAAGACCGCAGTTTCCGGATGTTCGTATTGTAGTCGGAATCTGCGCTGTTTGTAGGCCATTGTAAAACTCAAATTCCTTAAAAAACTAACCATTTTCGACAAGTGCTGTCTAGGTATTGTTACATTGTCTTTTTAAAAGATAACATTCCCTTGCGTTTTTGCTGCAGTGGGTGTTGACACTAATCGCTCTAGTGTGTTACCACTGATTACCCATTCTGGCTGTTGTTTATTCGTTACTACCGATTCAGATAAATAACTCACCAAAAATGCACCCGCAAACCACTAATGAGCGCTTGGTATCAATCTTTTCCATAAAACACTGCCATTTTCCAAATCGTGTCTGTCATATAACACGCACCCCGCTAGTGAGTAGTGTAGCACGACTGGTACGCGTGGGAACTGGTGTATTGCTGTCTATGGTGATGATGTTGATTGAACTATGTCAAGAGCTAGAGAATGGCAGACGCATTCTGGCGATTCCTGTGATTATCTGTGAGCTTGTTAAATATTGTCCTATTGAACCTTCCATCCACTTAGCCCGAACTCTTTGACCACACTAGGCGATCTTTTGCCACCATTCGATCACATGAGTCTGTAGCCACTTTGACCAAAATTGCTTTATTCAACCACGTGCTGTTGACTAATATCAACAGGTGCATGGTCGCATATAAGCATGCAAGAGGATTTTCATTATGTTGTCCTTATTATCGTGTGTATGTATGTACTTAAAAGCGGTACGTTTCCAGCTTCACCATCCCTTAACAGTCATCACAGTTGTTGCTTTACTTTTTCCCTTCGGTTTACAGGACTTTGCTACGCATGAGGGCCGTCGTCCACGTATCCTGATTGCCAAGCTAGGTCAGGATGGGCACGATCGCGGTGGTAAAGTTGTTGCGACCGGATTCTCCGATCTGGGGTTCGATGTGGACGTGGGACCGCTTTTCTCGGTGGGTTGCGGACCTGTCTGTGCGAACTCTGATGAGCATATTTTCGGTCATCGATGCGGACTGGCATCGTACGTAAGCTACCCTGGTTGTAGGTCAACAGAGGTATGCAACAAGTCCGTTGGCTTGAGCCATTTCTTTCAGCTGTGAAGAATGGAGATACTGGGTTCAGTTTGGATATTCTCGATTATGCCCAGTTGGGAACCGGAGTGGTTTTGCACTCTAGCTTATTAGAACCTAATAAACCTTGTGACCCTGTCTCCCCCAGCTCCTCTCGATAATGCCAGTGAGAAACTGTCTAAATTGACTTCATTTCTCCGTTCCACATGGTAGATGGTGTCTCGTGATTGGTATCAGTTGACAATCATTCCTATTCTGAAATAGTGTGCTGGAGCATTGAGTGACAACCATGGAATCATTAGCCATGTTTTTATCGCATTCAAGTTGCTCATGGGTCTCCTGATGCAGCAGCTTCCAGAACACAATGAGACAAGTACGAGAACAGACAGGTGTCTTATCCGGTCTGTTGGGTGTGGATCATGTCCTCACCTTGCAACAGACAGTGGAAAATCGTCACTTTTTTTCTCAACCAACACCTGGTGTATACCGGCTGCTAGTGCAAAATACGCATTTGTAGGCAGCTTTCCTGAGAATTCTTTACTTCAGGAAGCGCTCGATAGGGATGTCCGATCTCTCCCTTCCTCTTTAAATACATTTTAGTCACTGCTGTTGAAGAAGCACTTGGAGCTTCCGAAGATCTCAGAGTGTAACTTCTGCCAGGCAGTTATGTGTCGGAAGTTAACTGTGTGGCCCACATTACTTCATTTGATTCTCCTACGAAGAACATGCAGGCCCTTTTAATCAGTACCGTATGCATTTCTCACCGTCAAAATTTAGAGTATTGTTCAAGGTTGATTTGGCTATGACCCTGTCTTTGGTGTTACATACAGGTTACTTGAGACTCTTGACTGCTTCACCTACCTTGGTGATACTATCTCATTGGCTTTTACCATTGTTGACGTGTCGTTCATTAGGATCGCTAAGACATTTATTGCTCTAACCAATTTTTGGGGTCAACAGGACGCTCAGTTATTCACTAAAGGGAGGGTTTACAGTGTGTATGCACATTTGGTTTTTTCCCTTTTGATCAAAGATCTGACCCTTTTTATGTCAAAGATGCATGTATATTTCTGGTATTCAACCGCCTTTAGTTAGCCTGTACTGTGCTGAGTAGATTGTGTGAGCAACGTCCTATGGGCGCATGTTTGGTAGTATGCAATTTCGTGCTGTGTAACTGATCTGCGAAAAATGTGCGGTCTTCGCTTTTCGGATCGTACGCTCTGTGTGCTGAGCTTCTGTCATACCACTTATCGCCCGGTACGACTGTTGCCGGTTGGAAGCTTTCATGTGATAAGCTGTAAAAGTAGTGAACGGAGCTGGAAGTGCCGTTTACTAGGTTGTAAAGTTCGACAGCATTCACGCCACTGATTGGATATATCTCAACTGAATAGTGTGTTGCGGTTGTCGACTCTTCTCTATGACTTCCTATTGTTTTCCTCCAGTTTGTCTTTTTCGTACATTTATGCTTATTTGTAAACCTGCCAC
The DNA here is from genome assembly GCA_013368495.1 of Paragonimus heterotremus. Lineage (NCBI taxonomy): Eukaryota > Metazoa > Platyhelminthes > Trematoda > Plagiorchiida > Troglotrematidae > Paragonimus > Paragonimus heterotremus. The sequence goes on along the minus strand of LUCH01000288.1, from coordinate 223,654 downwards.
TCCTTGGGCCATTTTGAAAATCAACAACTAAAAGCTGAAGACATATATATGTGTGTAAGGCAGGTGTGTCGGACGTGTGAATAACAGAATCAGTCATCCCATGTTAACTTCCTTCCCTTCTGTGTAACAGAGTGTGTCCGTCTTCTTGTCGGTTGACCGATTGGTGAGGGAGCAATCTGTCTTAAGTACACTGTGACACAACTGGCCACACAAAGTTTTCTACCTGCTCACGCCTAAACATTGAAATTTTGAGTCATTGTGTTGAGTTTGAATTTGTCTCGTGAACCCTGTCATCAACCTGCTTGAAGTTCATGATTTATTGGTTTTTTAGACAAACGTTTCATGAATGCCTGCCTAGCTAATCTGACGTTATGGTAGCAGTTTGTGTTACACGTTGAACCTGTTGACTACTCCGGTGAAATTGCGGTTGTTTTCGGAAACTTATACAGTTAGGTCCATGCAGTCTTTTATTGACAGTTGGGGAGCAGCATTATGCCTAGGGATGGTAAACTTCATTGTTGGACCAGCCCAACAATGACACCCGACGCCAGCGTTGCAGAAATTTTTGATCACAAATACAACGTGTATCAAAGGCAAATAGCTATACTGATCAACGCATTCTGTTATCGCGGGCTCGGCACTTGTGTGCAACATCATCGCACCACAAACATCGCTGAAAAGTGATCACTTTAGTCGGAAAGGACATCACAACAGTACATACTGGCAAGGTAACACCATACGTTTGTGTGTCTATGTTGACATAAATAGGTCCTGATGATGTTCTCGTTGATAGTGACCGTCAAACGGAGGACACAATCATTTATAGTTAATTGCACGGCCACGTTAGTGTAAACAATTATCACCCATTAATATCGTGCGAACAATTATTTATCATTCACCTCAATCAAGTTAATAAACTCAACCGCTGCACCAGCTACACTGGCAACGGATATCACAATATTCGATGAAGGATAGCACAATGACTGAATAAGCAGAAATAGTCAGGGAACAGAAGGTGATGGGAGAGCATCATTGCCTGTAATTTTAAATGGCGTCTAACATTGTTGCTAGCCAGAGCTGTTTGTTGTCTTTTGGACTTCGTTCTACGGCGGCTAACACTAGCTTCAAAAAATCCATACATCGAACCCAAACCGTAAATTGACCGCTAAACTGTTGCCTTCAGCCTAGTCCAACCCAACTTTGCAAGCGATGGGTTTGTATAACTAGACCGTGTCAGGTCCGTGGGAACCGATCATCATCATCATCATCCTAGTAACCAAGAGCCTAACCAAAAAGTACTGTGGCTGTGGCTACTGCTTACCTCAACAGTGACGTGGAATATCCTAGAAAAAAATGCTGCTAAGAAGGTTGCAAATTAGTAAAAGAAGAACTGGAAATGGTTGCAGGTACGCTATTGACTATGGCACATCGCCTTCTCAGATTGCGTTTCTAACAAGCGATTCGAATGATCACGAGGACCCCATCCAGGCAGATGACGTTTACCCACTTCGCTCAGTGGAGCATTCAGGGTCTTTATATTTCGTGGCCACGTTGTTGCTTGATCACCACGTGGTTTTATCCAACTGGTGGTCGTCTCAGTATATAATGTCCGGTACGGTAAACTATCAGATGACATGCAGAGTATATAACCCAATCATCGTAAACTGTCCAACGTGATTGGTTGACCACTTGATCACGCATTCCGGTCGTTCCAGAATACACGCAGGAGAACTGTGTGTTACTCACGCTATTCGTCCACTTAATGTGGGTCAGTTGGTGGAGACAGCGATGGTCAAACATAGCAAACCTGTTGACATCTATCTTGACAACAGGCCACGTTTCCTAATCATAGAGCGAAATAGAACGTACACAGGCAACAACCGAACGTTTCTCGACTTCACAGATGAGACAGGTTGGCAAAAGCAGCTCGTGCCTTTGTTATCCTCGCTGATATCTCGGCAATATTACAAGCTGACGAGAGAGTGCTACCCAAGTATGTGAAACTATCCACCGTCTGGAGCGGATTACCTGCAATGAAGAAAGTAGAAGTGGGAAGTGCGAAACGCATTCTATACAAACCAGCACGGTCGTTCACCTTCTTTAACATGTTCTACATGTTTTCGGCAGAGTGGCCAAGTAAAACGATGTCATCCATATGCTCTCGATCGGACGGAAGCCGATAGAAGGAGACTACAGCACCCATTAATTACCAGTGTCTATTCTTCCAGAGGAACTTTTATGCGAACCTCTTCTTTGTCAAGACGTTATTTCTATTATGCTGCCAGCGCTTTGGAGATATCAGTGTTCGAAGACAGATTCTATCTGAAAACTCTTCTCGCCAGTTGACCATGTTTGGCGGTCGTGTATGAGGGTTGTTCTTGGAGTTCCTTAATGTATTCGGAATTTTACAGACAGGGTAGGTGTTCAGGTACCACCTGGCCTTCAAGAGTAGGATTTTGGGTCTCAGCCGTTCTCATGCGAGAGCTGGTGCGACTCTCAAAGTAGGCAAATTCCTCGATTGCCGTTAACATTTCACTGTTGACAGTGAAAGCGTGCACAATCTCCTACTTATCATTTTGCAAGACAGTAGTCATATCCAACAACAAACGGAAACTTTTATTTAGTTGTAGATGCCGTGATTCACCTATAGTGGAGTAGGTCAGCGTTGTCTGTATAGTTGTAATCAAGTTCCAGAGAAGATTTCTGTAACGTTACGTTCACTATCCGTCAGATTTCCCTCTATTCTGTTTGTAACACATGTATACTTCGACACTTGCAATCTAGAAGTGACGTCATATGTGTGAATTTCCGGTTTCTTCATCCTTACTGTTAATATGAAAAGTACAGTTTCTCAGTCCACCTTATTCAGGATCTGTCTGTTCACACCGGCTTGAATCACAGCTGTCTTATTTTGGTTCCTGCGTTGCATTAATTGTCCTCTAGACTCCCGCTGAGGCCGCCCAACAAGCTGTTGACGCTGATGTTCACGTAGTCGGCGTGAGCAGTTTGGCTGCCGGTCACAAAACCTTGGTGCCCGAGCTGGTTAAGGAACTGGAAAAACTTGGTGGCAAGTAAGTCAAACTCAGTTCTTTGTCCTTCAATGTACCGATTGGTCAATATAGTCGTTTAGGTAGATACTACATGTTACACTGAGTGAAGGTTTCGTTTAGTAATCAGTTCGTACATTTGTCAGGTGGTGAATAATTTGATTTAACATCTTCGATATAGTATGACTTTTTGCTTACGATTTCCCTCAGCTGTATGTTCATTTGCCTGTTTTGTCATTATGTTAACCTACCCCTAGAGTGCACTGACTATTGTATAAGCTTAAACTAAAAAGTACCAGACAATATTTGATGCACCTCATACATTCTCTAGTTGCTGCCTGGTAATCTCATGTGCTGTTTCCTTGTTCTTGGTTGTTATTCCCAATGTTACTCACGATGGTAAACTGATCGTTTTGACGTAGTCTCTTAACAGTAATCAAATGGGAGCAAACAGAGTGGAGTAAGTGACCAAAGAGTTAGTTACACCCTACTGTTTCGTTTGTCTGAAAAATTCAGAAGCAGTCTCACACGCGAAGCAATGTGACAACACACTAGTTTCCAGTGCTATCTTGAGGAAAATTGTAACTTCCCTGTGCCAAGTTAGTCATTTCATATGAGCTTTTCCTGTTAACTATATCTAATGTATTTGCTGCTTTCAACTACTGCGTTGATTGCGGTAATAGGTTTTTTGTTGATTCGTAGCTTTCTGAACCGTGGTTCATCTTCCACATAAATCACCTGACTCTTAACTGTGCTTTTATGCAGTAAATATTTCTTATAGGGAACGATGATTGTTCTCACTGTTATTGTGGACTTAGATCGCGCTAACCACTATACTTAATTTGCCATTTCTCGCATTGTTGCCATTTTTATTCGACTCAGACCTCCGAACATTGATTTGGTACAGTGCCTTCCCTTACAAAAAACAAAGAAAGAAAATAGAAAGCGTTTCTTGCAGGACGTAATTCTAGAGTTTTAAATATTCACGGTGGTATGTGGACTGAGATACTGCCAGGACCTAAACGGTAAAGGGATCAGAGTACTGAGCCAAGCCTTTAGCTCAAAACGGATACCACAACACAGCGGATAGGTGGCCATGTATTAGGACTGCTACCACTCTCCGAAACCAGGTGCCAGCTTTCTTCCAACTCCCACTATAGAGGACCAAGAGACTGTAGTTTATCACAACCCCATCTATCAGCCCATATTGCATGAGTGATTTTGTCAGTATGCTTATAGCCCAATAGGTTATGAAGATGTGCAACCCATCACACCGCGTCAATGCTCAGTGTTTTGTTAACTTTCTTCTACTGCTGGATTTTTTATTTGCGAGACGCAGACATCTTAATGTTTGAGCGTATACCCTGTTGTATTTCGTTACATCCCTCTTCCTTTTTTCTTGGTTAGAGCTTTCTCTTATCACGGTTGTATAGCATTTGTGCGCGAACCGTTCGTTTATTACCGTCTTCGATTATGATGTTAATGATGATGATGATGATGGTCGCTTGTGGTTTTGTAAACCATTTGAGAGTATCACTAATGAGTTACGTGCGTAGCTTTTTCTGTTCACGATGGCACTGTTAATTGAAAGCATTCACTGTCTTTACTGAAAAGAGAAACCCAAACCTATAAGTAATGGTCACAAATCAGTCATGGGTTCACGTAGAGTTTATCACAAATTTCTCCCAGTCGTAATGAAAACTTGTTTCTGCATCCTCACCAAATGTCGTGCGGTGACCAACTTAACTTCAGTCACTTCCATGGGCATTTTCAGATTCTCGTTCAGCTTGAAAAAGGGCTTTTATCAGATTGTCGAGATTGATGTACTCTAGGAAACAAGCGATTTCGTCTGGTTTTTCCTGAATCAGCATACCTAGTACAGGCCTATGAAAAGATTGATACAGCTTGTCATTTTTATCCAGACCGTCGCATCAACGTGCGTATAAGAACTATCGTTAGCTATGTATACCGCTTTCCAATTGCCTTCGCACATTTTTGGACACCTATCTGCTGCCGACTCCAAACCGAGAAACAGTATTTGGATTGTTGTCTCCACCAGTCATAGTCTGAACTCTCCTAATCTTATCTTCTAAGGCAGTAAAACTCATCGGTCGTTTATCTGTCATTTCCCGTCATACGAGAACTCACGTAGGCCATGGGTTTACTCATGTTTTTTGTGCTCCCTGCTGTCCTGTGACAAATCATCAAATAAATGCAAATGTTCTGTAGAATTACAATGCATAAAATCGAAAGGGATGACTACATGTTTTACAGGCGATGACACATCAGTGATTTCGGTGCACTTTCATATCTAGGACGCGTCCCTAACGGACGATGTGGTTAACCTTGTTGCCCTTGTCTGAGTAGACGGCAATCCATAGCCTGTTTGAGCTTACACAGTCCGTTATCGTTATCGCCCGGCCAAGTGCTTGGCCCCAACGAGCACTTCTGTTGACTAGAATAAAAATGACGAATTTCGAGATTTTCTAAATACATACCGACGAACTGTGATGTTGCCCGCACATTTTAACACAATTTTTGAATGTCATGGTGGTTTGATGTTGAGGGCTTATGGATGGGTAGATGTACGCTTCATTGAGTATCGTCAAATTGCAAACCTCTCTACTAGACAACCGGTTGTCTTAGGAGCACCACAAAATGCCATGCTTTGTATCATGTCTGTACTGTGGACGTCGTCTGGCAACCGTGAACTTTGGAGATAGTAGGATTTAAAATGTATGCCCTTCATTATGACCGTTGCCGTTGCTACCAACAGGCCGTCTCAGACACAAGCAGCCTACGACCCATTCGGCCGACCACCCTCTTCTGTTAACCATTTGAATTTTTTATCGAGACTACTGCTTGCATAGCCCATTTAGATGTGGGGCCGTAATTTGAGTGTTGTTTTCTCTTTCAAGTGAGCTGTTGAAGCGGCAGTGACTTTCACCTTGAGACAGCTTGACTCGATTGTGTGTGTGTGTGTGAGAGGGAGAGTTTAATTGAGAAATAAGCTCCCGAACAGCTTCAAGTACGTGACTATCTTCACACTGATGTTACAAGCCATATGAGAACAAAGTTCATCAAATCAGATTTACGATTTCATATTGATATGGACAATCTCAACCAGTCCAACAGTTCGATTCGAATGATCTTCCCTCAGAACATCTTATCGTTGACTGCCGTCGTGTGACTGGTTGTACTGCAAACCTTGACTGGGACCTTTGACTTAATGTGAACCTGTCTCTGGTCTCTGAACCGGCTGGTCGGGATGTACCTGCGAGGTGTTAGATTCGAATCCTAAGCGGTAGTTCGAGATGTCAGAGGTGGAAGGTGTTTAGATAGCGGCGTTCTTCATTTATACGTGATACCCGTGTTTCGTTGCCATACTTGCAAGCTTCGGGTATCATCCAGCTATCTGAGGTTGTGTCTTCCTCACGTATTGGGTCATTTTTGCTTTTTACCTTACTAACTCCTTTAGTGTGTTCTCTGTCGAAAAAGATGACTGATGTCATTAGTAAATCTAAATCCATCCCCCGCCTCGAAAACTTGATCACCAGTGGAGTTGTGTGGGCTATCCTTGGTATTTGGACCCACTTTATGCTTCCAGACTTACTTTCAATTCTATGTGCGAGTGTATACTCATCAGCTAACTTCTTGAGAACTCCTTCAATGTGATTTGTTGAATCGGAGAGATCCCTAACATTGGACTGAACTTTGTTCGCTCTATGCCGGCAATATCGATTGTCAATCACACAGTTTAAGGTTTAAGTCCCGGTTACCGCACTCGTTCTGGTCTAAGTTTCTTAACCTGATGATATCCAGCTTCCTACTTGTGGTTTTGTGTATCGTGGCAACAAATGCTATGTGGTTTTAGCGTTTGAAGCATAAGTTTTCGAAAGCAATCGCACAGTGTTAAACAACGTTCCATCAACCTAAGTGCTGTCTGACAGAATACGTTGAAAACTGACCACCGATTGCTCTATACAAGCTTATGTTCTTAAGCTGATTGATCACTGACTGGTTGCTCAATTTCATCATGTGGTCCGCGTGTGATCATCCTCATGTTTTTGTTGGACAAACAAACAATGATATCTAAATGCAGTTGTGCTGCTCGTCATCATCTCGTTAAGTTATCCTTTGAACCTGCCCGTGTTGGTTTAATATAATTATCACCTGCATTTTTGGCGTAGCATATGTTCATCTCATGTGTTTGCGATCGTTTTTCCTTCCAGAGATATCGTGGTTATTGTTGGTGGTGTTATCCCACCACAGGATTACGACTTCCTATTTGAACATGGTGCATCATGCGTTTTCGGTCCCGGAACTCGAATTCCAGATGCAGCTTCACAAGTCTTGGCTGCAATCAAAAAACAAAGAAAGGCCTAATCTGATGGTGTGCTTTCGATCTTTCAATCACTAATACAATATTGTTTTCGAAGCCATGGGCTACAGCTTCCACTACTATTAACGAACCTGGTCCCACCAAACCGGTTTTTTCATCGTAAGAGTTTACTTTCATCCGATAATTTACGTTTTTTTTGCAACGCATCCATATTTCACTTCTTCTGATCCCCACCTCCATCTTTTTCGTTTTTACTTCATTACATCACGTTAGCCGGTGAGCACATTTGTCCAATACTAGATTTTAACCATTCTTTTTCAGTGATATTTTCTCTGGAGCTATATGTTTTAGATGTGCGCACGTTTTAACAGATCTTCAACGTCATCCAATCTCTTTGGGCTCCTACGAGATTTGTTTGGCCTCTTCCCTCTATCTGTATACATGTTTCATCATTTTGAAGCTATTTTCCATAGAAGTCTATAATTTTGTTTACGGCGGGACCAGTCTAATCACTAAGCGGTGTTTGGTGGATCATTAGCTCCATGTGTTAGTAGAGGAATCTACTGTCTGCTTAGTGAGTAAACGTCAGCCTTAGTGATTACATCCAACTGCTATCGTTAACTTCTCAGCTATAACTCTGTGGCACCTTTTAAAGTTCCAGACGTCCTCCTCCGTTAGAAGAGACCTCTTCACCCGAATGCTCCTACTCTTTAAACTCATCACATGCAAACTGCATGGGTTCACATTTATTAATTTGCAAACGTTCGTCTGAGGGTCCAATCTGTCGCGCATTGATCCACCACCAAGCCTGTGCTTCTATTCACCGAGACGTCGTAATCGACAGGCCAAATCAAATAGGATTTTAATGCATTCGATGGCTAAAACTTTTGCGATCTGTTTTCATTTAGCCTTACTGCCGGTGGTCCGGGCGCGTGTTAATTACCATGTGACTAAGGCGTATGCGACTGCCTCTTCATTTGGCACTTACGCCTTCCAGACCACGTCACAACGATGTGAATTGATTGATTCCTCAACAAATATAGCAAAGCATCTCGAAGATTTAGCTGTGTTTCGATGTAGCAACCATTGGGAGTACAATCCTATTCTCAGGTGATACATTTTCTCACGCTGGCAGTCCCGCACCTTTGTCCAAGGTTAATCAACATAGAATCCCCAGTTATCTAAGCTCGAATTATCCAGCTTTCACACAGTGTGTTTCTACCTGACTTTCTACCTACTACACACCTACTGGAGACTTACATTTCGCTACCATAACTAGGACTCGTTTGAGTTAGTATCTCTGTCCTTTCTATGTTGGTTGAAATACAGCGGACTGTAATCTTGAACGATTTCAATTAGTTTGATTCGTTACCAGATTCCGGCGTTTTCTGTTCTGGTTAGGAAGATCTGAGACGGTTACAACACCACCATGCCCTCATAATGTACGACGTTGTTTTGTAAGGAAATTGCTGTCCATTGACTACCCGTAAGACACCAGAAAGTGTCCCAACGCTTTTTCTATTATCTACCTCGCTCACACCAAAGGTTTGAATTGTCCACCGTAGACTAAAGAACGTGTATCTTTGTACGCCAAACGAAGCACGCTCCTTTCTTCCGAAGGTCATGTCGGTAACATCTGCCTATCTCATTTTCTGCAAAGGCTGTTCAGACAAAATTCAGCTTAGAGCTAATAGTTTTTGTTTGATGTCGGGAACGATTATTCATTGGAATAATTGAAATTTTATGGGTTAAGGAAAACTTGCAACGCCTGTGCATGCCACATTGTATGTTGGACGTCAACAAAAAGAAATAGGCGTAAAGCAGAGGGAAAGCGAACAGGATGATAACAGGCAGTTTCCTCTCAGAAGTTGCAAGAGCATGAACCAAAATTAGGCTAAGTCGATTGGAATCTAAGATAAACAGTGTGACCCGGCCGCGGTAATCCTGCTTGGAATGAACGCATTTCAACGGGTGGTGGCTTGCCAGCGTGTTTGGGGCCTTACTTTACTCGTTGTCTTAGCAATGAAAGGGACATCACTAAAAGATGAACTGACCACAGTTTTATGGCAGCTAGATTTCTAAAACATTCAACTCACTCGCGGTCGATGGTCACTTGGTATCCAAATCCTAGCAATAAAGTTGCCCATTCACATGTCCAGACTCTGATCACGTGTGCGTCGCAGCTACTGCCCTGCATATAGTGCAGCTCATTGTAGACCCGTGACCGCGACTGAAGTGTCACATGATCAGAACATGCTGAGTTCACTATTGCACTTAGACCACAAAATGTATCTTAGTCCGATGTTCAGTCGGTGATTATGTACCAATCATTTTCCTCCTGATTTTTAAGTACATATTTATGGGGGAAACTTTTGACTTTGTGTTTGTTTGTCAACCGAATAAGTCTTAGGAATAGAGTACCTACAAGAACAGTATTCGAAAAATGAATGATGACGTTCTCGATTTTTCACGTGTTAACTGAATATTTGTGTGATATCGTGCTGATGAAGCAACGGTACATCAAAGGCGGACTGCGGTAGATGTGGCTAAAATGCAGGACATGCATTGTCATAAACTAGGAGTGAATGAATAAACACACAGGTTCAATTCATTCAACCAAATCGCCACAGCCAATACAGATACCATCTCATGGGTACTCAAATGATTGAACTGGTAGTTCGTCACTCGATGATGAGTTAGGTCAATTCTCGGTTACATCCCCATCGTGCACACTCATTCATTGTCCTCATACCTGTCATACTGTTCCTGTTCACACGTTGATCGATAATTTTTTGCAAGGAGGCAAATACCAAGCTGAAATACGCATCAGGGAAAATTTTACTAGACACTATGACTATCTTATCACGCATACCGCATAGATTACAGTTCGGATTTATATTTGAACTTCCTTTCGATAACCAGAACAGGTCGTTGAGCATCACCGACAAACTCGCACTGCTTCCTGTCAACGGGAGCTATCGAGTTATTTTTCCTTGTTACACATATTTCATTAAATCTGACTAATTCATTGTGAGCCCTACATTTTCTCTCTCACATATCCCGTTAACGTTGCAACCAGACATAATACATTTGGATTATTTATTTGCGGTCGTCGCAAATCTTTCATATGCCACTCTACTGCATTTATTTTAACCTCGTCTAGTGTAAAACGTTGGTTTTTATGAAGACACTGGAAGGGTTGGGTAAACTAAGATCTGTGGAACGACTTAACATAAATATATTCGGTACACCTTTAGGGGAACACTTGGTATTATACGGTAAGTTGAGACTGCCGAATGGCAGTCCTGCTGTTCTCTTGAATGACTTTATAAGAAAAAATTTGAAAAGTCTGACTGTCAACTGGACCTCTGTTAGCTTGTGAACGTTAATGGTGAAAATATTTCTGGGATTGAAAAAATGAGGAATACATTGACCTCCATTAGTTCACTATCACTCATATTTGCTCACAACTTTGGCGTTCCCATAGATTGTTTCAGATATCCTGTTTTTAAAATAGCCACTAAACTCGAGTTTTACTCGTTAGAACTATCCTGTAAAACATCATTGTCAGAGCTGGGATGTGCATTTCGGTCGCACTTTCTTGAAGCAACCGTGATGACTATGCCATTGATCTCACATTAGGCACAAACAAATTTTCATTTACAAACGCTCAGCCTAATTAGCCTGTGATTAGTACTCGGTCGCTTCTGTGCGAAAAAGAGTTTCAAAAGTAAGAGTTCTGATGCGGCCATAAGTACCTTCAGGATGGAACATACGGACAGCACCAAATGAATGCTGCGAAGTTTCGTGACTAACCATCTGTTAATGACAACATGGTTCACAGGTTATCATACTTGCAGCCGAAGATGATGGTATCACCTGTAGAAGAACTCAAATTTAAAGCTTGCAGTCACCACTTTGACCATACTTTGTGGGTATGTCGAGTAGAACGAAAGAACGGCGTTTGTCTACGTACAGTTTTGCAGATCTCGTAACCGTCTTCTTTAGAGTGATGATGTTGAGTCTGGAACATTTCTAGGGGCAGGAAACACGATTGATCAACTTTAGCGGCATAGCATTAGAACTTGCAAAACCTGTTGAACTCAACTCTTTGGCAACGTCGAATACACTGTATCGAAGTGGATAGGAGAACAATATCGTTGTGATATCACTAATTGTTGAAACAGTCAGACTGAAAGCCTGCTCACTCTTAAACACCTGCCAACTATAATTATTTCAGCAAACTTTCGATGCGTTTCGACAAAACACCTCATAATAAGTTATTCATTGAAATAGATTTTGAGTAATCTAGTATCTTTTCGATAATTCCTTATCAAATCAGTACGGCTATGTATGTTCAACAAAACTGAATAAATACTAAGAAAACTACCATTGTTCTCTATGTTTTGTTACGAAATTCCAAACAAACGCATTAAACCACTCAAACGGTGAGTCACTGGTGATTGTGATGAGTGGTTCAGAGGTTTGCACAGAGTTTAATCACATAATTGGAGATTCAAGTTAGTGATGTGACTTTTAGCTCCGGGAACTGTGCGGTTTGTACGAACTTCTGAGAACAAAAAACCAAACTGCACAATTGGACAGCAATTGATTTCCTGGTGGCGTTAGATTAGTCGAAGCTTGGCAGTTTGTCTTGCAGACTCAAAGTAATCAGGGGAGAAGTGGTAAACCAGCCCAGTAACGTTACCACCGAAACGATGAGTCTAAGAGTCATACAGTCGACTATTGAGTGTTTTTGTCACGACATCACTTTTGAACAGTAGACGGATGAAAACGGTTCTCTATTCCACTGTGGTATACAAATCACATGACCTATTAGCGATCATATTCCAGGTTATCAAGCGGTCAGGATAACCATTTTCCCTTAGCACATTAGCGATTGCTTTCACTTATTGTTTTATTGTCCCCGTAGAGCAGACTTCTCTTGCTGTGCTCATAAGACACTGAACGAGGTTACGATTCTGAGTGGCACAATTCTATTAAAATATGTGTACTGACCAGTCCACATTGCTTTGTGATGAAGCGAGCGTTGTGACGTTCCATCTAATTGTCTTTTCAGGATAACAACTGAAAAATAGGAAGTGTTATTCAACATTGTTTTAAGAGTGAATGTGATAGAATGATGTACTTGATTGCATGTGTGTACGGCATCCGTTAGATTTTGATCCGAATTCAGTCGTGCAAAGTATCCACTTATCTTCCATAGAGACGTACGTTTTCAGTGGAACGGCTTAGCTGTTGACTTTCCAGTTTGCCCATGAAAATATCTGCTGATAATGGGCCTATTGGGCACCCTATCACAATTCTGCCAATTTCAGGGTAAAACTTGCCGTTTAATTTGAGTTGCACATTAAGTGTGCAGCGTAGTGGAAGCTCATTTAAGCATTAGTGTTAGTATGCCTACTTAAATATTCGTTTGCTGGACGTAGTCATAGAAGATATTGATAGTCTCTGACGGAGAGACATTTGTGAACAATGAAGAAACATCGGAGGAGCACATGTACTTATTATGGATGCCAATATTTTGGATCTTGATAGCAAAACTGGAAGTATCACGTAGACTACGATTCATAAGTTGTAACGAATTGGTTCAGACGGTTTTGCTATTCACTTTGCTGTCGCATGGTAAGATGAATAACACATACCTAGGATGGGTCCCACCGGTTAGCCCGGCATGTGAACCTTTGGTAGACCGTATGATAGAAGGATGGTTGAGCCAGTCGCCTTGATTTGGTCAGACTGAGCTGCTGTACTTTCTCCTTGCTGCAGAAGTCGTTGCAAACTATCTACTACTCGGTCTTCAATTAGAATCGTTTTATCCTTTTTTGGCACCCAGTTTGCTAAATTAGATTCTGTTCGAGAGAATGTAACATTTCGGCAATATAATTTTTTATGTCCATAATTATTTTGGCTGCCCCTTTGTCCGGGCATGCTATGAAAATGTCGTCATGTTCGCTAAGTGTTCTTATGGCGTGAAGGTATTCAACAGTGATGGGACATTCATGAGTAAAATGTGCTTAAAGTTGTTGGTAGCAGACGTTGCCTAATTCTGATCTGAAATACTGCATTTTGCCCTCTGACGTAAGAGTAGTTTAGTTCATCTGGTGATAGACATTTTCAAACTGAACCTTGTGGTGAGTGGTTTAGAGATCAGTTCACAGTCATGCCGTAGAGATTGTCAGTTAGATGTTGGTGTTCAGTGTGAAGTGATATAGTTATCTGTTGAATACAGAAAAGGACATGTATTACGTGCTGTTCACTTTTTAATTTCAGCTCTTCAGCCGCTTTATAAAGTTAATTCGACTACATAAGTCACCAGTCAAGATAACAACGACAGTACGCGTAGAATTAGGTCACCATCAACGTAAAATGGCAGTTTGACTTGTCGTTTTATGATTACACTATGCCGACTGTTGTTTTCGTTGTTGTTGTTTGACCAGAAGGTTTTCACTGACCGCCAAACTTTTTGCCAAGATTACGTAACAGTGCAGTGAAGAATTTGATAACTTCCATGTTATGTTCGGTCGCCAGAACGTCTTGCGAACGGTGGCCCTAGATTCCTGGATCTGCTCGAATACTTGTTCGCGTGATCGACCGAATCAACCAAAGGCTACGCTTCACTAATCCATTCATTTTGTGTGAAAATTTGTGTAACCGTCCATTCGAAGTTGTGGTGACGTCCACTATGATTGTGTGGGTCAATGTTTGCATGGACGTATCCTCTAAATAGGTTACCCACTCAATGATGGTGGTTAAAAACCATACGAAACCCTGACCAAAACACCCATGACTATTGACTGTAACGTTTCCTGATTACAGGTTATATCGTCAACCCAATCGTTGCTTTTTTTTCAACATGTTACGCAATATCAACTCCAAACTCTAGTCGATCAGAAAAGAACTGATGATTAACCAGTGTCATGTACTTCATTAGTCCAGTTTACTAATGTTTCACACCTGTAACGTTCTGGCTTGTCCTACTCGGTTGCTCCGTTCAATCAGTGTTGCAATTCCCACTGATCTGTTTAGTCAGATATTTTAGTAAACGGACGGTGGGTCAAAATGGACATGCCAGTATCACACAGCGCCCACAGTTTTGTTGTTCTAGTGAACTGACTGAAGGAAATCCAGCGTTTTACCACATAAGTGCCACAGAATTCCTATCTCCAGGAGATCAATAGGAAGAGTGGGAACACAACCGTATGTTTTACGGTTGGCCGAATATCGTGTACTTATATAAAAGGTAGGTCATTGTCACCTTGGATGAGCCCAAAGATGAACAACTTGTAAGGGTCTACTGGGCACCCAACTTCCTTAAGCCTGTAAGGGAATATAAAGTTCGGATTTCTGCCCTGGCTAAATGAGACTGTTCTGGAAGTGCAACCTTTAGAAAAGTACAAAAAGCCTGGTTATTTTATGATGATTGTATTCTACTTAAAACGTCAGGTAGTCATTTACATATATGCATATAGTCTTTTAGGCGATGCCTCTAAGTATACCAGATACTAATAACCAGTCTTCGTTCCTGGTGCTTCACTGTTTATGGGCGTGACATTTGCATCCTCTTTTAAGTGAATTTTGATAATTTTCCCAGGTGATGATGAAATTTATGTATGTTTTCAAATATGAATGCGTCTCATGGACTACATTCTACCATATCAGATGCTTAGTGAGAACCGTACTGTTCACAAGCATATAGGGTTCAGTTGATTGGTGTTATTCGCTTTATTGGCTTACATGTTATGCCTCAAACCATGTGGTTCTGAAAATTCAGGAGTTCCCTTTAGCTACCACTTTACCGCACGGATTCCCGAGCTTTTAAATAAGTTGTCCTGTGGAATAACAGCTTGTTTGATGTGCCACAAAAAGTTTGATCCGCTCGGCATAACTCTTACAAGATTCAATAGAGAACTCGCCACCGACCCAGGCTGTCGTTGCCAAATTCAGTTACGCTGTTAGCTGCAACTGTGAAAGATGAAGTCAGTTTTCTAAAAGAGACTCGCTATCGCAAAAGTTATAATATCCATCAAACAACTCACACTTTTCGAACAGCGAGCTAGTGTTTGACCTACAACATTCCCTCTCAGTGGATATCATCAGGGACTAGAGGGGTATGCATTGTGTGTAGATTCTGCTTGAAGTGTCACCAGTGGTATGAAACGTTTATATTAAGAGTTTTACTACTCGGTAGTTTTAAGTAGCGTAATATATTCACACTTCATACGGATAGCGATAGGGAGCTGGATAGACGCGTTATTTAACGAAATAGAATAGGAGAGATATTTCATTTGGCATGACATATGGTTTGCATAATAGTGATTACATAACGGCCCAGATTCGAAGACGTACGATAAGGTGAGGTCAAAAATGAAATAATCTGTGAGCACTACCGCCTTGTGGTCAACTCCTCCTGGTTGCATAGTATCCCAGATCATATTAAACATAACAGCTGTAGGTGCTTTTTTAAACAGACGTAACCGTGGTATTTCTGTTGACGTTTTTGCAACCGTCAGTTACCGGTAAAGAAGACCTTGACTTTGAATATTCTAGGCAAATTCCATGCTTTGTCTGTTAGTAGTTCGCCAGAAACCGTAAGATGTTTACAGGTTTTCATTTAACTATGGATGAATATGTACCACTTCGGTGAAAAACATATTCCCTTATCCAATGAAGTTTTATGGTATTCTCGTTTTATATTAGTTGCAACCCACTAATTATTGCATTGCTACTAGAATATCTTTTCAGCTTTGAACTGCAGGTATTTGTATCAGTGTTTTGGTGCTTGTTTGCGTTTACGCATTTCGTTGGTAGACATCTTCCTCATAGTATATGAATTAAAATGACAACTGTAGAGCAGTGGAACCACAGCATTTCCAGGTACGATCAATAAGTCGGCGTGATAAGATCAAAAACTCTGTAATGCCAAGGATCGTGGTGTAAACAAGCAGCACGAAGGCGGGTTTAGGTGCACAGTTCTCATACTGGTAAAATTTGCAGCATTGGTTTGCAGACCTAAACTAGAGAGCATGGTGAGGTGTATGTCTCACAAGAAGCTGGTGGCTTAGAGTAAGTTGCTTGATTTCTCCACTGTGCGAGGATAAGCCAACTGCCTGTTACCAGGTTGGAGTAAAGCTATTTTTAAATGGAGAACAATCCGGAAAACAAAAATGCCTTTTGCAAAAAAGTGTTAAGCCACGGGACGGACTAATGTACTTAGACAGCTGTCTGACATCCCACTTTCGCCCAAAATGCTGATGACACCTTGGATTAGTATGTTAAGAAACCCGACAGTTATAGTACACTTCTACACCATCATGAACAGTATGACTCAAGTGTATACATAGACTGTCGTAGCCATTATCTAACTGATCAGGCTCGATGAGGAAGATGTTCCTGTTACAGACTTCTGTCCTTGGTTTTCCGTAGGCAAAATAACTGGCGATACTATTTGTTTCTTGCGATTCAGTTTTTTCAGTACGCCAATAACGCATACTCTTGCTGCAGCTGGGATCAGAACTCCGGCCGCCATTGACCCCAACCTAAGCCTGACCGAATTAACACAAACAAGCAGTCAAATTTGACTGTGAATAATTCTGAAATTATCCAGTCGTTTTGAGGTGAGACGGAATAACTCGAGCATAGTACTTATTTCCGAAAGGAGATGTCTGAAAAGTCTACGGGAATGCGAAGTCCACAATCCGTTGTGTGCGCTGTTCAACTAATAGAAATTTTGGACGTATCCCGAACGTAGTTAATTACTGCATTTACCGTACTACAGACACTTTAGGTAGCCGGTTCGAAGTGGAACTGACAGAAGAGAATTTCGCTGTCTTCAGAGATGGTCATCAGTGCAAATGGTTACCACGACAAAGGTTTGAACTAGTGTCTACGTTCTCATGAGGCAATCACGTTGAACTGGGTTGTCTGAGAAGATACGTTTATGCTAATGCAAATCTGTAATCAACTGTGGGTGATATTAATTGTAACAAATTTTATTTAGTCTAATTAGTTCCATCGACTTCAGTAACATTAAAATTTGTGTTACCGGTCCAGAATTGGGCACTTTCAAAAAGGTTGGAGTTCGTACAAGCCAGTGTTTACCACTCCCAACTCGTTCTACAATGAACTGTCCTATAGAAGAAGCTACCAGTGGTGAGAAACTAACAGTCGGTTAGCGAACGCTTCAGTGAATAGAGTGCATATGAGAATAGTTCTTTATTAAAATTGATTCCTTTTGTGTTGGTTGTTTGTGATGACACAGTGAAACCTGAAACTTGCACACAGCACTTAAGAGCCCAAACTGGTAATTACGCGTTAAACTTCCTCAAACCTATCATTCATTTACTAAGAATGCGGGTTTTTATCTGGTTTCATTTTTGAAGTTGACATTACAGTGACGAAACTGACAGGGCAGCCGTCAACAAACAGACTTTTCTGTTAATGACGCACTAATATTTAAATCTGCCACTTCTACTTTTGTTTTGGCTTCGTGTAACCTCCAAATGTATTTACAATTCTCGTAAAACAAATTTTGTTTTGAAGCCGACCAATAGATAACCCAAGCTCACTTGCCTTACTGATAAGCAGGTTGACAGTGTTGTCAGGTTAACACGGAGAAACTTATGAAAAATCTGGCTTTTGACCGGAGTCAAACTGACGACAGAAACACCATATCAAATCGCGCAAGCAATTTGCCACGTGCACTGTGAAGCCAAGAGAAGGACTCACATTTCACAGTTGAACTCAGTTGCATTATAGATTCATTTTTCGCGATTTATACCCAGAGGTCCCAAGGTTGCCAGTCCCTTTTCTCAAAGTATTTCTATCTTTTGTTCTTTTTTTCCAATATTCTTTCCCAATCCATAAGGTTGGGTGTAACCAGTTTGAAAATAGCGAGAAATTATGTGGAATGAAGTTTTGTTAATTATGAATTATTCTGTAGGAACAATCAAACAGAGTATCGCCTCGTCAGGTAACGTATGAAGTAAACTTTACCGCTGGAAAAACACCTGCAGCAGATAATTTCGCACGCGTATGTTTCATTGATATGTAGTTCTAGAATGCGTACTCACCGATAAAATCCGACATTCCAATTTTTTTGTACTGTGCCTAGAAGTGACGCACGCTTTGAATGAATGACAAATATTCTTTAAAGGGTCGGTGATCGAACCAGGTCATTGTTAATAATACGTCTCTAACACCTATGAAGATGAATTTTCAATGGGTGGTTGAATAAATTCAGTGGTGAATAACTTACCTAGTGTTGCTGATGTCCAGTCCTTATTTGGTGCGTTGTGTATATTATACCTTCTCTCAATCTTGTCAGCCAACTTTTGGCCAGTTTGAAAGTAATTAACTGTCTGGGTTCGTGCTATTAAACTTGTGTATGGGTAATTTGAAATTTCCATTGCAGGTAGCCTGACAATTCATCGGCCCACAGAATCAGTCCGTCAACAAAGGGCATGCTCTCTATCACTGGGATGGTGCAACAGCAACCAGATAATATGCTCTTGTTGTGTCTAAAGAAGAAACTATAGCTGTACGATCCCTTGGTAATGCTGCAGATGGCTGGATAGACTACCGTACGACATAGTAAATCTGTATGATTTGGTTTGACTCTTCCTGGATTCACCGCGAGAAAGACTAGATTATGCAATGCCACTCGTCCGGCCGACTTCAACTGCAGTAAAACCGAGCGATTTTCAACAACACTGATATGTGCTTTGAAATCATTCGATCAACCCTTTTTGTTTTGGTCGATGCTATCCAGTGGACTGTTCCCCCATATGTATAGAATCAAAATCGTGCTATACGTGTAATGAAACAAAATTTGGTAGTTTCACATCCCACACAGACTAATTAAGCCTATGGGCATTAATAATCACTTTAAAACTGGTTACCAGTTTCTGACATTCGTGCTTACCTGGACACGTAAGATTCCATCCTATTATGGAAGGCTAGAAGGACTTTTTTGATAGTGCTAGTTTTCGTCGATACTACAAGGATGGTAAGACAATGCTCAATCTCATCTGTCGCAAGTAGACTCGGACTTTTTTCTGTTTCACGAAACATGCTACTATACCCTTTTTTTCACTGATTGAAAATCAGTACATGAATATTTATATCCAAAATTATTTATGGAAGATTTGTAAAGATTCGGTTATAGCGGATAGAAACCAAAAAGGATGATACACATCTGGATTCACAGTTGTTTTTGTTTATTTGATAACATCTGAATAAATAGCCCATGGCGTTTTGACAGTAAAACTCTTGAACGAACAGTTTTCGTCCCTAGGGTGTGAAAATCCTATCGGACTGGCACAGGTGGAAAGTTTCACCACTCTGTTCATTTTGTCTAAGTTTGCATTCGTTTTTGCTGTTTGTTTTCACCAGATACACCGTCTTGTCTTCCAACCTATCACACATTTAGGTTCTGTAATTTAGCAGTCACTACGAGTGTTCTACACACTGATGTTTGCTTATGATGTACCTAGATAATCGATAAGTTGAAAGCTGAAAATAGTCGGATTAGTTTTCTTTAACTTCTTGTCAGATCCATCGATCGGACAAAGGCAAGCAGGGTGTTGTATTCATCTGCTAGTTTGCTCCGTCGAGTGAGTTTGGGATGAAAATTAGCACTAAACTAAAATGATTGGATTGTACTAACTTCCGAAATGTAATCAGTTCATAAAATTACTTTTCTTTCACATATTTGTATCGGAAGTAATATTAGGCAGTAAGTAGGTATTCATCATCAATAGACTACAGCATTTCCTAGCGTTTAGTTGCCGTTGGTGATAAGAAATCAACAGTGTCTTTCATGGCGTTTGTTTTGCTCCATAGTCCTTACCAATCATGCTTATAAGGTTTTGGATGTAGAGTTTCCGCGTCTGATTTTTTATGAACCTAATACTCCGAGACTATATATATATAGGCCTTAGATTCTTCTGCTTAGCGCTCATTGGTCATAGTGTTTCATCTATTCATGTTAGTGCCTTTATCGAATAAACGAACCCTCTAGAGTAGGCTGAGTTTGTGTGATTAGTCAACAACGAATCTGGCGCTAGTGGGTCGCAACACGATATTTGGTAGAAAAATTATTTATCCACTCACTGTAACTGAAAGGTTATACAACCAGGGGATGATAAAACGAGGGCTACAGGAGATTTTCCCTCAACATATTCCTGGAGTGGGGGTGACAATTTTTATCTCATCTTATAAAATGGTGTTTACAGAAAAAGTCAACCCCAAATAAACCGATGGTTTGTTGCAGATGACTTTTTGAAGAAAAGCGGCTTTCTCCTACGTACATTATTTTTGCCCACGAAATCCACCGGAAGAAGAATAATCAGTTTTAGATGTACACAAAAATAATAAATCATATTTTGCCAAATAACATTGCTATAAACGTTTTACATTTGCTAAATAATATTTTGACCCTCCCCTACCAATCAGGATAGGCACCTATTACTTCGTGAAACACGTCATCACGCATGTGCTTACCTACACTGGACCAAAACTCAGTCATTGTATTACATTTAGCAAATAATATTACAGATAAATTATACACTCAAGCGTCATATTTTTGATGAACCTACAAAACTGTTCATTCATCTGACACGTTTATCATTCTAGCAGATCAGACCGTTAGCCATAGTAACGTGACTAGGCGCACATACAACGGTTCAAATTATTCTCTCTTTCCGTTGTTTTAGTGCATCAACCGTGTTACAATTACACACTCGATCTTTCGGCTTGATTTCCGACTTGAGAATGGGAGGACATGAGCACTTAAATTCACAAGAAATGTGTCAATAACCAGAGTGCAGAGGGTGTGGATATATATACCTTGTCAGTTACCATGGGAAACAGTCAGGGCAGAGATGATTTCGGACACCACGACCATGTATGACGGTTGTAGGATTAATGAATCAGCATATGGGAACATCAGCATACGAATTAGCAAAATAAAAAACGTTCGATTGCACGGTTGTAATCTAGTCGGTTATTTGAAATAATACGGAACGTTTCATTCAACACTCGATCTGCCTCAGGAATGATGGACCGAAACAGATCAGCTTCACTGAAAACGAGTGGCGTTCGATTCTACAGGCAGCTGTGCACGATCTCGAAGATGATGATACCCCCAGCTGTAAATCACACGACATTCGTTGATTCGTTTTACCTGCTTCATTAGATGCACGTCCCAAAATTTATGTTGATTTAAAATTTACCCCGCTTCCCTTTTTCATTAAAACGAAACTTTTTTTTACGAATGTGACAGCAGTGCTTCTGGTATTGACAAATTGTGCGAACTTTTATTGCGTGGAGGCCTACTCAGGCCAGGTTCAGTAAAGTCTTGAAAAATATCGGATTTGTGAAGCCAGTTTTTGATTATTGGCAGCGTTTATATATGTGTATTCGATAAGCTGTTTAGGCAATTTTGATAACCTTCCTTTCTGGATGGTAGATGGTTTTGACAAGGAGGATTTCCTAGGCAATGTACAGGGACAGCCATTTTTCTTTACAAATCTAAAAACACTATCATGTCAAGAGACTGACAGAAATAAGCAACATTATCACGGAGACGACGGTAAACGGTCGTATGAAAAATGTCAGTAAGGAACAAAACATTAATGTCAGCTGTATAAGCAGTTCTCAAAACTGATGACCGTAGACGGTTGTATGGAGTGTCATTTGAACAGGTTTTAGTCCATATGCCTGCCAGTTTTTTCGTCTTGCATCCAATATTAACGGGTAACAGTTTTTCTGTGACCAAGTGAGCAAACGAAGGGCTAGTACTAGACGGTTAATTGTGCAGTATTTTCTCTGAACATTCACTCTTTTTTTGCTTTTTGACTCAGCCGACGGCTTTGCATCCTCACAATCAGCAATATTTTCTGCAGAACTATCTCAGTAAGCTCTTAACAATTCTCCAGATACGCTATAATGACATTTTCTTTAAATTTTGGCCACTCTTCTTTGTAAAGTACCATGACGTTCATATAGGAACATTTGTCATCAGTCATGGTTTATCATGTTTTCTTTGAATGTGGACGCTACTACCACGTTCGTCAGAGTTTGATATACTAAATGCTATGACATCCATCCCATCAAACGAGAATTCTAGCACGACCATCGAACTTGTTTACATTTCAAACAAGTAATCCACTAGACGCTGGTGTGAACTAGACCCTGAGATAATTTTTAAGAATATTCTGCGCACTCCTCACTTTGACAAACACTTTTCTGGGATGCTCAAACTTTGGGATCAGCAAACACTGTTTGAAAGTTGTCATCGTTATATTTTGAATTTTTCCCCACCAAGAACTTGCTTTATAACCTGCTGACAGACCGAACCAATTTTTCGAGAGATGACGTAAAAATATGGTGTACAAGCTCTTTGGAAAACTTATGAAACAAAAGCTTAAAACACACAAAAACACCAACTAACAGAAGCAAACTTCTTAATCTTGTCACTGAGCTAAACTATAAATAGTAGGCAGGAAAGGATGTCATGGAATTGTTAAAATATAGCTGATTAGGAGAACTTACCTTGAAATACATAAGAAAATACAAAACAAGAGTCAGAAGACAATACACTTGTACAAACCTATTCTACTTGCCAAGTTATCTCATCTTACGCTATTTGGAAGCAGGTCGTTATCCCACCTGGTCCAACCCAGTCTGTGCAGTGCCTGCCCACGTACTGCTTAAGCAAAACTTATTCGGTCACAGTGCACTGAATCAGAAGTGGCAGTATGTATCTCCTGATATTCAGCCACTATTTCCTGATCCTGTAGAAGATCTCTAGATAAACGAAATAGTTACCCGTCAAAAATGTCATCGTAGCTGAAACAGTTCGTCTGCTAAGCAAAGTTATGCGCAACTAGAAAATGGAAACGAAATATTTAGTGAGCAGGCGAGGGTGTGCTTGACCAATGTTCAATGAGTGTTTGAAATGTCCTTCTTGTGGTTTCAACAGGTACCGAACTATACGAACGCGTTAAGGTTTGGAAACAAATCACATATTTCCGACAATGTCTATAAATAACTACTGAGCCCTGACTTAGTGATTAACCAAGAGAAGGGAGAAAAAGCGCCAGGTGAGCTCAAGCTCGCTCATAAACGCAACAAGCAAAAATACGTGCAGAATCTTTACATACTTTAAGACACAACCCGAAGTTTGCAGACATGAAGGCATTGACGAGTAGACTATTGAATGCATTGTTAAGACAATGCATACATCCGTTGCATACGATTAGTTGCGGAACTGAAGAACGTAACATTGACTTCGTATCGTGACTGCTCTAGCTGGTATGCATAGCATCATACATGTATGACAATTGAACAGAAGGTTATAGTTACAGTCAAGATCAACAGGGAGGTCACGATATTGTTAGTCACTACATAGGCTTTTGCTCAGAATAATGACGTCGAACCACCTTTAACCCCTCAACTGGAGATATGGATGTATGAAGGACATCGTATAATCTTTTACAGCATTCCCGATGCCATTTGTAAATACAAAAATTACCCAGTACCACATGGTACCCGTCCTTACGTTGCTGAGCCGGTCTGCAGCGCATCTAACCCAAAGTGTTTATAGTGTTAACTGCTGAAATCAGTGCAAAAACTGGCGAATTCGACAGTGGGTGAAGAATCTGTGTACTTTCAAGATCGTCAAGATAGTTTGTACGATACTGTGGATAAGGTGTCTGTATGAGTGAAATCCAAGTGTGGCCTTGTCTGCGCTTTGTCTGTGCTTTGTCTGGGGAGAAGATCGTGAACAACACCAATGATAATATGCGCTGGCGCCTAATGAATGCATATATATATATATATGTATATATATATATATATATACAACACACAACGTAGTGCATGTGAAGTTTTCTCGAACCTATTTTTGTCGGTTAATTTACTACACATTGTTGTGGTTGAAGTGTGTAATATTGGGATCTGACAGCGGCTCAACATCACTGTGCCTTGTCCTGGATAGTTAGAGTTCTACACCCTTCACAAATACAGTCTGTAAGGTATACAAAAGCATTTGTGTTAGAAAAAAGAGAGCCTGTGGAGACTTCCGTTAAACAAACTTCTGACGACTCCTTCGGAAGCCATGTGAACAAAGTTTCTGAGTGGTTGACAAACGCGAGACAGACAAGTCTCAAAGCCGTGTGAAACTCGATAGGGATAACATTTGAACAAATCCAGTCGTATCA
>LUCH01000288.1:120839-198131 GCA_013368495.1 Paragonimus heterotremus | reverse complement strand
AGGTGTGATCAATTTCGGCTGGCGCTCAGTCTGTGTAAAAGCCAGGATCCCTTACTGTTCAGCAGTAATCAAAATAGCCCTCATCACTTTAGCGACTTCTGACTTCCATTTGGAGAGATGTCCTTGTCGAGGGGTCTTCGATTGGAGTTAACAGGATAGTTGCTTTGTTTCATCTCGAGGCGGCTGAGCGATCAAAGCATTACTCATAATCGAAAGTGGTTGAGCGTTCACATATGATGAGTCCGTCTCACCTAATGTGAGGTCATTGGCGAAGTGATCATAAGGTTGCCTCATGAAAGCATGGCCAGAGTTCAAGTACCGTCCGTGGCAAGCGTATGCCCTGCCGGCAAGCTCTAAAGGGAGCGAAACTCGATTCTAATGCTTCGTGTCGAAAGGGGTCGACTGAAGAGTCTATGGGAATGCCACAGTTGTGACTAACTATCGGTGATGTTCAATCTGTATGTGGTATGGCTTGACAAGATGAGTATGCGACTGAAAACGCAAATGAGCAGCAGAGGTCAAAGTTTACTGTGCGCCGATGATCAAATTGGAGTGAGCGCGCACCGATGACATTGCATCCTGTTTTGTTAGCCTTTCATTTCTAACGTTAAGTAGCACTTACAACATCAAGGGGTTCGATGTAGACTAATGCGTGTGGTGTGTCGTTAATGTGAACAGAAGAGACCACTTTCGAATGTGTGCTGCATACTAAGTGTGTCGTTCCTAATAGGTTGTGATAAACGTCTTGATACATCCGAAGACTTGCTCGTATCGGAAGCAAGAGGTGAGTAGATGAAAGTTTAATGCAAAACGGTGGAAGCATAACAATGAATAATGACGCGGGCTGCGAGGACAGTGAGTCCGGAATTTAGTTCGTGAGTGTCCAAGCGAAATTGTTGGGAAGATGCGCGGCTGCACTTAAGGAAATCAAAATTGCTATTTGTGTTAATTCTTGAATAACGAAGGAGACCGGTTGCTGAATCGATACGTTGACAACATTGTGGCGAGAAAATTCGGGACTTGGATAAGTGAGTAGAACCACAGTGACTTCTTTCCACGTACACAATCGGCAGCCAAACAGTCGTCATTACTTGTTACTATTCCATTTCAAACCGCATGACAATCGCTAATCAGATCTAACTGAATATCGGCTGGCAGTTTCAGTCAATTCACCACTCACCAGTCATAAGTGAGTAAACAGTATTCACTCAGCTAACTTCGCCTGGATAGATGATACAGGGGATTCTGAAACCCGATTTGTCAGCAGGGTTGCAAGCTGTTTGAAAATAGCGGTTGTTCCACTCGATCGGGGAGATAACTATTGCTTCTTTCTTGATTTCTATTAAATAGACGAAGTTTTCAAAAGTTCTGGGTCTTTGCAATGAGTCTCCGTGACTATCATAAACAGTCTATTCTTTACAGTAGTCATGAGCTTGCAAAAGTTGGAGGAATAGACTCTCAAATTGTGATACAGAAATTTAGCTAAGTAGGGAAAACTGTTTGTATCGCTACCGCGTTATCCGGTCCTAAATAACAGAATGGTGGATACAGAACGATCACCAGGCTCGTAAACCACATGGCCCTGTTGACTATAGTCACGGATTAATATAAACAACTACCGTGGACCTAGTATTTAGAAACCCACCTAGTAACCTCAACAATAACGTTCGGAAGAGAAATCAAATTTGTCACACCAGTCTGTGACGAAGCGGGTATTCTAATACCTTGGTAATTGCATACACTGTTCTCTTCAAGCCGTTCACGACGTCCACGAAATAGGACAGGTGTACCGAATTTGATGATCAGGGCAAGTTAACTTGTCAGCTAAGATAATCCCTTCAGGAACATGACCATATTGGTTTCAGACGGATCTGCGCACGTCATTGCAGGCAGCCGAATGAGACACGTATGGAAACCTTATGAGCCCTGTGTTGACTAACAAAAATGTGGACGCAGCATTAAGTCTTACTCTGCCATCGTTCTTGTCTGAATCTTTCAGTTCGTCATCTGTTAATAACCTTCTCCACCATGTAACTTCGCATACATTCGTACTTGGACTTAGAGTGACAGTGAGGTTAACACTAGAACATATTACACAAAATGAAGTTGTTCGTATCTGTCTATTAATGTATTATTTCTACTGCAGTAATTCCGCTCTGAACACAAAAATTTTCACGTCCATTATGATAGGCGGGCGACTTGGATGATGTCCACATTAGGTTTCAGTCTCTCAAACAACACTTTGAAAACCATTCAAGGTCATGCTAGGGAGCCTGAAGTTTTGAGTGCAGCTGAACGAGCGACAAATTCAATCGAAGATATGTTTAGTCAGAGTAAACTCTGGCTTTTTTGATGGTTAAACACGATTACATGTCATACTTTGTGTGTGAGTAGTACTCCACTGCTCTTTTGAATAATGCAGTTATCACAACTGCTAACCCAAATAAACAAACAGTTTACCATACGGTTCCATCAATTCTTTTTAAGTACTCATTTTCTACAGATAACCACCTCAGATTCTTCGCTTTAGATAACGGTCTTCTGTACGTGGATGAATTCACTCATGATTTCAAGGATTGATAGGCTCAGGAATAACATAACTCGGCCACTTTTGCACATTATACTCGAGGATGACCAGTTTATGTGGGGTCTGAAAACATAGGCGCATCTGTTCAGACCACACAGGTCATTTACCGAAGGCGTCGAGCCCTATTTGGTGTTGCCGGCCGCTGCACCAGTTATCATTGGATATTGAAATTTGATATGAGCAGTTAGTGTTTATTCCAGCCTTTTATATTTTTTATGGTCTCACCCTGAAAGTGTAAAACTGTGAGTGTGCAGGGAGTGTTGTATGTTGAGTTGTTCCTACGGACTGTCGTAATTGTCTGTCGCATATTTCAAATGGAACCACTGTTCGTCCACTTCTTTACCTTTAAGCACCACATGTCATGCAAACTTTAAACATTCTACGGTCTATATTTATGGACTCAACACAACCGAGCATCTCCCAGTACGTTCCACGTGCGAGATTATATGCGTCTATGACCGCTCACAGAAACAACCGATGCTTACTTTTAGCCTTTGACACGGAGTGTGCCTCACGTGATGTGTTGGTGTTCAGGTGTACTATTCGTTGCTATTGTTGAATTTGTCCGAGCAGATTGAGGTTTATCCCTGCGTTACGCGTAGTCTCTGTACCAAGTACATCGGCCGAGACGGCCTGGTACACAGAATAACCTTAAGATTCCCGAAAACGTCAGAACGGCGGTCGGGCGACACTGGAGTGTAATTCTCAGTATTAAGGACTTCGAATATCCGTAGAAATCGTACGCGAATTAAAACCTGCCACGCAAGTAATAAGGAGAAAACCTTGTACTGTTTGCAGTATGTATTTTGTATTCATGAGACGAGAAGCGCATTCATAGATGTACTACAGCATTATGGAAATCACAGTCTGTCAGTGGCTCATAATATTGCCACATGCGAAGTCAAAATGTGAGTTGATTAGAGCAACACAGAGCAATGAACTTGGCAAGTAACGGGAAGTATAATATTGAGATTTTTCGTCCAATCGTTATGTGGTATCTTAACGTGACGTTTGGATTGGTGTCTTGTTTGATCTTCTACTGTGTCGAGGTTTTGATAAGCGGTGAATCAAATAGATTTTGATCACAAGAAATTTATACCATATTGAATAAAATGTACAGAATAATTCTCTGTCGTCTCGAGTGTAAATCAACCGGATGTCCAAGTGATGAAACAAGGAACAACCGGAATTACGGAACTGTACAAGTTCCCTACAAAATGGTGTGTCCAGAATAGTTGCTATTCCAAAAACCGGAATATATGAAAAAAATCGAGATGTCTTTGTGCGGCAAACTCAGTTCACTTTAGCAGTTCATTAACACATAAAATATACTAAACAACATACTGCAGACGGTTCAGTAGTTTCAACAATGGGCTCGGAAGATCAACAAGGCTTTTCTTGGCTGAAATTAAACTAACTTGCCTGTCTAAAAAAACGCATTGATCGGAGGTCGTGCTTCATCTCTTCTTGTCATGTCTTCGTAACGCATTGCCTAGTATTTTTGTACTCCCAGGAGCATGTTTACAACTATACCTTTCTGTCAACAATTCCTGGGAACAGTTAAGTAGCACAGAGAAACAGCGTAATTGTTATGAGGTGGTGGGCCGCTGGTAACAGGCATGTATTCTTGACGGGTAACCACGATGCCACTATTTTCAAAGCACGAGAACGAGATTTTGGGTTTGTATTGATCCCTTTGCATCGTGCACCAAAGACGTTATCTTACCGTTCAGAAATCCACAATCTGTCCAAGGTAGTCTCCATGTATTTTAAGGATCCTTATTCATAGACGGTAGTAGTTGGTTGCTGATTAATCGATCATCTTCTACTTCGTAATAAGATAGACCTCCTTCATAAACTTCCGAGTCACTAAAGCAGTGTCTGTAGAACTGTTCTGAACGTCTCTTTTCACATTCCATCTTGAAGCTAGTTCCAGGTGGGTTAAAGTGCCGATTAGTCTTACGACCTGGTGAGCTGAGAACCTTTTTATGAGCCAAAGCTTGCATCTTCTTCGAGTCCGTTCCTACCAATTTCATGCCGTTATCGCCATATACGGCAACTAGTACACGTCACCTATCTATAAACCACACACATGTCTTCATGGATGGGTCGATTCACTCTAGGTACGTAATCTTTGAATGAACAGCACAAGCCTGAAATTAGACAAACGCGCAATCGTTGCGTTTCTGTTTGCTTCTTCCTATTTTTCCTTTGACTGGACCAAACTCGTTCATTCTAGTATACCTGAATCGATATTCATCAGTATTAGAAATATTAGGAGCAATCAACTGCCCATGTACTTTAGAAAATGGCTCCTTGTACACGGAACATTCACTGAGCATGTGCCAACAGTCACCGGTTCCTTCAAGATTTAGAAGTTGATGCTAATGCGTGCAACTCTGAGCATAGAGACAGTTGGCCCACACCCGTGTTGACACACACGCTGCGTTCTGATTGGTCGCGCCTTCATCAACGAACGACTCATTCGTCTAAGCCCTTAAGAATGACGTTACTACTGCTAAATGAGACAATATGCTATGTACTTCTACTGAGTCATGTGTTTTCTCTGCAGCTGTTGCAGCCTGTGGGGCTTACTGCTGATTGCACGTGAATCGGAACACAACAGAGACCATGTGATCTATCTCTTGGGGGGGGAGCTTAGATAAACATTTTGTATCCATGACACGAGACGTTAATATAACACAGTTTCAGCTGTTTATATCAATGGCGCCACTTGCTCTCTCTTCGAGACACTGTCAACCATCTATGATTATTGATCCTGTCAGTGGAGTTGGCCTCTAGTGACTTCAGGTCACCTGTTAAACAGATTTCTTGAACAAGAGCTGTGAGTTTATTGCACGTTTGTTCTAACACGAATAACCTTTAGATCTTATTTTCTAAAGATACAAACCGAGCACCTACGTGATTCGCGCTTTTGGACATTTCTGATTCATCAAATCCGAGGGCAGCTGTCACAGCACGTGATTCTCTTCGTCTCTCTGTATTTCGTTTTTTCCTCAGTGGAGTTAGCCCCGGGGTACTTCACATCATCTGTTAAACACTCCTTCCAGTTAGCGCTATCAGTTCTCTCCCTGCTTGTTTGCATCAATCCGAGCTCTACCCTCACCAAATCGCTACAGTTACCGGTTTTTAGTGAGCAAACAAATCTAAGAAAGGGGGACATTCCGAGATATGATTCATCCCTTGAAGACGCGATGAATCACGCAAACCATTTGAACGCTGTCTAGTTAGTTCGATTGCGAATGTTTGCACTACGTTTCTTCCAGTTGCCTTTCTCATAAGTGTCCGGATTCTAAATCTGTATGTAAATGTCGGTGCCACAGTCAGCCAAATTCCATGTTATCTACGGACATGGATGTTGATGTGGCGCTCCCCACACAGGATGGTCTGAGTGCCAGTTGTGAACCAGGATTGCAGAGCCTATCCCAACGGCAGTCGAGCAACAGATCTTGCAAAAGCACGACACCATTATCACTCATGGTAACCAAGAGCCTGCATCGTCCACTGCATGCTATATTTCAATGGTTCAACACCAATATGATCCGGCAACTGGACTTCGTGTTATGTACACGACGTTACGGTTAGACACTGCTCTTTGCCAAAACTGTTGTTAGCCGAAAACTGAAACCAGTGTTCTGTGTTCGGAGATAGCAGCTTGTAGAGTGGCTGCACCACCGTATTGTCGATGGTTGGAAACTGACATTTTGGTTTTTGGCTTTCATAAATAAACAGTTTGTTGTGTGTACTTGTGGAGACGTGGCGTAGGTTTTCTAGACATAAACGATGTGACATCAACCGAACGGGCTTTCGCTATGATTTTTGTGGTAAACTTGCTTACAGTGGACGATATTTCTGGATCTACATAATGACAGTTATTTAACATTTGCTCAGCAATGCAGGAGGAGATCTTGAGGTAGCACCACTCAATTCGCATGGTCTTCTGCTATACGCCGACCGCTACGCATTTTGCAATGAATTCATTTAGACGGCTTTCCGCTTTTATTGTGTTATCATCGCAAGCTAGCAATATAGTGCTTTGGTCGGTAGATTTAAGATCAATCACTAAAACAGGTCGGTTATTGTAGTTCGACCCTCGAATGCAATAGGGTTGCTGGCCTGAATGACCTCGAGTTTGTATTTTTCATAGCAGGTGGGGGGAGGGGTGTTTGTAGAAGCCTCGGTTCTGCTGTTTCACACTTTATGGATGAATGGAAACATCCTTCTGTGTCCGCGTCATACTATAATGGTTTCTATATTCAACAAAGTGGCTGGAGGTCCCTCCTGAATCTATGTGAAGATTAGCTTGGCCCGTATTATAATTAGAGTTCCGGTTGAAGTCATAATTCATCGACCTATTGCAGCTCGGCAAGCTGACATTCGGGAGGAACATACGTGGTTTCGCCTTGGACGATGCTGTATTGTTCACGAGCTCACTTTTACCGCTGAACAACGATCACCGTATTTCTCGACCATGAGACTGTTTTCGATTCAGTGGATCCATATGCAATTTAGAGGTCTGCAGAAACGGTAAACATACTGTGGGTGCTTCATTATCAGATTAGGGTTCAGCGTGTACCGTCGGACAGTTTTAGCATCAACAGCAATGTACGTCAAGGCGTCTCAGTCTCATCATTTTTGTTTAATTTCATATCTTTCCTAATTGATCAGATGAAAAGAGTGTGTTCCTATAACGGTGACCATTAAAAACATCCGCCCTGCACTACCACTGCATTGCTAAAGAATGTCCAGTCGGTCCACTGTGAGTGTGGAATCTGTTTCAGAACACAACAGTCTATTTCTATATCTGTAGTACATTTCTCTTCACTAACGATACGTGTTGAATGAGGTTTGTAAGCAGTCCCCTACCTGTTCCTCCAGTTAATCCTTGCTTCCCAGCAGGCCGATTACAATGGTTCTCGCGGCCTGTTCGTTGCCATCTTTTGTAAGTAGATTGGATGGTCAACGCGTTTGAGCTACTTAATAAAAACGGAAGTGTATGTATCATCCAATTTTGTTTTCCATGATCAACCTCAACTCAAAAACAGTTGTTTGCTTCATCAATCTGGACTGTACGAGGTAAACGTCGATGTTTTTCTCGAACCAAAACACCCCTAATGGTAATTGCACTGCGGTTTGACGAATGTTTTGCGCCAACGTTACATTTACCCTAACTTTGTTGACACACTTACGAGACCTCACGCTCATTTGGTGTGTACAGGATACGGGCTCATGTACAGGAACACGTAAACCCGATGGACGGATAGCACGATGTCTTCTGTCCACAGGATGTGCCGCAGTCTTCTTTCCTGTCCAGTCAACGATGCTTTCTACCATGTGTATGTGTAACAGTTTTTCATGGCCTTCCAGCTCACAAACAGTATATATGTTGTCCAATAATCCATCCAAATAAATCCGTCGGGTTCACGCTCCTGGATCGTGTAACGGCTAGATAGCTGAACGTCGAAGTATCACTGTTGTTTGTCTTCAGGCTTGCTCCACAAAGTGACAAAAAACTTAAGTCAAACGGATACTTTGCGTGCTGTAAGCGGAGTTTCCAGCCTTATCAATCAGCTCAAGTGGCATGTCTTTGACGCAAGATAGGTTCTTCCTCGGGACAGATTAGACAGCCCTTAGTGAAGTTCATTCTTTAGATTGAAATGTTCTATCCATAAACTGATCCCTCCGAAGTAGTATCTAGGTTACATTCCTTCTAACCTCTGAGTGCAGTATAAAAAATTGCATTGCGATCTATCACATGAAGCATCACACTGTTCCAAACTCTACTGCTCTAGGCCATGGAAGTAGTAACCAGAATAGATGTTCATTTATAGGAGGGCCACCTACCGAACGGAGACGAAAGTAGAAAGCCTTATGAACGCTTGAATGGAACAAATAAACCACTAAAAGGCCAGATGTTGGAGGCTGATCAAGAACACTTATACTTAGTTGAAAAGTAAACCAAAAGCAATGAGGTCAAATTTACTTTCCGCATGCAAATAAATAAGCCCCAATATTGGTTGCCCGTGATTTTCCCTTATGGTGACCACTTATAACGAGTAGTGTAATACGGAAAGGTGTATCTTGAAGGGTAAGGCTAAGTTCCCTTTCGAGTGTAAATTTAATTTGAACACAGTATGTATATGTCGTGTTGGTTGAACGGAGAAAAGTAACGTAGCTTTTAAGTAGATTTCGAGATGCTAAGGTTTATACATATTTATTGAGAGTGCCTAGTGAAGCGGTTGTGTTTGTCTACTGTTCACTGACTGTTTCTGTGGACGGTGGTTCTATGATTTCCTCAGCAGTCTGCCAAGCACCTTCCATGCGCCAAACGGAGAATGCGTAGCTCAACCCTGAACGACCGGTCTGTAAGGGCTCCATGATTTGGGATGATTTGTCCGTTACATTTGAATATTCCGTTGTTGTAGGGATACTATTGTTAATGGTATCAGTAGGACACTTTCTGTCCCAACAAAAAGAGCACTTCGATTGCATTGATTCGCCCACTGTGTGGTACTCAGGAACCTTAGAATCCGCGTTTGTTGAAAGAGAGGCCTCAGGGAACGAGGCTGATTCGAGCTGGTCCATTGAATTTCTGTTGTTAAGACCATTCCACAAATAACTACTGTTATTGAAACAACTGGTGAAAGCGTAGATGTCATCAGAGCTACTATTCTGATCGATTCCAACTTCCGAGTGTTCATCACGTGTCGAAGAGACGCGTAGGACTTGGGAAAGGAAATCGATGTATCTAGTTTGCAAAACAAAGTATAGAACACTCAAAAATGTCACCTGCTGACAAATATAAAGTCAACAACAACAAAAATAATGTCAAGTTGCACTGACTATACTCTCCTGGACAAAAACGAACGGTTTGATTTGTGGTATTCAGTAAGCGTGGATCTTACAGGTTAATTACGTGTGATTTATCCTGCCCATGCTTAGATTTGTTGCAATGCTAGCTTACACAAGCTATGAAACCATAATGACAGCAAAATGATCGAACGGATGAATACGTTTGTGGATGGTACTGGATGAACGAAACAATGATGGTATGAACATTTCTACAGTTTGAGTTGGCAGTGAATCAGTTCATGGATGAACTCCAACTTGATCAGCTGCAACAATAATTTCGTCTCCCTTGCTTACAATGTCTGTAGGTAAAAGAACATGCAAAACAAACTTTACCAGCAAATTCCTTCACCAAATCCTATGGGGTAATTAAAGACAAAAATCCCTCATTCACTGGTGTATCAGTCTGGGGATGCTGAAGACATTTTTCTAGTAACGATTGTCTACTTTAGTCCATTCTAGCGCCTGACATTCTAGTGAAAATTCTTGTGACCAATTTAACCGAATGACCACAATGCGCAACTCATCACTAGCATGCAAATGAGTACGAGTGAGGAATTCTTCACCAAAATATCAAGCAGCCCGATATACAAGTAAGAGACTTTTTGCCAGCTTCCTGACTAATTCCTACTGTTCCTTGTGGCAACCCGTATACGATTTCCAGAGGCGCAACAACAAAAATGTGAATGGAAGTAAGCTCATAGTTTGTTCTGTTGTATCCTAACATACTAATATAAGTTCAGACATTATTAGGTCAGGCCTCGTTAAGGTCTGTATCATCTTTGAGGTACTCACCATTTGTTAGTATTTCAGTGGCAAAAGCCAAAACTCACGAAGAGCTCACCAACTATCAGTTCAATCACAAACAATTTAATATGCTTCTGTCCGCAAAACGTTGATAACATTGTACCGGCGTGTATACCGCGAGGAATATGAACTGTTACGTGATCAACGGCGTAAAATCGGTAATGAGGCTTTAGTTCAGTGTTGGTTTTCACTCAATAACTCGTGATTGCCAGATGATTGCAGTCCAATTGGAAACTGATAGTACCGATGTTAATTCATTTGTTGGTAAGTAACCATGTGTCTTAAACTGCTATTCTTCCTGTATCGATCAATTTTGATGCAAAGCCATTTGAAAGCCGTCAGTTTGAGGGGAGTTAGTCAACAGTTCATTTCGCGAAGCGCGTCCGGCATCTATGGTCAACCATATGCCAAGCTGAGTATATTGGGCAGAGTAACTCACGCCATATTGGCCGGTAGTGCAGTCTTTATAATTCAGACTGGTGTAGGTGACATCACTTTATATCGCTCGCAGTGGTATGGAATGCGAAAGAGGGAGGGGCGAATAAGAACCGCCACTGAAATTAGCGACTTACACTGAAGTCAGACCAAATCCTACTAATAAGCGGAGTCCTATATAGCCTTCTCTTCTGAAGGTCACACTACCGTATGAGTATAATCACAGCCGCCAGAGTAATGTAGACATTCACCATGTTGTCACCTTTACAACCCCGTGTATTGGTCTAATTATGATCTGATTATATCTCGACGGCAGCTTGTCCCTCAGTTTTTCCAGTTGTAACGATGTCCGTCTACATCCACTCTGAAACGATGACTCAACCTTCCCATCCTACCCGTGGCAGCACGTAACTGCTCGTGAGTTTCAGGCGTCTCACGTGATGTATTTGTATTCAACACTACGTTCAGCTAATGTATTGAAGATCAAAGCAACCTGAACAAACAGTGATTGTTACACGTAAGAAATGAACCTGGATGGATAAACGTTTAAAACCAAAATGACTATCTCCTAAGAATGGGAGTGCATGTTTCGAGAAGTGTGCACGTTTTGATGACTAATTACGATAGAATTGATATGTAGACATTTTTTATTTCCCGTCATTCTTTATAAGCAATGGTGTGTTTACTGACGCTTTGTTAAGCGAATGGGTACAGAGTTGACTGTGCGAACCATTTAACTTTAGAGGCGGTAAAATTTGTTCACTAATTCATCCCGTTTGGAGTTGATTTTTGGAAATTCTCATGAATAAGTCATTGTGGTAGCTGGTCTGTTCAGACCTTTGTTAGAACGTTCATCCAGACTTAATCAAGTCAACAATGATCACTTTCACGCCGTTAGTAAGTTGCATCCGACAATACTGAAACGGTATCTACTGGACTGTTGGAAAGCTAGTTTTGTAGTTAGAAATACTGATTTACAAACGAGCAGTGTGACAATGCGAACGTACGCAGTCATTTCATCAATGCATATTACCCCAATATTCATCATGAACAAATATCGTAGCAGGGGAACTAACTCTCTAATGTAAATCAGTTACTCTGTTTACTGTTCAGAGACATATTCCAGAGGTTCACTGAATAAAATGTCAAGGTTCGCAACAAATCAGCAAATCAGCAAAATCAGCAACAAATCAGCAAATCAGCAAATCAGCCAAATAAGCAATCCAATTAACATGAACAACTTACCTTGTTGCCAGCTTCAACGTTTGTATTTTGCTCAGTTTATCTGATGGCAATGTAGGAATGATGCGTCGTAATTCCGCAAACGCCTGATTCAACGATTGTGTACGTTGTCGTTCGCGAACGTTGGCCAGGAAGCGTTGGGTCTGTAACTCTTCCGCTGATACCCCTTTAACCGATCCTGTAGAAGCTGGTGCCAGATTGACCACATCTGAATTTATTGCAGTTTGTTTACTGTTTTTGGGGACCTGGTCTGTACACAGGTTTGAAGCGGTTCTTGGCACTTTACCGTAGCTCTGCTTGTGAACATCCAAACCATCTGTGGTCTTCTTAGGATCTGAATGGATTCAGAGGAAGAAAAAGCACACACCTCAGTCTTCGGAAAAACATTAGCACTAACGGAACGGCTCACGTGTTGCACATTGAGCATTTCGTTCACACGTAACAGGACGCTCTGCATACAACAAAATGAGCAGACGTTTAGCTAACAGACTTATGAGGAAGCGGTGGCAAAGACAGGTGACCAGAATTACCGATGATATGCAGATTTTTGTCTATATCTTGAAATTATATTTTATTGTGTTCTAAATCGCTGATCCTGCACATGTGGTAGAAGGCTTATTGACAACACGCATTTCTATCAGTCGCAAAGGTGAACAGAATGCTGCGCTTCCTAGGCTTTTTCTAACTACCTATGAAGAACTGTACAGAGGTGGGCGTTTTTACGGAAATCCAACCCGAACCGACCAACATATGCACTTTACTAAAACCGTAAGCCATAGACAAAAACAGAATTCGAGTTGGTAACTAGAAAACAAAGTAGGAAAGGTTTATGTCGGAACCTTGGAAGATGGCCCGAATTTCATTCCAAATGCGCTTCAAGAAAACGACTACGCGGACCATTTATAAATGTGAGGCATACGATGCTCGCTTCGTCAAGCTATCAACGCATCCCACGATTTAGAAGATATAACCCTGTCATACGAAAATCAGCTAATCGTCAATGGAATTTCCGTGATCAAGATTATTAGAAATTTTAAACCGTTCAGATTTGTTGACAATCGCCCCATTCAGATAAGCTTTTCGGATAGCTTGCTTTGAATGGGAATACGAGATCCGAGTTTTGACCTTATTAGAGTTCATCAGTAGTGCATATCCTCTTCTGGGCTGGAATGCTAATTTCAGCCTTCGTGCTTGTGAGAATAGCTTGTTACCCGAACTACCAGTAGCCTCACGACACTCATGAGCGAATGATCATATCCAAACGTTCAAATACAAAGTTGTGTGAATAGTGTTCAGCTTGTCGGATCCTTTCAGGGGGAATGTAAGCTAGAACTCTCTGTTCAATCTACTCAGTTGATTCAATGAAGATAGCAACTTCAACTTAACACAGAAGTTATGCTGACAGGGTTAGGGATTGGATTGGACGCATAGTTTCTTTTTTCTACTTGTAGCAGAGTAGAATACTGTAATGCTTCGTATTTTCATTAACAACTTGGCAGGAAACATAATAAACAGCTAGGAAATGGCTATTAACTTGAAGATTAACGGTTTCCATATACAGAGTAAACGTCCTAAACTACCCGCCCTGACTGAACTAGGTAATTATATATACAGTGCTCAATGGAGGGAACAAAATTCTTAACCGGGCTGTTATTACTTAAATTACTGAAGACAATAACACTGCTTGGCATGTTTCTCGGTGTTTTTTGAACCCTGACTTTCAATGGTTATCCAACAACTGGCATTTATCACTGTAGGTTTGGCAGCTTCGGTGATTGGGTTTGCATGTAGCTGAGCCTACTCACTGACCACGTGAACGCTGAAGCAGAACAGAGCAGCTACTGATGTCTCAATAACTGTCAGCTACAAGGTGATCAGTAGCAGTCGGACTTGATTCAGACTGTAGAAAGTATACTTTTTAGTACAGTTTCCATTGTCTGAACCAAACTCGTCTGCCACTAAGGTCACTGACTGTGGACTCAGCAGCGGATTTCAAAGTTGACCATTGGATTTATATATAATCTTCCAGTTTTCACTTCTTATGTACACACAGTACATGGAATGCAAACCACCTTTTTTGCCTCTCTGTACAGTATGGCAGTCTGATTGACTGCTGCATCTGTCTACTCAAAATCAAGCATTTTATCTCATAATTAAAGCTGGTTGTTCTTTATTTCAGTATATTCTATGTGCAGCTAGTATGTATGTGAGATTAGAGACAGATATATTCAATCATGTAACTTTCACAGTCGAGTGAACAAAAAGAAAATTGATTATTCCGCCACTAAAATTGATGGACAAGTTTAGTGGGATACCGGTAATTATTAAAACAGATTGACAAAATGAATTACATAAGACAGAACTTAATTTCCCTATTGATTAAACTGTGGCAGCATACTAGTTACAATCTCCTCAACATGATACCGGAAATGTTTATACAGCTTTATAGTTGTCTACTAAAACTCAAAAACAGACCACATCGAAATGTCTCAACAGCTGGAAAATAGAACATCATGAAATATTCTCGCATTTATATACGCGCCGAAAATGATTTTAATGATACAATTTTTAAAAAAAGTAAACGCTGCATTCTGTTGGTTAAAAGCGTGTTTCACTGGGTGAAAACTAGAGGACAGCAACCGGAAGGACTGATCAATTTGAAACTGAACAGAATTCATGGTTGGATTTTGCAAAATTTCAAAGTTAGTCAACTGTAAAATTATATTCTATGAAATGACGTCTTCAGATTTCTAATCGCCCATACCTCATTGACAACAGCTTAAATCCCACTCACAGCTAGTTGTAGAGTCTTTCTTCACGTGAAGCTTGTCGATCGACCAACGTTTAGACAAACCAGGCGACTCGCATAGCCTTCATGTTGGATACCATTAGTAGTTCAGACCTAAAATCGAACTCTGACTCATGTACTTAGGTTTGCTAGCCATAACACGTAACACGTTCCAAACAGATCACCATCTCAGAAGGTATAAACGCTCATGAGTGAGCAATGGCCCAGAGTTTTGACAGGAAACTGCGTCTTTCTTGTTTACCCAACTGGTGATACGGTAATCAGAACCTTACGGTTAAACAAGACACCGACGCTGATAATTTTGTGAAAAGTTGTTGTCACGTAGTTTTGTAGGATGAACTTCACTTGCCTCATATATACAGGAAACGAAGTTAACATTCAATTACGAAAAATGATACGCACTACGGATGCAACTTTGAATAAGAGGAATGTAGCTACGAAATGGACTACCCGAAGTGTTTATGGAAAGGTAAAGACTGCAGTTATCTGTAAGTGGTTTCAATATTAGTTCAATATTGGGCGATTTATAAACAAAAAATGTATTCACATGATCACCACACTCACTATACCTAGAAGTCTGTGGTCCAAGCAGTAAAGTTTTATCTGCATTTCCGCTGGACACAGAAATTTACTGCTTATAGGAAGCAAACTGATTTGAATGTGCCCAAATCTGCGATAAGCTGTTGGAAGAATATAAGTGGAAGACAGGTTAGTAACTGTGAGAGGATAACACAAAAAAAGAATGAGTTGAAACAAGACCCCTGGCCGAAAGACATACTGACACGTACCTTATGAGTGCATTTTGACGTGCAGCAGGCTTTAGCAGAAGGTGGAAAACAACAGTGATCTACCTGAAATATATCGGTGGTAATCTGTCCCGATTTATCGGCATGGAGTCATGAATGCACACGTCAAGTCTTTGCTCGCATTCAACGATTGATAACCTTGTCACTAGTGACTCTAGATTGGACTCCTGGATTGGTAAAACTCGATTTCTGAATAAGTGTTACTCCCAAATCAGACAGCTATCTTGATGTTACAGTTTAAGGGAGTTGAGGTTTTGTGCTTAGAATGAACGTTTAGCTCAATGAATGTTGGGTTGTACAGGGTACCATATCGATTGTAATATATCGATCAATCACTGGTCCAAATTAGGAAACAAACTCAATCCTTTTAGTTGCCTTCCGCAAAAAGCTTTCGAAGGTGTAATTCTCAGCAAACTGGTGTTACAGGCTTGATTGCTTTACTCAAGATGTGACCGAAACAGTACGTCGACTATCATAAAAACTTTCCCAACGTTCGAATAGGCAACCTAACTAGAGAATTTGTTTCCCTAATCATCATTGTTCAGTTTAGTGAAACTCAGATCTTTTGAGATGATTGGCCACAGTTCTGTTTTTACCTCTAAGATATTCTCATCTATGGATTATGTAGCAGTGATACGTACATTGTGTTAAACGAAGGCCGTTCTTACTAAACCATCAGTGTGAACCTTCCACATTTTTCATCCGATTCACAATGGGTATTAGATCTATGTGCACTCAGCGTGCAGTAGCACTGAAGAGTTGAAAGTTCGTACAAGTTCGAGTGAAATGTCAACTGAAAATAGTGGTCCTGAAATGGACCGCCTTGGAATAAAGTTATTAGCACAGTACCAATCAGAGAGTATGCTGCTGACCCCAACATTGAAACGACGATTTCTGAGGTAGTCAGAGAGCCATAGAACTGTGAGCTCACGATTTATCACCTTGAGTGAAATGATCAACTCGGCTGATTGTTTGAAACGTTTAAACGTTACAGGACATCAACACACAGCCACTTATCCAGTTAGTAGATTACTGTTCCACTTTGGTCAGCACGTTTGTTTTGTTTGTGATTATTACCGTCTAATAATACACACAAACATCATTTTTGTTAAAAATAATCTGTGAAATCGCTGGCAACTTCAATATATCCATTGTGACAACTTAAACACGGGATTTGGTGATTTTCAGTTTGTGTGTAACTCATATTTGTTTACAGCTTTCTCATCCAGAAAGGCTTTTCAAACGGCCATTTGAAAAATAGCTCGGGACTTGAGGTTCGTTCTTGTTCGAGCTCGTTATCCTTATCACGACCTGGACTTAAACGTGGACCATAGTTACACAAGGTACTGGTATCGGCCACTACGCCACTGACATCAAATGAGGCACAACTGAACTACCATATCTGGGTCCTCAGTCATAGTCCGTTACGCGTAATGAGAATACTACCTCGATCGTCTCAATGAGGAAAACACTTACAGCCTGTTAGCTCTAGTCGATAACCCCGTGATTTGCATTTTTGAGTCAGATGAAAATCTTGGGAGATTAAAAACCGACATATATCACTGATGAGCTCTAACGATAGGGGAACTCGGGTTTAGCGGTCCTTTTGTAAATCCAAAAGCTGCTGTAAAATATGAGTGATGTGCAACTTAAATGCGGCCCTTTTCAGTTCTCTTCACCCTTATAACTCTCATTTTCGCTTGTACTGATGGTTTCCTGTCAGCTCACTTTTCTTTTCAATCAGCAGCAATTATCAGGTAGATTTTCTTGGAACGATGAAACATAGGTTTTGATTCACGTCGATGACTGTTTGATCAATGGCGTGTACACGTTGTTGAATATGTGAGCGATATTAGCACACACGTACCGGCATGCTGCCTCGTTTAATTTGCCTGTCTGGCCACGGACAGTGATGGCAGTAGTTTACTGAGCATCGGAGTAGGTCGAGCGATGAGGTGACGTACACCTATCAGATGGCCACCAGATAAAAGCTAGGCGAAACTATCCAAAACAGAAGTCCATAATGTCACTGTATTAAAATGTAATTAAACATAACCATAGCTGGTTGCAACATATGGGCTACCAGCAAACATCCAGAAGTGAAAAGCTATAGAAAGAATATCTGGTTCACAGTTCCATGGCGCTCAATTCTGCTAACTCGACCTGATAACCACCACAACTGTTGAGACAACCGATCCAAATGAAGTGTAAGCTTGTAAATAAGTAGTTCAGCTGTCTTCGCGGTTTTAACCACAAGTAACTAAACCTAAAATGAATGAAGATAGACGGCGGTGATCGAAAGAAAAGACAAGTCATAAATGGACTGAAAATAACAGCGTTATGAGCAGGTTGTAACACTCTACATTCCAACCACCTCGGGTGGCCTTCCTCAGGAGTGTTTTAATCGAAATCACACTTCGATTACAACACTCCTGAGGAAGGCCACCTGAGGTGATTGAAACGTAGAGTATTACAACTTGCCTATAACGTTGTGTTATTCTTAATCCATTTATGAGTAATATTTCAAACGTGACACCCAGTCTGTTTGACTTCAGTCGTACTGAATTTGGTGCGGATATCTTATATATGATGCACTTACATTAGTACGATCATGAATGTCACCAAACTACTAATAGTTATGAGAAGATTTTGAGTGATGCAAGGTAAACAACATTCACAGTTGACTGTAACTTTCGCAACTCGTTGAACTAGTTAGGCGTACCGAAAATGATAAAATCAGTAGAACCGAGTTCCTTTCATACATCTAGTCACTACGATAAACCATTGATCTGTTAGTGAGTTCCGTTATTAACTGTGTTCGTGAACAGAAAGGATTTGCTAGTGCACCGCTGACCTTTATCTGTAGAAGGCTAAATAGTCACGTCTTGCTGTGTCACCACAATCGCTCTTAGTTACGAGAACTTTAGCAGATAATGCGATGGGTTAAAGAAACTTGGTCAATTCAACCAGAATGTGATGTGATTGATTGTGGGCTTATTAACAGGGGTGAACGGAACAGTTGTCTTGCCTCCATTTGAAACTATCAGACAAACTTATCGTCGCAAGAAAGGAAGTCCAGACGAACTATCCAGCACAATGATTTGAACACGTCTAAAGCGATTTCAGTTAAAACCCATTTCGATATGCTCATCTCATAAGCGTGAAAGCAAAACAAAACTTAGGGTAGGAAGTAAGATAATGTGATTGTAAAATGTTGTTCAGGACTTAGAGGGCTTTACAATTCCTAGTTTTTGAGTGTGGGGAGAACAGTCGTCATCACGAATAAAAGCCAGGACAATCCTCTTCATCAGAATGTTGCTTGAATTAAACCACATTAAAGCTGAATGTCAGCGTTTTCAGATGATTGACGTCTTTCATTTTAAACGACTGTTTTTAATTGCAAGTACCAGATTACTTCAGCAGGTTAGCGGGCTTATCATGAGGGTTGATCATGCTCAGCTGTCTACTTCGTGAAACCACTTGGATTTAGATTATTAGTCACAGAGTATGATCACCAATCATAGTTTGTCACGTCCTGCACACTAAGACGACCTTCGTTTATTATCTTACGTTCTGAAGTCATTACGATGTCCGAAGTGTCACCCACAATTAGGTTTAACGTCTATCTACAGTATCTGTATCGGAATGGAAGCTTTGTGACTTATCAAGGTTCTGAAAAAAGGAGTTACGAAGCACTGCGAATAATACAAACATTGCCATTGTGTTTATTGCCTTGCTATGTGAGAAGTAGGCAGACAGGAAAATCTTTGTGAAAACTTGCCCATAAATGTCCCATCTCATGAATGTCAACTTGTTCTTCCGAAACCGCGTATTAATTAGAATAAGTAGTTCTCCTTATTTATGATACAAAATAGTGAGACTTTGAGAAATTATGTTCTCTATTTTGGTCCTAACCATTCCTTTTATTTGATATATACTTACTTACTCATACTATATATGCACTTTCACAATGATACTGCTGTCATTATCACTGGTCGGCTACTAGAATGCCAGCTGTGTATGCTTCGGAACTT
Source organism: Paragonimus heterotremus (assembly GCA_013368495.1). Taxonomy (NCBI): domain Eukaryota; kingdom Metazoa; phylum Platyhelminthes; class Trematoda; order Plagiorchiida; family Troglotrematidae; genus Paragonimus; species Paragonimus heterotremus. The sequence goes on along the minus strand of LUCH01000288.1, from coordinate 178,541 downwards.
GTGCACAAATAAGTTCACTGCTTTTGACTAAAGACGTAAGCAGTATGTAGGCCGAACGAAGTTCTCTTAACTACTCTACCCCACACGTTATCTATCAGGTAACTTAAAGCTGCAGCAACACCTAGAACGAATCGATTTCCGCGTCGTTAAAGAGCTAACCATCTCCTTAGCTGGGTTTTTCTGTCAACACTGTCAACCAGAAGCCAGGTGGGCGACCTATGAAACCTATTCTGAGAAAACACCTGGACGTCGTCCAGAACAACCTTTGAGTATATTTTGATGTAACATCAACTTAGTCATCACTGCTGCTTCGTTGAGCAGACAATGACAATCAGCGTTGTATGAGTCAAATATAAAATCACATTAACAGCTTATCCTAATTATGGAATCTTAGCTCACTATTAACATTTTCACTCTGTTCACTTTTTGTCGGCATGTGCTTTCATTTACACACTCGAAGTGTTTCTGACGAGATAAAATGAAAAGTTGGGGTTACACAGCAACTATGTTCATTCACTTTGAACATCGTTCACATTTGATCGCAGCTTTCACATTCAGATAGGTTTTCCAGCCAGTTGCTTTCATAATGAAGCACTAGACTCAACTTTCACTCTCACTATAGTCCGTCACACGTGCGTATCCTTGTAATGGTCTGGATGTGAACATTAAGGCACGCTTTCAGGAGGCAACTTTGTTGGCCACAGAATAGAAGTCTACCTGAATGGGAAGGTTGCCGGAGATTGTGAATAATGTTCAACTTGAATTGAACCAAATTATCGACTACTCATCAGTAAACTATGGTCTCGCTGACTTGGGGCGCACAAGGTCACTGTATAACTAATGGCTATTGACTAGGATAGAACAGGGCTTTTTAATGGTAATCACTGACCTCTGAACAAGCTGAAACACGGTAGTAACTTCATTATGAGACAAACGTCGGTCACATTGATAACACAGTAGTTGGACTTGTTGTAGCCGGTAGAAGCCTTCCTAGCGATGTTTCTCAAAATGTTATTGGTTGACTGGAAACCACCATATTTATAGGCGTTGGATACATCGTCGACGGCAAACAACAGTTTACCGGATCACTGGTAAATGGCCGGGGACTCGATGATATAAAAGAAACAACATTAACAGTTGTCAGTAGCTTTTTCATTCCGGCGGATTTTCCACCAGTCCCCTTATAAAAGAACCACTTTGGTTTTTGTTAGTATTGTTTGCTAATACCTATCATTGGAGCAACCAGGCCATTAAAACGGGTTCGCGTTTTCGTAAAAAAACCGTGCTGATAGTCCGCAAATGTGGCCAAACGTTTAGGTATAATAGTTGGATCGTGTCTAATGTGGGAACAAGGGCGCATTCGTCAACGCGATCGCCTCACAGGCACTTAGAGAGGAGTTCATATCCCTAGTCCTAACAAGAATACTCACCACTAAAAAGCTGTATAAACCACGTGAATCGTGCTCAGTACTCCTTTCCAGAAGAGAGGTCTTATGAACGAAAAAGCTGGAATAAACTGCAGGCAGTACTCCGTTTGCAATGCATCTGGTCAGTAATCGAATTTGTTTCCGATGTATTACGCTGCATACGCTTGAATTAGTGTTTATTATATACTAACGTAGAAACTGATGTAGATTATATTTTAACACTGTGATACTCTAACCAGTGTGTAACTTTTGATCCAAACCTAGTGAACAAACCACATCTGAGTAAACTTGAAACATGCGGCTGCTCTGAAGACCATAGAGATGCTTGGGATGAACACATGAGTTATAGGTGGACTGTCTGCCATCCTTACCTTTATCAGCGGTTCTTGAATCATTTGTGCCGTACTTGTCTAAGCTCAAATAAGCCACCAAGGCTGCAGACTCCTTGGTTGTGGAAACGATTCGATCGGTCAGCTGATCAGATCCACTCGAATCTGTCGATAGTCGATAAGCCACTGGAAGACCAGGTGTTAAATCCGGTGAAGAGATGTTAGAACAGAGTTTAGTCCTCCAGTCAAATTTGGGTGAATTATCCAGTGGTTGTGCGGACGTAATCAGATGGTTTGTTTGAAGATCAGTGGCTTCATCCACTTGACTGATATGATGATTAGAGGAACCAGCATACGAAGAGTACAGAGCCCAATCTGTGATTGGAGGTGGCGGAAACAAACCAGCATAATCCCACAGATTCGTTAAATAGTTGGTACTGTAGTCCTTGGTTGTATCAGTCCAGTACGTGTTGTCAGATGTTTTTTGAGTCCATACAGGTGAAAAATGTTGATGTACGATTGGTGACTGGTCGATTCCTGTGAAATAGTTACAGTTACTGGCCAGGTTTTCTGAATGTAAATTACCGTCGAAGAACATTGGTGAATGATTGCAAGTTCAACTACTGCGGTTGCCGCAAAATGTTCATTACATACACAACATTATTAGACACTGCCAGCTATTCTTCCTCGGTTCGGATAACCAGATTTACATCCGTTTGCGTAGTTTCGCCGGTGCCTGAATTTACAATACTTATTTCCGATTGGGCAGTTCTGATCCCCCAGTAGACTAGAGCAAATGTGTGCGCACGCTGGTTTGCTTTGTGTGCACACTATTTTGGTGCACCAAAGCTCTAGCTGGTCGATATGGGAGCGAAAGGGGTAGAGCAAAATGGGTGTTTTGACGTACCGCAGAGTGGAGGGAAGGAGAGAAAATGCACATCGTGGACACATTTGGGTCTTGGGTGCACTGGTTGAACTGTGTAGGTGGCAGGTAGGAAAAGCGTAGTCGGGTTTCCGTTGTTTATGGAACCGCAGAAAGTCAAAATATCCCCAGGCAATTTGTCCAATCAGCAAGCAAGCACTGACCTAGCAAACGTGATGAACGAGGAACAATAGTTTGGCACGAGCCTAACAATCTAATTATTACCCCGAGGCCCAGAGCGCACACTTTACCGATCAAACTACATGAAAATACTGGACACTGAAATTTCCATTGTCTAGGTAAAAGTTATTAAGCTTTACCAAGCGGACGTAAAAATCATGGGAATGACTGCATCAAAGTCATAAGTATGTGCAGGATTACGTTTCTCCGGAGGAAGTCAGTAATACGTAGTTTCTCTTTTCTGTTTCGAAACATCATACAACTCCCCGGCATGCAGGTGATGCATGAATTAGAAAGAGTTGGAGTTAACTTGTTACCCTGTCGCTTGAAAGTATTTTTCAGCCCCAAAGTAACTTCATGGATTCATGCATCTTTGTGTACCTTTCGAGGTAGTTTACCACAAATATGATTGTTCGGATTCATTTCAAGGCCACAAAACTAATAAGGTCTAAATAAATAGTCTCCTCCGGAAGACTCATAATCCACAACAAAGTCTTTCTGAAAACTCACACCACACTTCAAGTGACGTGATTACCGACAATAAATACATTGTCAGTATATCAGAACATGTATGTCAATTTTGTTCATCAATCACAATAACTGATCTATTCCCATAAGTTGATAACCATACCGTCAACCCAAATCTGATTACCCTTCACTGGTCCTCTTACCAAAGCAAGCGTTTTTCGAGTATTATGCTTATACCACTTCTTCATATCAAGTCCACTCATGTTGAGTTTCATCTCTGTACAAAAGCTTTCATGTCTCTAGTGAATTTTCCATACGACACTAATTTCCACGACGTTTAAACAATGTCGATTATGTCTATGGCCAAAGGGGCTTGACCTTTCGCTACTTCAGCAAATGTGCTGTTCTCAAAATGATGCTCTCGTTGATCATGTATGCATTTTTAACTCTGCTGTTAAAATTAACGGCGAGGAACTGTTTGTTACTTTAGCTGTCATTTTTCGAACCACACATTTTCCTCGTTAAGAAAAACTTGGAAAATTCCTACCGAACCAGAAATAACAATGTAGTGGACAAATGTTTTCCATAATTCTTTCCCAAGCCAATGCAATTACATAGGTGTCATCAAAACACGTCAAGAGATAAACCACGTAAATCAAGAAGTGTCTGTCAGCGAATGTGTTAACGATATGATGTGACATTTACTGGACGTTTGGTTCGGGTCTAACCGATTAATGTACGCAGTCCAATAGTTACGTCTATTGTCATTCGTCAACAGTTACTTCTTGTTTTTTGCAATTTGAAACATGACATGTTTTGATGAAATCTAAGTAATTGTACTGACTTGTGAAGGATTTATCGAAAACAATTGCCCGTCACACATGTACTTCGTTTATTTATTTCTGTTGTGCACATATGACGGTTGACCTTTAGCACGACTTTTGACAGGACGTAACTGCAACTTCTTCTTCAGTTTTCGTATTTTCCCCACAAAGTCTATGGGTTCGTCAGCCAATAAAGCAAGTAGAACGACATTTGCTTACGGATTTCCGTTTTTGCATCGAGCTTGGAATAATTTGTTTTAAGTGATTTTTAATAGAAACCACCAAAATGCCTAGGTTTAAAACAAAAATCTTCTTGAGTTCCAATTAAGTAACTCCAGTCTTGCGATACACCCGTTTTGAAAGGTATCCATTCACTCACCGAATCCGTTTGAGCTCACGATGATTGTTGATCCGCGTCTAGACTACGTATGTGGTAACACAGTATTCACATCCTAACACTGGTTACAAATTGTCACCCAAAAGGTAAATATGATTAATTCATCATGTGTGTGCTTGTTTACAGGTTGAAAAATCACACGCCCATTATCAGTTTTGCATATTTATCCAGTATTTCCTTCATAATAAATGTTAGTTGGACGCCAAAAAATTGTGGTCAAATTGCCAGCGAAATAAAGACTAAATAAGTTTTCTACCTAGGTTGTTTCATGTATTTCATGCCGAAAGTTGTCCGAAACAACTGCTCTTCATCATACACTGAGTTGGTTTCTAGACAGTTGTGACTCGTGCGTCACGTACTGAATTGTTTGTTATTCGGGACATCTCGGTGAACCAGTTGAGCTCGCATGGATTTGGGGCTACTTCCGCGCGTGACCGAAGCTGTATTCCAGCACAGCCCATTTCCGTTGTCCCAGGATTAAGGTTAGAGGTCACCTACCCGTAAGATATCCAAAAGTACAGCGTCTGCTGTCAGCATCCTTCAGATAAAACCCAATATTTCCTGGGTTGGTATCTTTTCGTGAATGATCTGTTGTACAATTCGTGAACGACCTAGTTCACATTCAGGATGTAGCAAACCGGAATATTCCATACTTCCCAGGTAAGTTCATTAATTACAGTCGAACGAAATTCACTGTGTTGTTATTTAATTCGATAAACACAAAATTTTTGTTTGAATGGGTAAGTAGTCGAATGTTTTACATCAAGTACAAAATATTAATGTCGTCTAGAGTTGCAAAGCGAAACAGACAGCATTGTGCCCATTTCTCTTATATACACTCAGAATCCTGATCCCACTTCATATGGATCAGAGAATAAGTTTAACGAGCAGTTACTATTATTTGACTAAAAGAGATCAGCAAAAAAGCATGTGTAAAAACTAGTACCACAAGTAGCATTTCTCACTATCGATTTAACGTGGACTAACACACATGCTGTCCGACACGTCAGTGAACATGAATCTGTTTTCACTCCGGCTATGTCTCTGTCTCTGTAAATCGGATCACAGTTGGATGCTTTAAACCACTCGGCTTACAAATCGAATTAATGTCCATTCGTTTTGACAGATGAACGTGTATCTCTGAAAACACGTCGAACCACTTGTCACATCGACATTCCGGTAAATTAGATCAGCCAGTTTCGTTCACACCTTTTGACAGAAGAAAAGTCAATGTGAAACAAGATTCTTCGTAAAATATGTGTCCATTCACAATAAAAGTCGATTTCTTATGTGTAACCTCTTCAAGACAACTTGCTGCACATTATTGCTAAATATTAACCCCATACAGTTCGGTCGACTTTGTCGAGACAGTTATTTAATACCCATAAAGAAGCACTGAACACATACATGGCTAAGAATCTCACTGAAGGACACTGAGTTTACGGAAGGAAAAAGGCGCAGCTAGTGTTCTTTCGTGTTTTCTGTTACGTATTGTTTTGTATGCAATCAAGTCTACATTATATCTTCAAAATCTACTGAGTCCACGACTCCATTTCTTTTACTGATCTATAATCGTAAATTTAGCAAAGCCTTAATTTCAGCATTAGTCTACCGCCTTCTTTCACTGTTCGCGATCTTTCTTTATCAACTAAAGTTTGCTCTACCCCAGTTTACACACCTTATATTTGTTCACGCCATAGATCAACGTTCGAGATGGTGACGAATCCACTTCAGTAATTTCTTTTTCTCGATCTAGTCTCATGAATATAGTCCGCCGCAAATCCTGGTTACTCTGATTTCAGCACCAGTGTAAAAGATGATTGCCGAACTTGTCTTATAGGAGAAGACCATCTTTATCATTCTTAACAACATAAAGGAACAAACAACCGAACTATTCACACGCCATTCATTATCAAGCGCTATGCTTTCTAATGAAACTCTGTATGACTCCTTTGAACAGCTAAAATGGCTAGCCAACAACTACAATTTTAGAGCTGAGCTAGCGAAAGAGAATCGACAGGATGCAGACCATAATTTCCTGGAAATATCTTACAACTAAATCACACCAGTTACAACTCTCAACATTCAAATTGCTAAACATTCATCAGCATTCGATAAGATGAAACAATATGAGCCAGCACAAACTTGATCTCACCTTCATCGGTCCTCGATTCCACTCACATTCTTTGAGGCTGGGCTGAATAACTCCGGTACGTTTAACAGAGTAGTTGACTCGTAACCAACAAAAGCAGTGCTTCTGACGGTGGTAAGCCTCGATGCTCCTCATTACGGTTACAACAGACGTTCTCATGCAGAATGCCTTGTAAAATCTTGTGGTAAAACGCAACACTTTTGCAGCTGGTTAGCTGCAGCCTACGTAAGGCCACCATCGCTGTTCTAATATGTGACACCCAAATACAAACCTAGTGCTGTGAAGTCTGTACGTTTCGTACATCCAAACGGCTATTTTATTTAAAGTGAGGCTCGAAGTTTATTTCTCGACGACACAACAGTACATTCAACCTTACCAAGAAGGATGCACCTGTTAGTAACCAACAACAATGACCATAAGATAATGACTTTGACTACAGCCATACAACTAATCTTCACGCATACTTGGATGCTTACCCGTCCCCAGAAATCGGAATTACTAAAAAGGTAGCTTAGTTTTGTAGACTCTAGCACCAATGACCTGTGAGATGCCTACAGCCGCATTCGCATCAAAGAAAAAAACGTTGGCCTATAACGCTTCCAGAAATCGCAATAGTCCTTACTAAGTTAGGCTCATCATTTTTTGAGGTTCTCGACGAGATCTCCTACCTCCAATAGGGCGACACCAGAAAGGCGAAAAAAATAGTTTTATGTGTGTTTATGTAGTAAATGTTACGGTCCGCGAAAGTGTGAGGCCTGGAAACGCAACACGAATCCGCGTCAAGTTCTAAGTGTCGCAAAATGTGTGAGAGGATCAATAATGGAGATAGAAGTATCACTGCTGTACATGCAATAGACTTTCTCAGTTGAAGTGTTGATGTGACTAACAAACTCGGATCGAAAGATATTTTGTGCACTACAGTATTGGGCTCCACTGTATGATACAGAGTCACAAAAAAAGTTGGCATTGTTTTCTATTCACAGCGGGTACGAAAGTTCCTCATTAAGATCCATCCTCTGATGCATAACAAAACCGTTCCATTTTCCAAATCCCTGAAAGTCTGAGTTCACGGTTTGAAACAGAAAATAGAAAAGCAGCTTTGCAATATCACTGAAAGTTGAAACAAACGCACCAGACAATAGACTCGAGTCAGCAGTCTTGTAATCTCCTTCTCCAAGAAATGTACAGCAACCGAAGGATAATATTCAACAACTGAAGATGATGTTTATGCGATTGTCGGGATCGTGCAGAAGTAGCAGCAGTTTCTCTTGGTAAACATTTCATCCTCGTGATTGAACAGAAGTCTGTCACATTCATGCTACATGGCAGACACGATAGAAAACCGGAAAAGCTTTAGCCCAGAGTTAGTTAGTGGAACTGCCATGTACTCAGTAGGACGTAAAATATGGAAAAACGGAAAGAAAGGAACAGCTGGCGTTCTGATCTACAGCCATTGTACCACAGTTCTAAACGATCCAGATACAAGCAAAATTCATTATTATTTGTGCTATTCTTAAGGTATATTTCGTGAATCTGAGGAAACGTTATTTTTAGCCAAGCAAGGGAAAACAGTAATTTTGCCATATGAAGAATGTGCTAAAGTGACGCTTAGGTTTATCAAACCAATCTCCAGTGGCCACCAAACCTTTCGAGCATCCTAGCGTTGGTTGTAGTGTGCAGTTTTCCTTAAGAAACAGATGTGTTATATAAAGACCGTGTGTAACAATATTTCTCGACCTTCCATTGGCTCTGGTTGCTTGACATGATAACACCAACTGTTATCGCTCGTTCTTGTCAGTTGTTCGTAAATGGATTGAACATCACCCACAATTGATCGCAGCTGTCACACTCCCACAAACTTTCCAGTCAGCCCATTTTGAACAGAAGAAGCACTATACTCGAGTTTCGTTCACATTAGAGTTCGTCAGTAATGCATATCATCGCCATTGCCGGTACTAGAACCACGGCCACGCTATTCATGAGGCAACTATGTGTACCACTGCGCCACTGACCTCGCATTAGGCAGGACCGAATCATCTTATGTGAACACTTAACCACTTTCGCTTGTGAGTAATGATCAGGTTGCCCGATCGTCTCGAGATCCAATGTGGGTGATGTTCGATCTGTATGAAAATCAAAATCTCCCACTACTCATCCGTAATCGAATACCGCTCGACAAGTCAATCATTTCCGTGACTTCAACTTGGAGAGAAGTCCTAGTCGATGGGTCATCGATTAGAGTTAAAAGACAGTAACTGTGTCTCCTCCCGAGGCGATCGGACAACGTGATCATTACTCACACACTAAAGTGGTTCAGTGTTCACATATGATAATTTGGTCGTGCCTAATGTAAAGTCAATGGCGCAGTGGTAAACAAAGTTGCCCCATGAACATTGTAGTTGTGATTCTAGTCCCGTCCGTGGCAAGCATATGCTCTACTGGCGAGCTTTGAAGGGAGTAAAACTCGATCCTAGTGCTTCTTGTCGAAAGGGGTCGACTGGAAGGTCTATGGGAATGCCACAGTTGTGACCAACTATCGGTGATTCTCAGTCTATATGAAAATCAAAATCCCCTACTACTCATCATTAGTAGTTCGCAAAGTTTGATATACCGTCGTAACTTCATCCCAGTCGCGTTTCGGTGAACGACTTCTGTACAACAAATCCATCAATAAAAACAGAATCATCTTATGTAATCTTCAAGCCAACGACGAACACGTAAACTTGAGTATAACCTAACGGTCTACTGTAACTCTCTCAGTGACTTTGGAGTTTTACTGTTATTCATGGTATCGTGCTTTTCTGGACGTAATCATGTTTATCCTCTTTGTAACTTTGACAGCAATGCTGGAAGGATTGGAGATTACGAACAAACGCAAATCGGTTTTCACTATACCAGTTCCTCCTTATCCATTAGAGAGTTGCAGCCAATAGCCCCCAAGTTATCCACATTCTGATATACACATAACCTTGTTTCTCTTGTTTTTATAGAAACCCCCTTCTTCTGGGCATTCTGATCCTCCAATTGTGAACGGCAACAACTTGAGTATTGTGCGATACTAAAAGACTTTTGGTGTTCCACAGAATCCGAACATCAGTGGCACGGATGCCCGGGAACCCATCGCTCATGTATTAGCCATTTGTAAATCGTCCCCTTCCACTAAAGACCTCTTTAAAGGAATAAGGGATATGTATACCACAAATCGTATCTTGTGTTCTGTGAGGATTATTTGAACATAACCCACTAGGCAGCTATTCTTTCGGCTAATCCTCTACTAGGTGGAATCCAGTGACACACAGATCCGTCGGAGACGCACAGTACGTTTCAAGATCACGGACAGTTTTGAACTTATTTCTGCAGGTGTTCTTGTTAGTTGAACTCACCCACAGATTTTCGGGAGTCTGAGACACATGATAAAATTAACCTGCGAATGAGTTACTTCCTTCTAGCTACCGCAACTACCTGTCATATCTGCTTACTGCCAACAGCCACTGAAGTGTTCGTTTATTTCCATCGAACTCAAACCAATGGTCACATTAACTGTTACTGTCATAAGACTTTTTACACCAAGCAGATTTCAACTGTGCGATTCTGTTCCATTCTGGATTAAAACGGAATACAAAATGGTGTCATTCACTCCCTGTAGACCTACAGGGCGACCACAGGTTCGCAGCAAATGTCCAGTTAATTCAGGATTGCTGCTTTGTCTGGATTTACGCCTTCGATTAATTAGATGTGAACACAAGAACTAGAACTACGCTTATGGGAAAACCTGACTAACCACCTGACAACGATACAACGATAACAAGCAACATTATCATTTACTACTAACAATAACCGCAAAATTTATAATACTAATGCTCTGATTAATTACTGCAAGTCTTGTGTATAATAAATGCATTTGCCTTTAACAAACTTTACGACACACTGAGTCAGTCATACTTGGTATCCGATGTTCTAGGAAGTTAGTACCAAGCGTACGGAGTTTGAATCGAAATCCAGTCGAGGCATTGAAATATTACGAGTGGGCTCTAACAAAAGTATATTTCAAATTCCGCGTTAACTTTTAATATAGATTTTCGACAATTTTTGTTTAATACGGAAGTCGAAGTTAACTTCTGATGGTGTTCAGTATGTAAACGCAAAAATTAGTACTGATCGCTAACAGCATCGTCAGTGTAGTAACAATGTTAAGCTCCTGGCCTACAAGAGATACCATTTTTAGCTTACAGTGAACAGTTTGTGTTTACTTAAGTTGTAGCAACCAATTTGTATGGATTCGCAGCTGATCCTGCAATCGATGTGTAGTGTTTGTTTTAAACAAATTTTCAGGTGCCTCAGAACTAAATGATAAAACCTGGGAATCACTTTTTGCGCAGCTTGAAATGATTTGGCAGAATGGAGAACAATGTCCGTATGTGAGTCCAAGCCTAAAGGTTAGCATACACTCATCCCAATACAGCGGATTCCGTCGAACGGGTGTCTAATTTGTCTGCCGCAACGATCTGTTCGCAAGCCGTTGTAATGTGAATCTTGTTCAGCAAATATTTTAGTAATTGACTGAAGGCCACGTGTCTCCGTGGGTTGGAGTGTGTAAGAAAAATCTGACTGACTGTGTGATTACTTTTCAGTAAACACAATGATATATCCATGTCCTAATATATCCATGTCCTATCCATGTCCATCTGGCCTCTACTAAAGGTTGCAGTGTCTTGAATGTGTTTGTTATAGTTCCACAACACCCTTAACACCACCACTCATTAACACAGAAAATAGTCCTTATAATTGCAATTGATGGTTATCACAGGTGGGATACTTTTCGGCACGTAGTCTTCTCAAATTAGTTGAAACGTAAACTGAAACTCGATCAACCGCATTGGTGCAGACCACTCACAAATATGGGCCATTGAACAGGGTAAACCCAAACCCTCTATAATTGATCAAACTGAGTCTGGGGAAAATTGGCTATTCACCCGAGAGTAGCTGCTTCAAAATGACCTGTTTGATTCCAGTTAATCTATGTAGTACGGATACTTGGCGACGAAACTATGGTTATCCCTGACCTTCTACCCAAAATAACATTTGGCAGAAAATCTAAGAACAGTTCAACATGAGGTTATTATGTGGCGGTTCTCTCCCAGATAATTCCCGTCCAAAATGTGCCACCCATATTGAGAATCAACTTTCGTTCGGTCTCATGTATTTTCAATCACCATCGTGATATTCCTCAAAAGCAATGTATCGAGGACAACTACCGGTTACGTACCTATCCAGTAGCTAGGGAAATGGAAGTGAACAGTGGAATTGATCATACCACTTAGCAGTTATCTCACTGAAACCCTAGCACAACAAGCGATAGGTGTGGTCAAGTGATCTACAGCGAGTGAAGATGACTAAATTTAGTTTTTGTCGTTGTAATCATGGTAGTCATTTTGTATCGTACTTCATAAGATATCATACATGGAACTGCAGCTCATTTTAAACACTGAACTTAGACTTGGACTGTTATAATGTGTTATCTTAACTTGAAACGGTAAAAGGTAGAAAAGTTAAAATGCTGAACGGGATATGAAAAAATTCCCGACGAGATCGTTTCCTCCAATCATATGGCGTGCCTTTAGCAACATTATAGTGCAGCAAACTAACCATTGAGTGATCTTGCTTGCAATACATGTGTTAGTCACTTAGAAGAAGAAAAACAAAACGGACTCAAACTAGGTAAGCAGCAGCAGCAGCAGCTGCAGCAACAGCAGCAGCAGCAGCAGCAGTAAGTAGTTCGCGACATAAACTGGTGAATTTAAAATGATACCCCGGTAGTAAGTAAAAATGTTTACCTACTGCCGATGGGACTGAGCGTAATTGTGTTAGGTTGTCATCGCTAACTGTATAAACGATCTGCCGTCAATCTACTCAATTATCAATATATAAAACACTGAATGTCATCTTCTGCGGCAAGCTCTATGGCTAGATGACATTTGTAATCTTACTGTTATTTTATAGCCCCGAAAGAGTACTTATGGTTGATTTTATTTTCAACAAAACTCAGCGTTTATTCATTTTAGTATTGATAAGTAGTTTGGCAGATTTTATAAATCAGAAAAGATCCATTTGCGAAAAATAGGGACTTCGAATGGATTCGAACCAGCGACAGAAACAACATGCCCAAACACGACAAATGGTCTACCAACTGAGCTACGAAACCAGGCCGGAAGCTCATAAATTCCACATTTGGACCAAGTCATCAAATGATCCAGCCGATTGATTGCCCCGGCAGAATTTCTCGATCAGTTCACGCTGGAATCCACCAACGTCACCGATGAGCGTTGACATTGTAGTACTGATAAACATCCTTTTATTCACAGATTGCTAAGGTTTTCGCGTTTTTCCTCTTCCCCAAACGTAACATTCTTCATTCTCTGCTCTTATTTGACTTCAGCTAACCAAACCATTGAGAGGTGTTGGGAATTTCAAGCACGAACGAATCTCGGAAGGTAGCGATGAAACACACTCCTGAAAACTTCGGACATGGGGATAAGTAGCATGTCAATTTAAAAGAATGACAACAACGTCCTTTTCACAGTAAACATATGCTGGTTGTGTTATCCACTATTTTGGCCACCAGGGCTATTAGGTTCAGTTAACCAGAGTCAAGAGGCATGTGTTGGCCTCATAAACGTTATGGGGGACAGTTCATCAGGCGACTGAATTTCCAATCAAGAAGACGTACAAAGACAGACAATGATGAAGAGCAGATTGTGAAAAACCGCAGCACATTAGAGACCATATTGGTGGATCAGAGGCTACGCTGCGAAAATGAAGAATTTTGAACACATCTGCAGAAACCTGGACTTAAGTGCGTGCGAAAGAGAAGCATATCATCTTTATACAAGTTAGCTCAGTAAACGCTTCAGTCGAACAACCGAACACGATTGACAACCAAATAACGCGTTTAGGAAATGGCCGTACTACTGGTTTTATTAATCATTGGGACATCTACTCAGGTGGACACAAAGAAATCCCTAAGTCGTTTGATGTACGACAGAATCCCTTGTCTTGCGGTTATCGAGACATACTAATAAACAATAATAATTCAGCGAACGAACTGGTTTCTAAAAGATACAGAGCTAACGGATACGTGGAAATTAGCAAGCTCTTTAAGACCGGTAGTTATGGGCAAAATATGTGATCCGGGAGATCCAGCGGAATATCAAGACCAAAAGGACATCGGTAGCAGCTGCCCGAGCTCAAAACTTTTGTCTGGATGGAAAGATTTGTATATAGTACATTAAAGACAGGGTTCAGTTCGATGGAAGAGAATATGCGTTAGCAAATTAGTAAAGTATGTAAGATGCCTGAAGGCTGAACAGTACATCGTCAATGACGTTAGTCTTTTGGAAACCCTCGGCAAATGGCAATATATCAGGGGACTTTAGAAGAGAAAAGAATGTTGAGCCATACTCAACTGCACCACCGACTAGTATTGTATGAAGCTGGAAGAACGGCTAACGCGTTGAACTCAGTGGTGATTCTCACTGTCAGGAAGACGAGAAACCGGGAGCAATGATCAAAATGCGTGTACATCTTGTGTAGGACACTTCAATAAAGCCGCCAGTTCTGTACGACGAGCAACGGATATCGTGTTGTACTGAAGTGTAAACTGGTTTATGCGATGGCTGAAGTGTAGTTTCACCTATATTGTGATTAGTGTGCGACAGTAAACGGCATTCAAGATCAAGTGTCTCTTATGGACAGTTCATTGGCAAATAATAAATAAGTGCTGAGTTAAACCACGTCAATGTTAAACTGACTTCAGGATCAGCTTTGTAGTTTTAAAGTAACTAAGTAAAATTAGTGGAAAGAATGTTCGAACACATAGCCTTTGAAGTTGATCATCTTTGATTATAGCTAAGTGCTTCAACCAGGATTTCGCGACCGGTGTCATTCAGCAGCCGGTGACTATTTGATATGTAAATGCCAACCAAAGGTGTATGGCCCTCTATCAACCACCAGTGTCTTTAAAAGACAGTTAGAGAGGTATTTGATTTTTGATTGAGATATTCCAACAAAGGAGTGAACTCTGTACTACTAGTAACCGGCGGTATTGTATGTCAGTCGTGCAACATGGTGTGTGCAATTTTTTGACCCGTCTCTTCATTGTGCTAAAGTACTAATGGACGTCACCTTTGGTGTTTTGGGCACACAATCATGAACATCATGTGGACCTAGCACAAACAATCTGGCATCTAACTGGATCGGCCTGCTATCATTGACTTAATGGCACTGTAAGACCTGCTGCAGTAAACCACCAGTACGACAATGGCTGTCACTTCGGACTTGGAATGGGCTCACGCAGCACCTGAAGAAATGTGAAGCGGAAAGAATACAGATAAAGACAGATTATCAAGCGAACGCCGAAGCGTGACAGCCTAGCTCTGGATTATACTTCGTTTTAGGTGGTTCACCTCATCTGAGAACAGTAGGAAATCCACCAGGAGTTCAAAGAGAAGACCATCACATATTTAGTTAAATGTAATGGGAGCAAGCTATCTGCCGTCTAGTAAACTGGGTTGTTTACTAAAGGTCGTTCAATTGGTTTAATCTGAAAATCTTATAGATAGGTGGATTCCGAGCGAGCCACAGTAAAGTTGATATAATGTTCGCCGCTTACTAGCTCCAAGGAAAGTGCACCAAACGCGGTGAAGAGTTGTTTTCCCTCGCTTTGTGTATTTCTGTAGACGGTGTGCGAAAAGTTAGCATGTGAAGATGAGTTGGCCAATTTGATTATTATTGAATGTGGACACGTAAGCGAACGTGCGACTTTGTGAGTTGACCATAGACGGTTTTAAAACTGCTATTGTTATGAAAGAGCCCCAATCATGTTCACTTTATATGTGACTGCCATATTAACAGTCGCTTTTCAGAAGTCTATGGAGGGTGTCTAAACAGAACGCAAGGATCCTCATCTACCCAACCTTTGGTGCTTCACTGCCCCAAAGCCTTCACTTAACTCTACTGTTCGGATGCTGATGTTTGCAGGTAAAAGAGTGTTGTTGGATTACTGTAACGATGAGCTGCATGAAAATTCCCATGACTTTCACAGATGTCGCGGTCAAGTTTGGTTTGAACAGTGAGGATTTTGGGATATTTTCTCTCTTTCAGCCTTTAGAGGATAAAATGCTATATGTACATCTAGAATCTGCTTTGCAGAGAGCTTTGCAAAATTCTACCACTTGGAAGTCAGCCTGTCAAAAGAGCTCTCCGTGGGTTCCGAACTACAAAGTCGTGTTGCCGAAGTTGGCGTTATTTTTGGACTTTGTGTAAGTGTCTGAAAAAATATCTACCTTAATCTCAAGTTTAAGTAACTTGTCTCCCACAAAACGTTGCTTCCCACGCCGTTGAAAGACAACGAAACCTAGAAACTGTATCAAGTGAATGTGCGGTACCTGAGCCGATTGCACCTGCAATTTCAGGACGCCTATTGCATATTCAGGGAAAAGACATGACCCCAAGCACTGAAGTACGTCACTGAGAAGACGTGGATGGGAGTTGGGCCATGCTGATGCTCCACTAGCAACGTTGACTGGAACCGGTCGGCAAGACGGCTGATGAACGAATTCCAAAGCAAGTTTTTGCTAACAGCTACATGTTGGTAGCCGAAATCCTGGTGGCCAGAAGTTACAATACTATGATGTTCCTCCAGTAATTGTGTAGTGTGTCAATGACAATTTTAAATCTTGAGAATGTGCAGCTTTGAACCAGACCGTCTGGAGCAACGTCGTTCAAACGGGCATCCAAGTGTTGGAGGTGCGACAGTTGCGTGATCGTGAATTCAGGCACACAGTAGGCAAGTGGACTACAGGTGCAATAGATTGTGGTAATGTGACGGCGCAGTGTTGTGACTACTGCATTGGTAGCCCTTAATTAGTCGGCCATCAAGACACTCATAGCATATAGTCAATAGATAGATGGTGAGCTTGTCAGGGCCAACAGGTTCAAGTGAATAATACACCTCCCCTTCATATCAGCTGATGATTCCAAGCATTTGGCAAATCACAAACTCTCCGTTTTATCAACATGAGTCACAATGTCCTTCTAGTTTTTTCGTTCTTCAGCCTTGCTGGCACACTATACGTTGAACATTGTGTACGGTTCTCAGTATAAAATTAAGTGTCTGTTTCTTCGCCTTCAATTTATGTAAAGTGCTTCAATATATAGGCCTGTAATGAAACACTCTTGCTGAGTTTTCCTTATCCTTTATCACTGTTTCAGACTTACCATTGAAGTCTCTCACTTTTTGATTCTGATAGATAAGGGTTTTTACTCTTACATTAGCCTACCGTATGATTAATCCATATTGGCCAAATTTATTATAAGTGTCTGCACCCACAGGTCTCCTAGTCTTACCCCTTAGGGATGTGGAGTCATATGATCCAAAGTTCAAGTGGTACAGAGCAAGCCATTTGTGGTGCCGGTTGTGCGTAGACGTATTTGGTTTCGGTCACTGAATTGGGCTGGCTATCGCACATCTTGTTCGATAATAAACAGCTCCTGAGGAAGGCCACCCGAGGTGATTGAAACGTAGAGTATTACAACTTGCTCATAACGTTGTGTTATTCTCAATCCATTTGTCAAAAACAGCTCTTTAGTCCAAGCGACGTTTGCACACACACACACACACACACACACACACAAACTTGACCAGCTGACATGGTTGTCAACAGTCCAGTCGGTTAAGCCAAACAGAGGCAAAACCGGTCCAACGGACTTGTGAATAAACATAAAGAATCAACAATAACACGTCGAACGTTTTCGTCGCAATAGTGGCAAGAGTATGGTTCACAAAACAGTGCTGACAGTTCATAAAAATTTTGTTGATCCTTTTGTTGTTTCTGAGTTTGCTTTTTAATTCATCTGTCACTTCATGAGCTATTCACGTTGTCGACGGCAGCTTAAGATGCATCACTCGGTGCGTACGATTCAAACCTGAAAATGCTTCGTATACGAGTAATCGGAATTAGCTTGTAATAATATGAACGCTTCTTTTCATTGTGTTAAAACTGACATAGAATCACACGAATCTTCTGTCGTTTATTTACCGTAAACGCTACATTAACAACTCCTGATTGATAGCAACCAGTATGTATGCTCACTACTTACAAGGTCACCCATTCGAACACGTGACAGATTTATTGGTTCAAACCCCATTTAGGCCAAATTTCCCTATAAGTCTAAACGAAAGCGGCACCGGTAATGAAGGACTGATCTGGCGGTGCGCAGAAACTGATGTCACTTACACACTTCAGCTTGTTCCAACCAACTGCTGTGACGCCCGGCTGGTTTCTCACTGTAGTAAGCCTCCATATGTTAGAGGATTGACAGGTGTCCGTTATGTGTGCAACAATGGGTGATATCTTTTTTGGAACTTCGACAGAGTGTTGACTTACTTCACTTAGCGAATTTACCAGGCAACGAATCAACCAGAAATTACTGCACGTATCGTGCTGAATCCAGTTGTTTAGAAGAATGTTATTTTTCGACCCGGAGGTTTCCTTCACTCAGTCGAAGATGAAGGCGAAGTCTAGTTGCAACTTATTCCTTCAGTTATTTATCCATAACCAGGAAAATACACCGGAATACTGGAGGACTTAAAGTCAAACCGCTGAATACCGTCACATATTTGCATTCGATGATCGTCTACCAGCCAGCTGCACACTATCATGACAATTTCGGCGCACTTCACTACACTTCATATGTGAATTAAATATGTTTGTTACTGTCCTGAATAGGTGTGGTGCCGTTGGTGATGTAAAGTGCGATGTGTTAGGGCTGTTGATCAAACGCTCGTAGGGGTACACGTGCACATCAGCATCGTTGGACGTGCGTGCACGCACGATCCGCGAAATTAAATTAGTCACTGGTGGGTCCATGACATGAGAGGGACCACCTGCGGTCGTGTGTCGGTTTGACGCAGCTGGAAAGCATAAAACAAACGGTGGTGACCTGGAGGAGAATGTAAGCCCGACCAGAACAAGAGTAACATCCAGATCGTGCCTACACCAAGATACGTATAGTAGCGACAGCATTCTGTTCCCCATCACCCGGGTTTTGACACGCGCTCTGCTGGCAGGCTTTGCACCGTGAATCTTATTCAGTAGATTGTTCAAGGCTGTTGGTACAGTAAACGCAAAAACAGCGAGTTAAGAAAGCTTGAATGAATATGCAGTGATCCACTATTTCTCGAAAAACACTAACCTTGGGCTGTTTTTAATCAGTCGTAACTTTCGTATTCATTGAGAGGTTTTGCTGGTGTCGTTCAGGTATTTCTGTTTAACATGTGCATTTAAAACCGTGCAACTGTTATAATGAGTCGTTTAAAACTGTTCAGTGTGGACCGAAGTGCTTATCATAACCCATACAGTACTCCTAGAAAAGTTGTGAAATTCAATCCTTGTGTCTGGAAGAGAGATATCCTCACATTTTCCCTTCACTGAGTACACACTCAGCATTAGGGATTCTTCACGAGTGAGCACTTCCACTTAAACATCTGTACACAATCCTGGATCAGTGGACTGTATATCGCGTGTATCTTTCACGTTCACGAACTCTGTTTAAGAAAGCGAATCTTACTTGACCTAAGCGCTTGACTGCAGCAACTTACCACCGTCCACTAGAATACATAGCAATAAATCTCACAAGCTACAACAAGGTTTCCCATTTGCACGCAAATACAACATGTAAGAAGTTAAAGTCCACTTAACGTATGACTTGGTAATTCCTCGTTAATCTGCACGGATGCAGTTCAGTCTTCGTTGCTAGTTTCGGGACGCGGCCACAAATGTCTAACATGGGAAGGTATACTACTTAATGTTGTAACCCTTCATGTGGATACTTAAGTGTTACAGCTACACTAGACGTACCAGATTGGGGTACAAGCCTCGCCAGTGTTATCAGCTATCAAGTCTTAGTTTCCACTACTGGCTTGCTAGGCATTTGGATTCAATTTGTAGGGCAGCTTAGAAATGGAAACATTGTCCTGAAAACGACTAGAAATTCCTGACTACGAGTTATCGAGGAAAATGTGCAGGATGGTTGCGGTATATTTTTCCAAGCGTTTTTCACTAGGAAGGATGATTAGTTGTTAAAGTGTGGTTGTTTTATTGTGTCGTATATGACGTCAGCTGGATAGAAAACAACAGGCTTTCTTCAGGAACATGTTAACCGGAATTTACATGTCAATGGAAACTTCGACATGAATTGCGTATGAAGGTCTGTAATGAAATTCATATTTCTGAGACATTAGCGGATTGAGTTTTCAGCCAACCGGGCCAAGGTTTTTGCGAATTAGTCTAAGATGTCCATGATCTGGCTCAAATTCCCTGTCTGTTGAAACTGGAGATGACTTGAAATTTCCGAATTCGAAATTGACAGAACTTAGAACAATTAGCGTTAGTCACAGCATTTGAAAAGACTGGGGCATTTTGAAGAACGATACAACAGAAGGAAAGGGAACTTGGCTGTAACTGATGCCAGCATCATAATTGGTGGGTATCCACATTGGACGAATTCTCTCATTATACCAACGGCACTGTTTGTGATGATTAATTGCGAGCACCTGGTCAACAAGTTATAAAGTGAGCCATCTTAAATAAATAGAAATGTTGGCCACGACATAGTGTGTGCAAATTAAAACATGACACGTTTTGAGGCAGGGCTTAATTGCAATCCATCAGGTCGACTGGTTTTCAAAGGCAGTCGAATCCGAGTGAATCGAACAGCCAATATTAGTCTATTTCCATAATCCGTGTGTTGAATTAGTTATAAGTATTCATCTTTCCGGTCTTGAAGGGGTCTTCATAACAACACAAAATTTTCTGAACACAGCAATGTTAGGACGGACACCGACAGACGTTAGGGTTTTGTACTGCTTTTTCAGTACAAAACAACATCACCAGGAAGTTTACATGTATGGCTAGTAAGTATGAATGGAAAGTAAAAGGAACAACAGCAAATGTGTTGAAAAACGCTATGCTTTGGTATTAGGTCAATGAGAATCTAAGGTTTATGTGCATTTGATTTTGTACACCTGATGCTGGACTGACACAACCAATCGTAACCGTCTCAGTGAAGCGCAGGAAAAGCAGATCAGCGTGGTGCACTATACGTTTGAAAATCGAGTCGAGATTAAGCCGTGTTCTATGTATGTCTCATAACAGAAGAAACCGGAAGTTTACATGAATCCGGGTCGAAGACCTTAGGATGCACAGTCAAGTTGTGAATCTATTTGGTGATTGTTTATTCATTCTAGAATTTGTGTACCTGTCAGCTCAGCCGACTGAACTATCACTGCAGCTACACATAAAATAACAAACACTGTCAGTTGCGATTTCATTTACATTACTGGCTGGTTTCATCGAAGCAATGAGCTGTTTTCTAGCCTGAAGTGAAGTGTGGTCATCTTTGAATATTGATCTGATGTTGATTTTCTTCTTATCAGCCGCCGAGATTTCGTCTACAGTCATTCATTGATGGCTGTGCCCATCGTTAAATTATGTCAAATAATCATCATCTAGCAATGTAACTTTGAATACTCGAAGTTCGTTAGACATACAATCTAATGAAGAACTACATCCAACGACTGTGAATAATGTTCTAACCAACGCTCTGCTGCTCTTCACTGGTGGGAAGTTTATAAAGTGAATGCACTTGCCAATCCAGTTTGGCCGTCGGTGCACAGACCTTTTGTTATCCAGTTGACTGATAAGGATGTACAGTAGTGGCAAGCGCCCGTACTTTTCCGATTCACAAGTGACAGTCATAGTAGCCTGACGAGGGTTCAGTTGTTCCACCGTGTCATCGATCGTCAGCCTAAACTTGTGAATATCACCCACACAGCGTCCAATTAGTGGCTTCTAAAAATTTATTTAGTAGTTCGTCTTCATATGGCCAACACAAAAATCTACAAACACCAACCTAAATGGGCTATCCATGACAATCCCATTAAGTCATCAGTGAGGCTTATTCAGAAAATGAAAACTGATTTACGCCGTGCACAGTAATACAAACAGTTTCAGTAAATTACTAGGGAAACTGGGATCAAAGCCTTTGGCGACAACCAGATCACATAGAAGTTATATCGTTTGATATAATGGATAATTAGAAACAGCTGTTGCACGCCCGGTGAACCCATGAATTTGCCTGCTAGGTTCAAATTCATAAGGGAAAACCAGTGATTTGCTTCTCAAAATAAAAATTTGGTCAAATTGTACAAAACACATCGTAAAAGCCCTTAAACCAAGGCACACTAGTTAGGAGAAATACTGGTCTGATTTCGCTCATTCAGCTGCAGACCAGCAAGATTATGTGGCCGAAAATATAGAGCTAAACCAAAATGACGATGGAAGTGATTACAGAGAATCTAGAATGTTGACTCGTCAGTTGACGACGGTTTGATTACTACGTTTTATCACACTGTCTCCTTAACAAGCACCCCACAGTGTCTTCCTTACTGCTTGTCTGTATATAAATGCTAACCAATGAACGACACTCTGTTAAGCACCGGCATACGTGTATACCGGTCAACATTTTACTGAAGTAAATTTCATTTGCATAGCAAATCTTGCTGTTTATTTGAATATGTTTTCCGGCAAATCATGTAGAGGTAGATTGTTCTCATAACTGCCAGAAATGAAAGTTCAGTTGTAGGAAATCTTATCTGTATTGTAATTGCTAGTTTGAAAGACCGCAGACAGAGCACCAATTAGCAATCCAGGTAAAACACAAGCAAAGCTATACTTCTTTTCAGTCTGTTTGTTAGTTTTGTTGACGATAGGACGACGGATTCCTTCTCACAGCGTGTTCGATTTCGAGAAGGAATGTGGATATAGTTACAGACTAGAACTAGCAAACAGAATTTGGAGAAAAACAGCTGCAGACATTGTCTAAGCAAGTTCAATGAATCGCAGCTTGACACTTTGCTGGATTGGATTAGTCATGAACTCAGTGTATCGCTGAAGTTTTAGACATCTCGTATAATGACGTATGTCGCAATTAACGAGAGCATTCCGACAGTTGGCTTATTCAGATGATCTATGCTTGAAGATGAAGGAGGTGTGTTTTATTTAGAAAATAATGAGGTTAATTGCGAAAAAGATCCAGTGGAGTTTATTTGTAACAATTTGGAGGTCTGTGACTAGTTACGAATGGGGATGACGTAGAAGGATAAGGCTAATTGTCACCTTGTGCTTGCCAAGAGTGAATGAAAGGAATTGGCTGAACGCAGACAGGAATTATGCTTAGAGGTAGTCACGGTTAGAGAACACACAATGGTCGTACAATGCATTAATCTGTATCGTTGGATTACAATGGCAAGCAAGTTAATTTGCCGCAAAATTAACGTAAAAATGGACCTTGTGTTTAGTATGATACATTGCTTGAACTTTTCAGACCTGCTACAGTCATTTTGTGGCGAGGCACAGTATCATTCCAGTTATAAGTAAAAAATAATAATGAGAAATCAAAACCTGAAATCAGCCCTGTCAGTAACTTATAGGTTCAGTTGATGCGAAGAGGTTAAACGAATTATTCCAGCGCGGTCAGGTTGCTAGAAACTGACAATGGAATATGTGTTACTACTCCTACACTTTCTATGTAAAGCTATGCAAAGCGCCTGTAAGTCAAATGGAACTGTAAGCCACTATTCCCAGACTCACAGGCCGTGACACAAAAAGGACACCGAGAAACTTAGTTAGTTGGTGTGATGCGAATAAAGTCGACACGAAAAGTTGACTGCTTAGTAGCTGAAAGTAGTAAGATTTGATGAATATGGCTAATTCGACTGAGGCCGATTTATGCTATCTGTTGATTTTGCTAGCTTGATCCTAGTCAGGGAACTTAGACAATATGTTTCTTCAGTCACTTCAAAAGTACCCTGTAACGTAACATCCTTGCTTCCCATTCACCACTTCCTGTAATTCATCTTAGACAGAAACTATTTGTTGTTCCCAGATGTGAAGGAAGATTAGCTGATGTAATGTGGATCTGTTGAAGAACTGGTTCTATTCTACTGACCTCTGTCATGACGTCGTATACTAACCAATTTTCATGCTTTGTTACTAGGGTGAGGTGTTATTTGCAGAAGAAATATTATTTACCCTCCTCAACCTATTCAACCGACTTGTTTTGAAAAATGGCCGCTTTCACCAAAGTATTTTTTATAAAAGCAATATATACGAAAAATTCTGGAGTTCACATAGGTTTTAGCTGTGCACGGAAAAAGATAGGCTTACGAAAGACTTATTTATTTGAACAAAACAGTCAGAACACGAAAACTGGTAGATGCAAGCATTTCGTATTGACTCATCAGTACCAAATTTACAATAACATGGATCGGTTTTTTTTATAGAAAACGAATCCGGGGGGTTGATAATCAATAAGCGGGTTAAGATAAGTCACTAGGTCCAGGGAAGGGTCAAGTTCACAAACAGTTTTTTCTGAACACACAGAGCTGGCTTGAGGCGATTGATTGCTATAGCTTCTGCAAATCTCAGGAATCTTGAATTGGAGTGACACAACAGAACTCTGAATGCACAAGCTGGATTGATAGCATGACCAGTGGTCCTGACCACTGCTCACTCCAATTCAAGATTCCTGAGATTTGCTGAAGCTGTAGCAATCAATCGCCTCAAGCCAGCTCTGTGTGTTCAGAAAAAACTGTTTGTGAACTTGACCCTTCCCTGGACCTAGTGACTTATCTTAACCCGCTCATTGATTATCAACCCCCGGAATCGTTTTCTATAGAAAAAACCGATCCATGTTATTGTAAATTTGGTACTGATGAGTCAATACGAAATGCTTGCATCTACCAGTTTTCGTGTTCTGACTGTTTCGTTAAAACTCCTGAAGGGAACTAACTGTTTCAGACTTATGTAGTGACAATTTTTACCATACGACTAATGTAATTATAATTCGGATTTGTTGGATACTCATTATTTTCAGCCTAAAATAAGGCATGTGTAGTCCGAGTTTTTAGCATCCGATTTTACAGTGGTTTACGAACGAGAAGAACCATCTAGTATACAATGCATATAGTGTATGGAATTCTTGATGGATCCATCAACCAAGAAAACCATGACACGTCTGGTAGCCATAGAGTGTTCAAAGTTATTTATTATGTTCTCTCGTTAGCGGAGAAACATGTAGCCCAGTGTCAACCGAATATGTTCCGATATTTCCTCATCTTGTATGTGTTCGTGAGATGAATAACCTCATGGCGCGTGAGTAGAACTTATGGTGTATGTTTTCGTTGCAAAAACTAGGATGGTACTTAGATACATAGTAAGGAAAATGATGACAATTTTGCTGCCTTTTGACAGCGAAATTATTAAGGGAACTGACATGTTTAATGCTCCTTTGAGATAATTTTTTGGAAATTACCGGATTCCGAACCTTTCTGCTGCAAGGACTTTACGCTACCAAGATCACAGATAATCTGCGGTTAACGGTCGCGTGCAATATGAACATATCACCGACATTCAAAATAAAGACTATCTGTGTTTTGGAATTCACATTCAGCCACTAAAAGACGAAAGTTAAGCTTTCAGTACCCCACCAATTTTTAAACTGAATTAATCCGAATTAGAAAAAAGATTGGTTTAATTACATTTTCTGGAAGTTGTGCCAGCGACTACAAGAATTTAATCTTTGGGATATGTTTACCCGATGATTCATTAACAGAGGAAATTCAGCAGCGAGAAATGAAAGCTTAACTCGCCTTTGTTAAAAGTGATTCAAGTGAGATACTTAGTTTTATAAATAATGAATTAGTGAAGTTAAAATATATCAACAGGTTTGTTCGGACTGGTTTACTTCACCAGAGTTTGCTGTAACGTTCAGATGTACAGTAGCCTCCCCGAGTAAATTCTTGCTAGTAGTTTGTGAGCTGCTGGTATACTTATTTGTTGTGAAACGTCTACTGTTTGTACTGTTCGAAACATCTGTTTATTAAAAAATAACCGAATCCTTTAGAGTGAGAAAGCAGCTAGGTCAGATAGTCGCATTTTATGTTCAAGATAAACGTTTAAGAAATCATTGGACGAATCTATTGTATACGTACAGAAAATAAGCTGGATAAACCTCGTAATGAATGTGTTCAATAGAATTTGAGTTCGTATCTCGTGATAAGCAAAACGGTGAGGTTTCATCATTGGAAATACATCAACCGACCCAACTGATTTCCCCGAAGCCAAATTAGAGGTCGAGCGCGAAACGCTACTTTGTTCTACCAGAAAACTTCGATAACAAATTAAAAATCACATGAGTGTGTTCACAGTACATGATGACCGACAAATATTTTACCATCAGTAAGTTGAAGGACAGTTACCAAAATTAGTAGTTGGAATCATCGAATAATAAGTTGGCGTGTTACAGTAAGGGTTTGGAATTTTCACGGAATTTCTGTTCAATCCGATTAGCCAAAGTAGCCTTCTCTGATAAGGTCTTTTGGACGAACCATGGGGTTTTGTGACAGAACCAAGGTCTATTATCTGAAGATCGGAAACAACATTACTGAACTTCAAGAAGAATTAAATTATCGTTACGGAAAAACAACTTCAAACTGCATAGTCTGTTGAACGGTTTGCGCACGATTTCGGGCTACGCAGTTGGAGAAACCAGTTCTCCTAGTAAGCTAATCATAAAAGTTTATTATTGTTTTCCTACAGCAATTATGTTCATGAGTCTAAATTTTTGAATCTCATAACAACTTGTGAGCCTTCCGGTAAAAATGTTTTCAACTTTGTCCGTGAAGGAAACTGTCAAGACGTTTTGCCTCAAGCCAAATTGGTTCAACCAAACCTTCCCAATCAATACCACTACTCCAAAGACCAGCAGAACCACGAATGCTTCATTTATTGATAGAATTGAAAAAGGTGTTTTGGCGAATAGTCTGTTTTCGGTTATTCATCATCGGGCCAATTACATAACATTTTATATCATTATGGTTGCCAAGCGATCAAAATCAAAAACGATTACTTACATAATAACGTCACGAGATTGTGAATCGGAGGGCAGTTAGGTGGCAAAATTGGCCACCGGGGATGTCGAGTCAATCACGGGAGGCCATGGTAACCGTAGGGTCTGTACAAATTTATTTTGAGCGCATACCTGTGGATTGTTGGGTTCCACCAGAAAACTTGACCAGTATTGCGCGAGGTGATCTGTGTTTTGGCCTTTTAATTTTTTCTCTTCGTTTACTTCTACATCTTAACATGTGTTACGTGAAATGCGGATAAACATTAATAGGCACTTACTCGATTTGATCTCATCTATGAAGACACGGAAGAATGATTGAGACAGACAACATTGGAAAATAAACTCTATGAATAGTAGGATTTGCTTGAGGAGACAAATTACCAATCAGATAATATGAAAATGTGGTAAAACCAGAGGAAAACAATCTAAACCATATCAATTAAACTTAAGGTTGGTTACCGGCATCAAAGAACCTCGGGCTAAATCGATGTATTGACATCTTGTGTAAAGCAAGGTGCTTGGTTTATTTGAGCATTAAGGACCATTTAAAAGACAGTCGTGGGAATCGCTTTGATTTCGGTGGGCTATAAAAACGCATTCCATCGCACTGAGTGCGTAGTCTTTGATCTAATCAGAGAACCAGTTCTGCAGGAGTTCAGGAGTGCATTGTGCATCAGTCGACATGTCTGCGTTCGCAACTACAAGCAAATCTGTATGTACTGTTGGAAATGGTGAATATGTTCACCGTGTTTTTTGTTCTCAGCTGTCAGTTGGGCGACGTTCTGTCTGCCTGATTTTACATCTGAACGGTATTCGTCTCTAGTTTACATGCCATCTCGTTTAATCGATGGAATAAAACAATCAGATTTACATCGAATGGAAATTCGGGGCACTCTGACATATTTCCGGATATTATTTTTGTAGGCTTTATCGTCCGCCTCCTTCCTGATACACTCCGGTGCAATACCTACAAGTCCTATTTCAACCGACTTTATATCACAACGTCTCGAAATCTATTAAGCGGAGACTTGATAAATTGAAACTGATGTGCTGTTTGCTTGAAGGTCTTAAAATAGAGGTACAACCCTTTTCATGCTGATATGCATTGTGGTGTTCCTGCTGAGCAGTACGAGGTTCCCTTCAATTTTCCTTGTGTGCAGGAAATGCAACTTATTACACAAGGCGATTAACAACTGGTAATTGTATTGTTTGGTGGCGATCACCCAATGTATTAAAAAATTCACCTACATATTTTCAGCAAATTAGAATCTGAATTTTTCCTGACATCGTATCCACTCAATGACCTAGGCATTTGTCTTCTGATGCCGATTCCAATCAAGCACCCATTATGAACGCATCTGGGTTTGAAAAGGAGTCGGTGAACGGAATCGGAGTGACGAATGGGCATACTCACAGTAAATTAAGAAGAGCATCGCCATGACCAATCATTTTCAACTTACTCTCAGCAGCACATACTGAGTAAATGTCAACGAACTTAGCAAACCGAACGTTTCCGCAGGATGGCTCAAGGTCAGAATGAGTCAGCGCCATGTGTTTAAGATTCTTGATCGAAATCAAGTCCATGCAAAACGGAAGTTATTTGCAACTCTGAGAAATTTTCAGCAAAACTTTTTGACGCCTGTTTATTCTAGCACCTACAGGAGTAAACTGCATCAACAGAGCAAAGAAGCTCTTTCATCAGCTTTAAGTGTTAAGTTCCTTGAAAAGCCATATACAAAACTCTACTACGTGTAGGAATATTGACTTGACGAATACTAAAAAGACGATGCTGATGCATCAAATCCCTCAAAAACTCTGGAAAATAATATCCGCAAATAACGTCACATAGAGTGGTTAGCGTTATCTAGTCATTTTCTACGAAATGGAACGGCTAAATACTACTGCCTCCAGCGTGATGTTTAATAAATTTTCCGTCCAATTTGTGCAGTACGATATACCTAGGTTTTTTTCACAGAACGGAACGCAGTCTATGGACACACAATTCAAGGCGACTCTCGAAAAATGGGGATTCGTTCATCATACAAGCAGGCCGCACTATCGGTACTCGATTAGCAAGGCTGAGACGGCGGTAAAAATGGTAAAATGACTGTCGCAACTTCCACCATTGCCCGCAATTTATCTAGTGCTACTCAGAAAATGAAGTGCTTCTAGGAAAGTTACGCTCAGTTCTGCTTACTTAATGCTGGACGGAAGAAAACAGGCGCTCATCAACAATAGAAGGATTTCTAAGATCATACACACATAACGAAATCAAAGTTTATGAACGTTTGAGATAGAAAATGAGGAAGCAAAAGAAAACATGGTAGAAAAAGCCAAGGTCTACCAAAACTACAGCTGTGTCACACGATATGGGCTCAGTGAGTTTCAGACGGTTCAGGACGATGAACAGATGAAGTGGTGGTGATGGTGTGAGACTGCGGAAACCCGAGTATCTGCGAACAAGGAAAATCACGTGGAGTTGAGCAGGTGAGCCAGGAAGTCTCTCTACAAACCAAGAAGTGTTATTAGGAAATAAACGTGTAGTATGGTGAGAAGGAGAGGAGATGGAAAAGAATCGGACCGGACAGAGTGATCAATACTAGGTGAATCAATGAGTCACGAAAAGCCACAGCGAATCATTGTTGGCCGCCTGATTGAATGCTAATGTTGACAAAGTGAACAATCAGAATGGAGCTTTGGCGTGGCATCGGACTTTTTGTGAACAACGCTTGAGTGGACTAAGTTGCTTGAATTTGTCACTTGTCAAAACAAACAGATTACCATCATAGCTCAGCCAGGAAACCAAAAGATTGAGGCATCTAAAGTAATCAGACTTGTTCACTTCAAATACACATAGTCGGTAGGTCACGAGTATGAGCAAGCCGAAGGACACCTCTAGCTTTGAGTAGTAACTAGGGCAGACTGTTGTTTTTGACTTACGTCTGTTGTGATATGGTCGCCTTTGAAAAGTGGTTTCAAAAACCTGTCTTAAGAACCGTACTCACGACAATCTTGATCAGTCTTTTCCGGCTGTGAATATCGATGAACTTCTCAGGATATTCGTTTGCCAGCAGTACCTTCTTTAATCTCTCTTCCTCCCTTTGAATGCAGTTATCAGTTTTGTCTCACCTGTGATCTATTGGTTCACTTGCAGTTGCAATGACTGTGTATCGGCAGAACAGTTCGGTGCTTTATAACAAGGAACGGCTGAACACATGCCTAAGCGGATGGTGCTCGGGATGACGCAACAGGCACTGGCAACAGACCGATCGAGCGGAAACTCGATCTCATCCATTCCAAGGTACATAATCAAAACAGGTCACGTTTTTGACCCCGCAAACTCGTTTCAGATATTACTGCGAAATCGTAATTCGAAATTACTTGTCCGAGACAATGTTAATCAGTATTCGCCATCCGACCCTGTGTGTACATGAACTTTTGACTCACTCAGTTTGTTTGCCTTGGGACTGATGACAGTCCTTGTTTCATGTAAACCCAAACGAGAGTGTTTGACTCGATGGACTGGACTTGCCAACATTAACTGACGGACCGTTAGCTTGATTTCTCCATAAGAACAGTCTGACCGACATTTCGACTCAACTGTAGCATTTTTCTTTACATTCAGTCCGGCAAGGAATTCTTGACAGAAGTTATGTATTCTCCTAAACGACTTTTCTCTAACCGGTGTGTTTGTCTCAACTTTTCTGCTACCATAGCGGCTGGTTAGGTTTGTGTATTGTTTTGAGCCGGAGGGTCATACTTAAGGGGACTTCGGTTCTTTAGGGTTCCATTATGTCAGATCTACCAAGGAGGAGCTATTAGACAAAAAGCAACTAAACTCATGGGTTTGTATGTCGTGCCTCGGACAACGTGAGAGTAATCAGACAGCAAGACACGAATCTACGAGTATATGACAAAACTGTATTTCCAGTTGCGACACAGCTGCCTTCAGTGTATAGAAGGAAGCGGTTGGAAAAGATGACCTCGAATAAGAGGCACTGCGATCGCCCAAAAGTAGATCATGACCGCCGGCGTATTATTGTGTACAGTCACAAAACACACAAATTCCTAAAGGCTTGATGTAACTTACTATGTACCTAATGCGTGTAGCAATCCTCGTGATGATTAGTCAACGTTTAGTTCGCTGCTGTCTCGAGCCAGGTTATTCTCCCACTGCCAGATGAGTCAGATTCTTGAGTCGTTGGCTCGGGGTAGGGTTCCCCAATAAAACCCCATTTTTTGTGTGCAGTAGGCCAAACTGTTGAACCAGAGATTCAATCTGAGGTCTCATTAGTCTAACTCAGACACTCTTGTAACGGTAAGACGTTATCCGTCGAGAAATAAAGTCTGCGTACGCTGCTGGATCGATGCAGAACCGGACGACTTGAACGTCATACCACATTGATCGTCATGAAACTGAGCCACCATAACATCTACGTAGCAGGCTTGAGTAAAGCAAGGCTTGCAGACCAGGTTGAGCTCCGAGAAGCAGGTGCTGGGCACATCCTCTTCTGAACGGGATGTCCGATGGACGGTGCTCGGGAGCACGGTCTGTGTCGCAGCAGTCGAATGAATCAATTCTTTGGTGATAAGCGAATCCTACATCATCAAACCCTGGAATCATGGTCATATATCTACCATTCGGTTGCATTTAATTTATCACATTATTTGTGTTAATGGGACAACAATTTATCACATCGATGACACAGAGTAACGATTCTACAATCAGCTGTCTATTACAGTTCGCTTGACACCGGTGAGTTACAAACCATGTGTTCTGGCTGGCTTCAAAGTGCGATTTGGGCGCTATTCAACAGCCCGGCTGGGAGTCCCTAAACCCAACACTATTGGTTCCGTCAACGCAAGCGACGATCATTTGTTCTGCCCTCGTGCCACTCACCATTCGGACATCACAAACATCCGATTCTAGCTGCATTCGGGCGATATCACGATGTGGCCTTACCCACGAAACAGCCATCACCATCTACTTGATTAATCGGTCGTGCAGCAGCGCGACATTCGCGAAGGCTGTGCAGGGCTAAGTATAACGCAGATCATCGGATAGTCAAGACCAAACTATTTATTACTGTTTGCAAGCCTGCTTACTTTAGGCCGTTCAGAAAGCGGCAAATGTGAGTGTTAAAAATCCACAACACTCCGAGATAAGGACGGCACTTCAGCGTGCAACTGTCGCTTGCCTAGTAGACACTGCAGTATCCACCACCCCTGACGGTGCGTATTAACGTCTCGTTGAATAAACGTCAGCAGCAGTAGCCCTCAAGCTAATCAGTGTTCAGCTCCATAAAATGCATGACCGGTTTGGTATCAACAATGCAATTATCTCTAACTTGACACGGAGAAAGAATGCAGCTTTTACCATTTCCAAAGTGGACCGGGGCAATAAAGAATGAACAGCCATGTTCCAGAGTAGTGGCCGACAGCTCACCGAGCGGCTCCACGCAATCGAGGATGGCTGATGGAAAATGCCAGATAATCTGATACAAGGTCGCGCTGACCGCCAACAATACATGGAGTTCTGCTATTCGCTTAAGACGGCTTTTGGCCTATCCGTCTGGTCTACTAAAAGACTAATTGATGTGGACGATGAATATTTGTGCATTCAACCAGAAGACACCTTGAAAACCTGCCACAAACATATGATAGCCTATTACACTGTCCTGCTACCATCGGTTGGGAGTCTATGAATAACCTGACAGAACAGCCTGTTGAAACTTCACTTGTCCCCCAGGCAGATTTGTCAGAGGTGCAGAGAACCATTATAGAACTACGAAACGGAAACGCTACAGGTAGCTTATTCCATCTGAGATCAGAAAGTGGTTCTTCAACAGTTCAGGGATGCCCTCACTTTTCGTTTGTTCATATGTAAGAGTAGCAAGTACTACGTCGACAGCTATCGGTGCACTGGTTTGCTGAGCTTCGCAGGAGACGTGTCAGAAAGAATCTCGCTAAACTAACTCACTGCAGCCCTTCTGAAGGCCAATATTTCTGTGGAATAAGGTGGTTTTGGGACGAGTCGCAGTAATATCGAAACTGGGCTAGCTGCTCGACAGATCCAACAGAAGTGTCGTTAACTCGACCAGCCACCGTACGTCTTACTTGTGGACTTCGAAAAAGAGTTTGATTCTGTGAGCCCTAAAGTATCATGGACGGTGCTCGATGAGTTTGGATGTCCAAGTGACCCAATCATTTTTATTGGACTGCTGCATGTGGGCATAAAGACGAAGGTGTAATCATGTGGATCGACCTCTGATGAATTCGGCATTATCACTGGTGTAAAGTAAGGTTGTGTAATAGCCTCAGCCGTATTTAGTTTATATTTGACTGCCATGCTAACAGTTGCTTTTTAGGACTCGGCGGAGGATGGCGTTGAGGTTGAGTAGCGGGCGGCTACTGCATAATCGATGTTTTCATGCCTCAACATGACTACGTATCCCAACGGTGCACATGCTTCTGTTTGAAGATGACAGCGCGTTGGCTGCGCCTAGTGAAGATGAATTACAGCTACTGGCCACGACCTTCGCAACTGCGGCATTCAAGTTTGGATCAGACATCAACACAAGTATGACGTTGTCTTCCTTTTAGCCTTCACCGAGCGGAAGTTGTGTTCCTGCACCTGCGGTTAAGATTCACATCAACGGAGATGTTGTCGACAGCCTTGCAGATTTCTGATACTTGAGTAGCAATTTTTCTACGGATCTGTCCGTGGATCGCTAGTTGGGAACTTGAGTGGCGGAGGCTAGTGTTGCATACGGACGTCTTTAAAGACAGTCTGAAGGGACCACAACTTGAAGATGGCCACTAAGCCAATTATGTATCGACCAATTGTGCTACCTATCCTACTGTACGGCAGTGAAACTCGGATACTGCATCAGCGGAACGTGTATTATCTCAGCCCTTTCCAATTACAGTATCTAAGACGCATTTTAAATGCTTGATGGTCACACATGGTTTCAAATACTGTGTTACTGAGGCGAGTGGAAACGGATAGAATTAAAGCTATAGTGATGTTCACTCAGCTTCCTTGGTTGGGTCACTTCCGTAAAATATGCGAGGACTGGATTTCGAAGCAGCTGCTATAAGAACAGATAAGCGATGTCATGATGGTCAAAAATGGAGCTACCATAATGCTACTCAGGTAAGTCTTTTGGGTTGTAATACCGAGTTCAGATCTTGGGCGCACTTAGCCTTATATCTGATGGTCTGGAGGAATACGATGCGTCCATGAGTCCGACAGTTCAATGAGCAACGGTTACGTGGTCGCGAATTAAAGCGCACAGTAAGCAGAACAACCATCGGTGCCATTTGTCGTGGTGACGACTGTATGGCATTGTGATGAGTGCGGCCGCGAATGCGCTGGATGTTTCCAATTAGTATGTCCGTAACTTACTCATAATAAACCGTTTGCGAAGAAACGACGAGTACGTTGTGCTCAGGTCGGTTGTTTTAGTTGCATCTACTTTTACGTTCGTATCAAGCAGCGACCTCGGCTACTTGACAGTTCACCTGCCCTCTTCTTCAGGTACTTTGATTATTGCGGTTTCCCATATACCCTTTACTTCAGCCTTGTTGATGCACTGTGTGAAGGAGGTTAAGCTTATTTTTCGGCCTAAAATTAAGTCTTTGTCTTCCTTCTTCATCCGTTCTGGAATGCAATATGACTTACTCATTTATTGAACTACCTCTTGCATTATATTTGCAGTATCTTTTTTCTAAGTTTAGTTCATAACGTTGGAGTCCCTCAATACATTTACCAAGGGAGGAGAGTTTCATTTTCGTTCAAGTCTACTAACTGGTCCGTCACTATTGACCAGCCGAAGACAGAAACCTCTCTCACACGCCTCTTGCCTTATACCTTCGAGTTTACGCTGGATACACGATGTGTCAGTTGAACCAGCAGAGGTCGAATACAAGCCGCCTATGGTAAGTGTTATGCGTAGGCGTTCTTTGAATTCAGTCCCTGTGACAGGGACAGCTGAGGCTACCAACTGCATTGCACCTTTAGAAAATGTCGAACATCCAATTCTGTTTATGACTAATTCCGTCCACCATCAGAAGTATGAAGTCGTCTGATCAATGTTGAGCAGGTGAGCACAAAAGTGATTTCCGAAATCTGCAAAGCTGATCCACACAGTTCAGGTTGTGCGCACAAACCAGGCCATGTTTTGATCTACACACACTGGATCGTGACCAGCAAGTCTGTTTATTTACAACAATTCTATGTGTCACCTTCCACTTTTCGCCTAGGCGCTCACAACGGATCAGCACAAACAGTGTGGATGGCGTCACAGTACAATCTGTTGAATGTGGGTGTCCATTTTACATACTGGTGGTAGCAGTTGAAATGATACTCATTTTGCTTGTTTTAGCGTTTTCCTAGGTATCCGTGTCATTTCGATTACTAAGGTTAATGTTGGTACAGTCAATTTTCCAAAAGTCCTAGAGAATGTGTGATGGGGAATTTCAGGTGATTGTAAATTTGAACAGAAAGGGAACTTGTGTTAGACCAGAAAAAACTGAAGTTGACTAACGAAGAGCCTGACCGTAAGTTATTGTGAGTGAATCAAAAAGCTTTGTTCCACTGTTTAAGTTACAACTATGCATGTACGGTTTAAAGTTTGTGATATTATTTAGTTATTCTTCATTCTTCACTGTTAATATCACTCAACACTTCTTTTAGTGTCTCTTATGAAGTTTATCTTAATTACCGAGTCTCTTTAGCTGTTTCGCCTTATTCGAAAAACCATTGGTATTCATAATCTTTGATTCTCATAAACACAAATTTTAATCACACATAGGACCAAGTATTTCACCAATAACTACACCTCAACTACAGATCATTGTTCACGACTGAATTCCATCTGTTTTAGAGAGATATTCTAGGCTGAAGGGTGGGATAATCCCGGTAGTGATTCTCGAAAGCATTGGAGGCAGACAGATAGGTTGCAGATGCGTACAAAACTTGGCAAAAAAAAAAAACAGAGTTGTACGCAATCTTCTTAAAATAAGCATCAGAAAAGGACAATAGTTTTTATCCTGCTTCATCCACCGCATATCGAAACCACAACATAAGAGACAATCCTGCAGCTGATCAAACCAATGCCACTCAGAATGCAACATGCAGTTGGATGAACGGTTACTATGTTATACTTTTTGCTCATCACCAAGTTTTTTGTACTGTACTGGACCAACGGGATTGCAGCATGTGAAGTTGCATGTACAGCTGATGTCAGTCAGTAAGAAACTCTGATTTTTTTTAAAAAAACATGAATGTGCGTCTACAAATCTCTATTCTTGTCCCATGAATAAAAAAACGCATACTGCAATCACTTCGAGGTCTTCTTATTACTTATGCAAACGGTTTGGATTTATGTACATTTTCTAGGACTATTGGAGTTTTCTAATTCCCAGTATTATAATTTACGGTTTGACTATGTGTCTCATTTGACATCGTTGACGATCTTTTTTGGATAGTGTGTTATTCTAATCTGATCAGTGACAGACAACTTATCGTTCGTAGGGAAAACTCGGCGAAAGATGACGACTCAGAATAATGTCCACTGATTACCACGCGTCTCAATGTCTCTGCCGCTTTCTATTAGATGATGAAAGGTATATAGCTGAATACGTCGTTACTTGTCCACCAATTCACTTGCGACAGACTAAACATGAAGCTCTTTCCTTCTTCCGGTCAAGCTTGAATATCAAATACGACAGTTTCCATCGGGTTACTAGAAGAATTAGCCAATGGTTGAAGCTATCTTAAAACCGAACGAGGCATCTCGGAGATGTGAATGGTCATTTCAATATTTGGGTAAACTTGTACGCATGTGTACTTAGTAGTGCTTAGCCCAGGCTAGCCAGACATGGCATACAAATGGTTTTTACTGCATCGGCCATTTAAATAGCCATTGTGAAATAGGGAATGAAATATAATGAATATAAATGGGGTTCATATCGACTATTTTTGCTGTTCGAAGGCGTGTAGATTCTACGCAGTTTCAGAGGTTGTTAGTTTCCAGCATCATTCCTGATCGACACCGCTGCCAGTAGGGGTGTTATTCGATTGATCTTCACCCAGCACGATAATCCGTTACCGGTGTGAGTGCATGATTCTAGATACCAATATTAATGCCCTTCAGGGTACACATACACCCTACCGAAACAACTACTCCACCAAACTGGGTAGTCACTGAATCACCTTCCACGAGGTCCGAATTGACCTCATTGCGATCCGTAGTTCAAATGAATGAAACTTTACATTTTGTGTCCAAGTTCAATAAATCATTCTGGAAACGATATGTGGAAGTGACAACGATGATTTCTCCTCAGTCGTTATTGGTCTCGTTGGTCAAAGCAGCATCACCACGACCACTCACTCTTTTCAGTTTGATGAACAAATACCTAGCAGATAACTAATCGCAAAATGTCTTGGTTTCGGTTCGATTATAACCACCCACCTAACCCTATGTCATATGAAATCTGCCAATTGAGGTCGGATACCCCGGCAGGATTCCTTAAAACAGTTCAAGCTAGGATCCACCAACAATGCTGCTGAGTGTAGAAATTGTACTACCAAAGTCCAACCGAAAACCTCTTAGCTCCTGACACAGCATTTTCTCTCAGTTGGTAGTGTGTTTGACGCCACTGGGCGTGCCGGTTCGAAACTAACTGAAGTTAAGGGCTTTATCAGTTGGGTCTCTTCTATCTCACTAGATCTGCTATTCTACATGTCAGGGTCAAAACGTAAGGCTTCCGAACACTTGTTGGGTTGAGTAAAAAAGAAAAACTTACTGCGTTTACCGGGAGCTCGATAAAACGGTCAAATTCGGTTAAATTTCCCGGACTGTTCAAAGAAGACCAAATTTTTATTTGTAAACGATTATTTTAAACTTTCTGAATGCATAAATCAACACTCAGTGTAGCGTGCAGTTTGGAGGAACGTTCGGTTCAATGAACGTTTTTTCTTGTTAACAGGGTAAATGAAGGAAGGTCATCGTGCTTTGTTGGCGCGAGTTCATTTCCAAAGCAAGAAAATCGAGTTCATCACATGCGGTCACTAAACAGGTCGCAGACATGGTTTTGTGGTTACAGACACCTTTTAATTTTTGACATAAAACTGTTAATTATGGACAACGGTTCTTTTCTTTGGTTATCTGAGTTTATCCTCTAGTTTCTACTATTCACTGTTGTAAATGTGGTTAAAGGAGACAGAAACTCGACGGATCTTTCAAGAGTTATGCTGTTGGGTTCCTACCATTACTTAGGTTATCGTTAAAGATGCTGCTTTCGCTACTGATACTGCTGATGGCAGCAATTTCGTCAACACTGTTTGGTAGCAGTGTCATTCCATAAATGTAACCAAAAAACGGTAGTTACTTATGGGGAAAAACAAAGTTACCTCCTGAAATCACTTGTCTTCGGTCACGGTAAGGATGGTTAGGATTATGATAACCGAGTTATTGATTATGCTCATGACTTTATTAGTGGTGTACCATTATGGATTACCGTGGGTGGTTGGCTAATGATTTTCTGGTTAATCATGGTTAATTCATCATGTAAAAGTCATCCTGAGCAAATTTCTCTCTAAAGGCAGTTGAATTATGCCAGCCCGAATGAAATTTAGATAATTCTACTCCAACATTCAACAAGGCACCCCGGTAGCTCTGAAAGAAATAATTGCGTGCAACTGCAATAAAAAGCACCACCAGATATAAGTGAATATTTTGATGACCGTTGCATTGTGAGATATTTTTGAGGAGGTATTACACATAAATGCATTCGTTTTTGAACTGTCCTCATAAATATGCTCATAATAATCTACTGATAAAACTAGAAAGATATGGACTATACGGAAGTACGGCCTTCTTTACAGGAATTCTCAATGATTGATGAAAGGAATGACGTAACAAAGCTATAAGAGGTCGACTGGGGGTCCTCTAACAGTATTCTCTTCCAAGTAGCTCTTAACGCAATATCAACGACTAAGCGCCGAAAATGGCCGCCGCTTTCGTGAGGCGTTCACAGCCTGCTGATTATTTTTTATGTTACTCTACAGTTATCGTTACTTTACGAATTATTGCCTTCGAGTTGAGTGATTGCTAAAATTCTTCTACTTTGGTAGCCCTGCGCGTGACAACAGTGATCACTATGGTGATGGTGACGGCGCGGATACTGTTGTGGTGGTTGGGACAGTGACCATGCTGAAGATAGTGTGAGTGATGATATGAGTGTTTGTGTTAGCGATGACTGATTGGTTAGTAGTTGTGGGAAGTCGGGTGGTTGCGTCAGTTTCACAAGTAAGTCAACGTTGATGTTGGTATTGTTGTCGACTATAGCTAAAACCTCTGAGGACGAGATATGATGTTCAGCGATTGTTCATAATGTGTGACCAGTGTCAGTTCCGGCGCCATAGAAAGAAAACCTCAGCGTTTTAACTGAGGTTGAGTAGATAGCACAATTGTGTGGACGTCTTGGAATCTGTATATCGAGTTTCACATTCAGCAGAAGAGACGGTAATGTATCACATAGGGATCGCCTTGTGGAACCCACTCATAAAGGCAGACTGACCGCTTTGGTGCTCATGTGTTCTGTTGCTCAATTCGTGCAACAGCACTGAAGGATCATAACTTCTGAATGTTCCACGTTCCATTACGACGGATTAACTTGCCGCATTAACTGATGTTTAAGGATTCGTTGGCTCATCTCTACTAGCACGATCAATGTAACTCATTCAACAGTAATCATGAAACTGTTGGATATCAAAGTAAAGCTGGATGTGTATGGTTTGTACCGCTCATTCGTTAGAAGAGGGGTTGAAAAGAAAGAGTATTGTAGGATGGATTCGATAACGACACTGTTTCTGGCCGCTTACCGATTAAATCGAATGCAAAAATTCCAGTCACTTTAGTTCAGGTCAAAGCAAACGTAACTTTTAAACAACTGGTTGAAGCGCTTTCAGTTACGTTGACTGGCCCATTGAACGAGAAGCATACATGTATACGTGAATATAGAAGAAATTAGTTATTTCTGAATAACAGAAACAGTGAGGACTTCCATTATATACGAGTAGTTGCTTCCAAGTTTCACCGTAACTTTTTGTTCCCTACCTTGTGTGCACGCGGTCGCGCAACCAATAGTTTACATATATGGAGAGTTTGTGAGAAAGAATTGGATTTACCCAGTATAGTGTGCAATGTTCCTAATAAACCGGAAATTGTCTATCATAAGATATAGTGTTCGTACTGAGATTGCATTATCAAGCTGTGTGTATCAATCGAGCTGACCAGAACGGTGCGCTTCAAACGCACACAACCGCAAAAGTCTATCGATCGTTTGCAGTAGCTTTACTCAGCCGGTTTTTCCGTAAGTACAAAGCATGTTATGTTCTTCGTTCTGCTTGGTAATAAGCTGTGCCGTCTGCTGAAAAGTGACTATTTAAAAACTCACGATCATGATCACGAATACTATCAGATCGTGTTTAATGCACTAAAAACGGCATTATGTCAGACACTGTCCATTCAGGCAGCATCACTGACAGAACTGTGATCGATATGTGCATAGTAAGATTAACTGTAAACCGAACTACCTGACAACATCAATCCAACTGATCAGACTTTTCGGAAGCCATGAACCTACAAGGATTGGACCTGACAAAATACAATTTATTTTACCTATAAACACAACTTTATTTCACCCTTCATGTGTATTATAAACAAGGCAACAAACATGCCACTCTGGTTGAGGCTGAGTACGATCTCAAAAGTTGCAGATCACGTAGTCGTTCTAGGGATAATTGTATATGAAAGCTTTACCTCAGTATACTTTAAATTTGTTCAACGCGCTGAAACATCACTAGTCGTAGGTTACAGCACAGCTTTTCCCAGACACCTTTAATAGTATGCTGACAATAACTGCGTGGCTCACTTTTAAAAACAGAGGCTTTGTTTGCCAGAAATGCGAATAACGCCTGTAAAAATACACGTATGACAAGTAACTAGCAGTATACTGAATATTTGTGAATAACAAAATTGTGTGACAGCATTCTATAAATTATCAAAATCCTGAGATCGGAGTACGGTTTTGATCGTTGTGAATTCTCAACTGAGACAGTGGAAGCTTGTGCAGTACGATAGACAGCTGGGTTCGTGTGAGAGTAGTGCTTTACTTGTAATTTTTGTCAGATGAAAATGCACAAGTCCTAATTCAAAAACTCCTCTCCGTAGGACCACGTGTTCTTTAGCTCGTGTAGTGGCGTTAAGATATGATGTGTCATCAAACAGCGTAAAAACTGATGAATTCGATTAAACGAACATTCAACGCAGCCAAACTGTGTGTATTAGCTGGAACCCAGAAGTTGCCTATGCTTTCAGTTAAAGAAGAATAACCTGTCGGTGCCACCTTACATTTTGTTTATCAATTTATATGTTGCTGCAAAGAAGGTTGCATAGTCAGAAGTATGAGATGTTTGGTCTTTAGAGGGAAGGAACATTTGCTTGAATAGGCACAGAACACCACATTACCAAAGAACGGTAATGTCGTTGAAACACGCTAGTAACTAGTGTTTGCAGCGCAAGACGCATACTGACCCACACTGACTGTCATCGGCCCGGATTGTGCATTCACAGTCCCGTGATGTCATCCCATTCTTGCGGTTCGCTGAGGCTGCCGCAATCAATCGACTGAAGCCGGTCCTGTATGTTCAGAAACGATTGTTCATGAGCTTGACCCTGTCATAGAATTAATGACCTTCCCTAGTTCATCAGTCGATTTTTCATCCAACCCAGCTTTAACTGTTCGATAGAAAAAGCTCATTTCGTGCTATTATAAGTGTGGTATTTAGGAGTCTGTAAGAAATGCTTGTATCTACCAGTTTTCGTGTTCTAACCGTTTTGTTCGAATTGCGTTTGTTTGAAAAACACGTGGATTACAAAGCCCACAAACCATTTTATTTTAAATTGATTACTAATTCGCACAAAGTGGAAAGTACGTACGAATTATGTTAGCGGTTCATTTTGCATACCCTCTTCAGTCGTAAACTTGTGATTAGCGCGAAAACAAAAAAACAACAATATTGAATTTAAGTGGTTAAAATTACAGACCGAACCGAGTCGTGAGTGACACTTACAGCCAAACTCATGGCAAACAGACTACAAATCAGCTGTTATTGTTTACATAGAACTGGTTGTTAACTGTTAATCAACTGGGCTATGACAGAGCTGAGGATTTGCGAACTGTGAGCAGTCTTCAGAACTTCAAACGAGGATGCAATATTGACGCTGTGTGAGTTAAGGCATCTCTTGACCAGTTTCGGCTATACTCTTTGATCCTCGTTTCAAGTTTTCTCTGTGTCCCACTGATGCAACTGCTCCGCAAACTGCAAAAAATTTGATAGATACAGTAGCTGATAGGAAGTGTGTTGCTTTTTGACCAGAGATAGAGGTAGCATACTCGTCTGTGAGAGTAAGGCAAATTTCGCTACATTATACTGACGTTTCATTGCGGTGCCATTTGTCTTTCCAAGTGTGCCTAACAAAATGTTACTTTTGAAAGATAGTCTGATGTAGAAAACTTTTTTAGGAACTTTCACAACTGCGTTTTCTGAAGAAGTAGGTCTACTCCATTTCCGGATAAAATGTTCCTGGAAATTGTCCATGCAATACCGTTTCCTCGGTCTTCAACCTATTCTCGGAGCATACTGTTGACGTTCTTCAAAACATCTACTGTACTAATGGCCTTCTACAATGAATTGGAGGTAAACAACTAAAATTTAAGTTTGTTTTTATCCATGTTGATTTATGGCACACTGAAGGTTCAGCATATCCATTTCAACAACTCTCAGTCACGTTTTCAAAAATGCTTAAACCATTCTCTCTTTCATTCAACGAATACTGAAAGACGGGTGGACAGAAGCAAAAACTCGAAGTGCTTTGTAAATTTTTCCCCATCTTGTCAAATCAAGAACATATCGTCCACAATTTTTGTACGGTTTCAG
The DNA here is from genome assembly GCA_013368495.1 of Paragonimus heterotremus. Classification (NCBI taxonomy): domain Eukaryota; kingdom Metazoa; phylum Platyhelminthes; class Trematoda; order Plagiorchiida; family Troglotrematidae; genus Paragonimus; species Paragonimus heterotremus. The sequence continues at coordinate 135,802 of LUCH01000288.1, read as the reverse complement.
TCTGTTTAACATTAGAACTATTAGTTCCATAACTTTCATCAAGAATACAACAACTAAAATAAGCTCCACACCGCCAACCCATCTATTTTGTGGAAATCTTTACAGACAAAATGAAATCTTACGTTTTCCTCACAGAGTAAAAATAAACGTTCTAAATAGTCAACAGGAATTGGAACAGGAAGGAAGCAAGGTGATAGCAATTCCAGATAAACCTATCATCCCCATGTAATGGTATGCTTGCGAACAGAAAACTAACATCAGTAGGACACATCGTGTCTGTGGCAATATATTTTCAATACAAGGTATCACATCTATGGTTTTTTTTCAAAGTAAACTAGCTTAATATTCGATAAAGATGATAAAAATATAAACCAGTCATTTATCTAACTCGCTATTAGAGTGGATCTGTAGAAAATTACGGTTTATGTCATACACTGACGGAGTTCTAGTACTTACGGGTTCTAAATTATGCTACTGTCTTTCCATAAAACAGCCATGCCAAAAACACCTATATCTCATGGCATATTTGTTTATCCACTAACACTACATTTTATTGGAACGACAATGTTTTAAGTTGCGTACCCCTCAAACACAAGAGAAACCTCGTTTGCGGCTTAACGCACAGAGCAATAAGGACACGCATTGATGATATGATTGAGGCAGAAACGGTGTTTTTACGACGGATATTCGCAATGAACGCCTATCCTGTAAACTTCGTGGATAGACATATGGTACTGACAGAACCGAGAGTTAAACTCTCAACTGCAGAAAAGAAGTTGATTTACATGACGCTAGACTACAAAGGAGAGGCGTTGGCTGAACTAGTGACTCGTAGAATAAGTAACGCAATTGAAAAGACCTACAGTGCTGCACAACTAAGAACCTCGTTCAGACCCGACCCGGTTGTCCACGTACAACCCAAAGATACGTTGCCTAAATGTGTGACCTCATTTTGTGTTTACTATTTCCCATGCTACGGTGAAGCAGGTTACGTCGGTCGCACAACCAGGCGCCTTTCTCATAGGATACCAGAACACCACTCCGGGTGGCTGACTAAAGGCGAGGCGAAGTCCATTTCGAGTGCAATTCTGGCGCACCTTGTTGACTCAGGGCACCAGGCCACACCGGAAGCGGCTTTCCAGCCCATTTACCGCTTGCTCAGTCGTCAATCCAGAGGAGTTAAGTTTCGAATTCTGGCCACCGCGGAAGTGATCGGAATTCGGTTGCGCAATCTACAGTTGTGTGCACAGAGGAGATTTCCACAGGCCCTACGGTTACCATGGCCTCCCGTGACTGATTCGACATACCCGATGGTCAATTTTGTCACCTATTTGCCCTCCAATTCACAATCTTGTGACGTAATTATGTGACTAATTGGCTTTGATTTTGATCGCTTGACAACTATGATGATATAAAATGCTATGTAATTGGTCCGATGTTGAATAACCGAAAACAGACTGTTCGCCAAAACATCTTTTTACTTCTAATGATCTCATGGAGCTATTCGAATCGCTAATGTTTTAACTCACTTATAATTTGAACAAAGCACTTAGAACACGAAAACTGATGGATGTAAAAATTTCGTGTTGACTCGTCAGTACCAAATTTTCAATAACAAGGGGTGTTTTCTATAGCAAAAACTAGAGGGATGGACAATCAATAAGCAGGTTAGGATAGGTCACTAAATCCAGGGAGACGTGAAGTTCGCGAACAGTTATTTCTGAACACAGGGAGCTGGCTTGAGTCGGCTGATTGCGACTGTTTTGACAAACCCTAATAATATTGGATTAGAATGACGCAACGGGATTCTGAATGCACAAGATGGACCGGTAACGTGACCAGTGGTCAGTAATAGGATTAACCTGATACATACGTGTCTAAAAATCAGGTACAGCCTGTTTTTACATTGATTAATTTCCCTTAACATAAAGCTGCTAAATGGTTTGTACGAGATAAAATAATATTAGACTTAGTTTTGCTTTGTGCAGTTACTGTGAGCTTGTGTATGGTTATGACTACAGAATACAATCCTTAGATTATCATTCCCTGTTGCTTAGTGCTGCCATGTTCCAGGTCATGAACAGTTATGTGTAGTCAATCTTATCCATTATATCCATACTTCCTGTTGGTTCCTCAAGGCAGCGGATTTTGCTATGGCTATCAAATGATTGATTTTATTTGAAAGAAGAGAATTAGATACAATCTGTTGATTTAACTACGTGAATTTCTCATGGATGGAAACGAAATCACACTTCAATATGCATAAATTGTCTAGTGTTAAGGCTACTACTGCGTGAATGAAGCCATGTAAGATATACGTCGTAAGTATACTATTCACTTTAGGATGATAGGGTATACGTTGACCGGTGAGTCGAAAGAGAACAAGCCGAGTGTAAGGAGCACTGAGCGGTCGGCTTAGTGCATACAAACAAAACGAGACAATAGTGGAGCTCTATGTGAAGTAGGTTAATTGCTAGAAAACTGGCCCTTGGGAAAATGCTTCAGCCTTCTCTACCCCTATGCAATCGATGTAGAAAAACTGTGAAAAACATGAAATAATTTCACTGAACAGCCATCTTGATATTTTCAGTAAATGGCACGTAAATGGTAGAATAGAACGATAGACAGCAGTACTGTTCAAGAGGGATGTAGTTTTTAACATTCCGTATAACACAAGGTGACTACTACACTGACTACTACACTGAAGGCCAGTAATACACTGAAACCATATCGGTTCAGAATAACAGTTCGGAGTACAGTGTAACAAGATACATGTAGGAAATCGTTGAACTGAACATAGAGGTACATTCAGGCTTTTCTGTACACGGTGTATTTTGTTATTTTGTCTGCGGCGAAGAGAACCCGTGTATAGACTGAGCTAATAGGATACTTCCTGTAGTAACAAATTATTATATTTCGCTGAAGATACTGGCACATTAAGTTAGTTCTCGCTGATAATTGTAAACCACCGGCGAAAGCTGAGATACCTTACAGATAAAAATAGACTTTTCAATGCAATTAGTTAGTGTTGACTGACAGTTAACAATGTTGTGTAATCAACGGTTGCCAATCGAAACGTCAGAAATATTACAGTGTTATCAGAGGATGTAAGACGTAACTAATACTCTGCAAAATTTTACGTGAATTCAATTATTTTCATATAACACGTTCATTATATTGGGAGCATGGTGGAAAAATTAATCTGACAAAATATTTGTCGATATTGAGTGTATTTGGAGGTTTATCTGACATCACATGAGTCCTACTCATGTATGACAGAAGCTTTTACAATCAGGTAGACTTTTCACTGAATCTCTTTCAAAAGAAATAAACGGATGTGAGTTATTGCTTGAATTCGTCAGCAATACCAATCCACTGCATTAATTATATTTGTCCCTCGGCTTCATTGAGATTAGGATGCTTTGTTGAGGAGTGCGCCATTCACAGCGCATTGGAGTTATGCTGAATTACTGTATCTAAGCCCACAATCACGGACAATAATGAAAAGTTGATGTGACACCTGAAAATAAACAGTCAACACTCACGTGGCTGTGGAGACTGCTACCACCTGTGTAGGATAACGAGGTCAAATGCGGAATTTTACTCAAAATTTAAACGTCAAAAAGTATATACAGTCTTTTTTTAAACACTCCATAAAATACAACTTGCTTCACATAAAAATGTCATTCTAGTTTACTGTTAAATAGTGGGATTTTTGATTAGGGTGACTTGACCGCCACTCAGAAGCGGCTACAAAATCTGTATTGCAGTAAAACTTAAAACCAACCTCTTTCGAACAGAAGCATTTGACTGGAGTTTCCCTCTGGTCAAATTTCATCAGGGAAGCATGTTTTGGCCACGACCGGGAGTCGAATTCTGGCCAAGCTTTTATGAGTCTGCCGTGTTGTCCACTTTCTCCCCCTGATCTCAGATTACGCATAACCGAAGTGCATTAAAAAATATCAGTCAGATCTGCCTGTGAATGTTACTTAAGCCTTACGGGAAATCTGAAATGTATTCATAGAGGAATATGATTGATCTTTTACGTATAACATCCTCGTCTGTTGACGTGTTTAGGTCAGTGACGCAGTAGCCAATACATTTGCCTCATGGATGTATACAGTGACAAAGGCAGACACTAATGACAAGCCCAAACGGAGACGAAAGTCAAGTCTATGCCTTTTCCAGCCTAAGCTATACTGATGTCAATTTAAGGTATACCAGGTAGCTTGTGTAAGGTGCGATCGAAACCAGCAAGCGCGTACCGGTTGAAGTTGAATTACGTAACAGAGCGTGCTGTTGTTTTGACGCTGTTTTGGTTTTCTTTTGTGTAAGTCGTGTGCATGGTTTGCATATTATGTTTGGTATTGGCAGATACCTGTGTTTTTCAGCCTACCCTTGGGCATATTAACCGTGCTACCCTATTCGAAGTTGAAATCCGGCTAACCCACTTGGAAAGTCTCACACTGATAACAAGACATTCCAAACTGGAAAAGACAGTGATTCCATAGAAATGGAACTGGCCGAAAGTTTATGTAAAGCTTATACATATTTGAGTGATGTTCAGTCCATATTTCAGTTTGGTCGACTTTGCGTTCAACAGTCCACTATAGGTCTTCGACTGTGTTAGCCTCTTTTGTTTATAATGGATACTGGTAATCGTGGAAGCGCTACATGCAAAGTGATTCGACACACAGCTTACTCTTACATTGCATCTCAATAATAAGTCCATTTGGCACTTAGTCGTGATACTTCCGTAGTTTTCTTAAGCAAAATCTCCTTGGACATCATAATGTGACACTTTTCGAAATGTTTCCTACTAATATGAGAGATTGCATCCTGTAAGTATACCTCTCCATACAAATAAGACTCAGTTGGTCGAAGTTGCTTGTTACAGTGTTTACTACACTGATAATGACTGCTTGAATGCACTTTCCTCGTATCTATGGATGTATTGTACAATCGCAATGTGGCTACAAACAGCGAATTACGCAATGTACTATACTACACTGATGAAGGGGGGGATAAGACTACTGTTCGACCGGACAGAGTTAACCCGAATACGCACGTGACGCAGAGACAAAATTTGCATCGGCAAATGAAGGTGGGTATCAGGGTGTCAGGTGGGCCTTCGCAACTCTTTTAGCGGTCGAAGGTTTTCACGTTGATGTACTGTTAGCGGGTTCAGTTATAATCACCTTCAGACCGAGTAGATTTTGTGTTACCATCATTCTATCAGCTTACTCAATACTGCCCGTCACTTTTGTTTCCACTGACAAGTAATTTCGTCGGCAAAATTCGTCTAAATAATAAATGAGGATAATTATGGAGGAACACTAGGTGGTTTTGATGCTATGGGATGATATTGCCTCCCACACAGGTAATAGATTCAGTAACATCGAGTTCGGTTTATTATCATTAACTACACCATCCGAATTCCGAATTGTGGTTGCCAACGCGATGGATTTACAAAGTCTGAGTAAGCTTTGCGTTTTACTCACTATTTTAAATCTTCCATTCCTCTCCCAAGACCTTGAGATTTTCACTGCAATGAGAAACTGTTTGACCGCAGGTACTGTACAAAACTTTTTCTCCATCTTCTACACTTCACACAATAAGTTCTTTGGATTTACAAATCCGTGAAAAGATTATTCGGAAAAATCTCCTCATTGATCCTGGATGCAATGACTTCTGTCTGTGTGTCGAATTCGTTTTGTTTTTTTGCGTTACTCAAAAATACCATCTCACATTTCCACCTGTCAGCCCCTATCTACCAGTTGTCACCGAGTTGTCAAACATAGAAAGCGCTGACAGATTTCCCACGATTCAATGCAGAACTGTTTAGTCACACTTTTGCAACTGGCAATACCAGGCTATTATGCGTTTTGCATTTGTAGTTCCGTTTAATAAACTGCCAGCTATTATAAATTGTTTCAGTTTACTGCGGAATAGTTTGGGTGTTTTGTTTATATACAATGAAGGTCACAAACAATTGCAGCTGTTTCATTCCCATAAAGGCTTAAGTTAACCCCTTCCGAAAACAGCTACTGGACTCCAGTTTTGTTTTATCAAGACTTTTGAAGCAGTGGTTCCCCGAAATAAATTTGAAAAAGGCCAACAGTATAGCGTAAGATGTCTTGTGCACGGACACATGTTCACTGAGGAAACTACGCAACTACCGAGCTCAACGAGGAAGGACCCAGTGGCCTTGATCGCCCAATCAAATATAATATATGGTTTCACCTGTACTTGTGGATGCAAGTACGCTGGCCGCACATCGAGGCAACTGGGGACACGTATTAATGAACACATCCCAAAATGGCTATGTACCACCGGGACTGGCATCGCTCGAAGTGCAATCACGAAACACTTACACGAGACGGGTCATCGAGTTTGTGGTGATAATGCATTTCATACCATATATCGCCCCAGAACGAAGCAGAGTCTACGATTTGCAGAGGCTGTTGCCATTCGTCGAACAAACCCGGTGCTATGTGTCCAGAAACAAATGGTTATAAATTTATCCCTCCCTTGGTAATTTTATCCCATTCCCGAAGACCTCCCATTGTTCAGAACGTTTTATCTTACTTTCTACCATGTACCCACCTAACAGTTTTGTTTTCAGTTTAGTTTAAAAGTACTTATTAGCATTCCCCTCACTTCTCACTTAACTGCCCATGACCATTTGACCTAGTAACAGAACCGTCCTTATCAGTTTCATGTTGCGTCATCTGAATGCCCTGTTCTTGAGTCTCGATCATTCTGACCTCGCTTATCACGCCCGCATTCTTTACCATTGTTGCCATGCCTGCTTGCTATAAATTGATTGTACTAACTTCGTTGTAGTAACAGATGAGATGCGAACGAAATGTCCGTGCACAAGACATCTTACGCTATACTGTTGGCCTTTTTCAAATTTATCAAGACTTGTCAGTTGTGCATAACTTTGACATGACCTGGATTAAAAACCCGGCCACTTAACTTTGATTTAACCCCTAAACCAATCTGGAAACCTGTATTAGTGCATCTTGGATCTTTACCGAAGTACCTTCTACCAGGTCAGTCACGCTGTTGAACTGTTCCTGTGTTGTGGATAAAACATTTCAAGTTCTGACATTACCAGGAAGGGTTTATGTATCATTGTATTGGAAGCCCAGTGTTTTCATTTCCAGGATAATTATTTACACTTGAATTTAACACTGAGTGATCTAGTTTTCAGATTTCGTCTATGATTTAAAAAGATCGACATACGTTTTGCTTTATTACTAGATAAAGAGATGGGGATATATTCTATCGCATTCTAACCAGGCGCCCTGATGATAATAACGTGAAAAGCGCTAATCCATTGATCAAAGTAATGTATACAGTATAATGAGCAGGGTGTTTATTCAATAAATGTGACAATTTAGCCTGTTTTAATGGCTACGTTTTTTACAAACCTTAGAGCGCAAGTTACCACGATTCGGATCATGATCTCAAGTCATTCACCTAGAAGGAGGCCGATCAGATTACAAGTTTCTCACGGTCATTCGTCGGATTGTCCTAGGGTCCCATTCAGGTGGGATCTACTCAAGCCAAACTACCACTACATGTTGATACCACATCTCCAGTCCCCCCCCAAAAACACTAACACATCAGATCTCACTCAACTGGAACCGACACGTCGAGAAAGATTAAAGTATGCAAATTTCATGTATGTAAACTGAACATCTGTTGTGATTCTGGGTGATCAGTTGAAACTACTTTAAATAATTGCCCACTACTATGGTCTCACATGATCCCCAGGGATTGTCTGCCACAAAGACTAGTAACCAGTAGCGACCTATCGACTATTAAGAGCTCTTGAATGACATTACGCAAAACTGTGTTGAAGAATGTGACTGGTTCATCTGGTGTAGCATTAATACTCACTCGAAATGCGCAATTTACGTATGCGTGTCAGACAGGTACTACTCTTCACTGGAAATAAAATTACACACGTACGTGATGACAACACACTTCCTATCGTGTTGCCATACCGCATTTGCCAAAAGCTTCCATACAGAACGATCGCTGATCACTACAAATAAAACACACAATAAGCTTCGTTGTCAAGCTCAATAAATGGGAATCGGTTGTGGATGTGGTGCCTTATTACTGGGACTAGTATGGTGAGCTGCTGCTTTCATCAATCTATGCAGAATCTGTCCCGAAAATAGTCCTTACTCAGGCACCTGTGATTCGCGACTTTTGTATCACATCGTTAGATAAGAGGACTTACAGTGATCATTGGAACTCTTATTATTACTTCTGCATTCAGTATAATACACATAGTTGCACAGTTATCTCAAGAAATGTTGTTAGAATTCTTTAGAGGCTATTTTCTCATAGTCTACTAGAATGTTTTTGGGTTATTAAACACAGTTTTACGAGTATGCTTTTTCTCCACGTAAGAATGTCAAAGAGGTGACCTTGGCCGATAAATTTAACACTGCTGTTTTGTCTGCACTCCGGCTAGTACCTGCATTCTTCCACCAAATCCAGGGTTCAGTTTGAAATAATCTAAATCCCCGGACTTCTATCAAACACCTAAACTGTGCTCACTTGGTTCAATGAAGTCAAGTTGAAGTATCCTGACCGTAGGGTTATCGACTAGATTTGACGGAACTCTTCTGTCCAGTCTCCTTTCGAAATGATCGCGCAATCTGAACACTATTTGCAGCAGGTTGTGGTTAAGCGTTTGGACACGATAATTCGGTCATGCCTGTTGTTAAGTTAATAGCGCAGTGATTAATACGCTAGTCTCACAAACACAAGAATCAGAGCGTAAAGTCTAGTCTGAAGGAGAATATGTACTATTGATGAGCTCTAATTAGAACAAAACTCCAATCCGGTGCTTCATTTCGAAGCGGGCCAGCTGAGAAGCTTATCTGAATGCGAAGGCTGCGACAAAATATGAATGGTGTTCAATTTGTTGTCCAAGGTTGCTCAAATGTTCAATCGTATGATTGAAGTGATAAGTTTGCCTATAAATGATATTGACATAAGTATGACTGTAGTACTCGACTGCAGAACTCGGTAGAAAGTTCTTTCGTGATATCTCTTTTATCGCAGTTTTAGAGTTGACCACTTTCTCAATAACTGCTTCTTAATTTTGCTACCCAACCGAACAAGCTCACTCGCACATAATTTTTACTTGTCTCGAAGTCATTTTTAAATCCACTACCCTCGATTTAGCGTGTGCCATACGAAACGAAGTTTGGTTGTTTTGTCTGATTTATGAAAGAGGCTTCCGGGGTAACTTTGTAAATTAATTTTTAACATTCACTCAACTTTGACCAGTAAATTTGTACGCACACGAAATTAATTTACTGTTGATAGTGATTGCCACAGTTAGGACGTTTAGTTGTTTTTATGCGCATTTTGTTGGTAAGTAAATCGCACCATACAATTTTTAGCAAAATCTTGTTTTGAAATCGGTTATCTTTATTCGTTCATGCGTTGCTCGAAGACGATTCGTTCGCAACCGTGGTATCGTAAGTGTTATATGTCCAAGATAATTCAATTTTGCAAACAGCTGTTTTCGGTAATTCTCATCAGGCTATTACAATTACATAGAGTAAGTGCGAGTTATTTATGAAAATTATAACGTGTCAAGTAGGTCATGGAAATAAAAAAAATCACCGGAATGGTACGGATCACAGTCTACTGGGGGAGGGTGGGGGTGTTGGTGAATGTATTGGGGTGTTACACGGGCCTGTCATGAGACATGCGTTCACCAGTGTCGAGTGGTTCACGCTTGCGCGAGTTTCAAGTGGATGTGGAATGATTGGCCAGGGGAGGTGGAGGATTTGTACGAATTGCTTTTGGGCACATAGGCAAGGGTTGTGGAGTCTGATAGCAATAGCCTCGGCCGTTGATAACAATCGCACTCTGACAGCTCTGGAACAGGATTGACGAACCTTGTAGATGACTCGGAACGCTTCATCCGGATTTATTTGATGGCCAGTGTCAAGTAGATGGGAGCCAATCGCACTGGAAATATGCTTTCTCGATCCGTTGCGAAGCCATTTCGGTAGGTGTTCACGGATCCTCTCCGATAGCCGCCTTGTGGTCCTCTCAACGTAATCGGCTTGACAACAACAGGTGAGACAGTAGATACAGAAAGACGAAGAGAACTTGGACAAACTATTCTTAATTGGTGGCACCAGTACCGGAGAGGTGTCGAACGACACGGCAAGTTTCGCTGCAGATTAGGCACTCTCGAGGGCGTTTAAAAGTCGACGGCTAATTATTTTACTGTTAACCTCACCTCTATATGAGTAACAGGTGAAAGCCTTTTTTTCCTCGGCTGTCTGGACGAGTCCAGGTTTCGTACCGGAATGCAGATTTTTGTCTATGTATCCCTCAGAGTATCCACTTCCAACGAGAGTTTCTCGAATATACCTTAATTCCTCCTAAAGAGCGTCCTGTTTACAGATCTTTTGCGCTCTGTTTAACAGACAACGCACCAAATTTCTTTTGCACTTCGACGGGGCAAAACTGTGAAAATGTATGTATTGACCCGTCCACTATCCATGAGATTGGTTTACTTAGTTCTTCTGCGGAGAACATACTGATCGTGCTAACGAGTACGGCCCAAAGTTTGATGTTAAAAACTGCAAAGTGTTGTTGCAAGATAGGACTGACCGTACAACTGCATTCGTTCTTACGGACGGGCCACTTGAGGCTGGTGATTGTTTTACTTACCTGCGTAGCGTCGTTTTAACACGTTTTATAACTGCTGACGCGAAGTCTGTCAGGGTGGTGAAGACATGAAGTGCGTTTACTAACCTTCATCATTTGTGGCGTCGTGAAAACCGTCGATAAAAGACAGGGATTACAATGAGTACATGCGTCCAGTTCCGCTCCATGTATCAGTGACTTTGCTCACTCACGCGGAAGATGCATGTGGGGTCTGGGTATTCAAAGTTAATTGTCCACACCAGTTAACCTCTCCCAAATGGTTTGACTGTGTAAACAACATGACGTGAAAGGTAGAGGTTCACGACTGAAAAGCGATGTAATGTGAGTACGCATTCTTTGCTGGTTGACTCATCCATTCCGTATGCAGTCGGAGCGTCCCGTACACCAAACACTGTTTCCTTTTGCTACTTTTAGCTAAAAGGAACCACAGTGAGGCCCGGAAGTGACGTGGTCACCGGTTATCGAAACCCTGATCAAATTATTAGGCAGGACAACTTTTGCCATCTACCCAGTTAAGAAGTTCGCGACGACCTACACCGATGGATAGGAGCGCCCAGAAACATGACAGTCTTGTGTTCTGTGGTCTTTAACTGTTATGGCTGTTGTCACTTCAGTTTTAAGGATACATAGAGTGTTTCTCTTTTATAAATTTTTCAAATTTATTACTCCACTACTTAGTAAATTGCCGTCAGTTCCATCGGGAGGACGAATCATAATAACCCCGGTAAAGAATCAAAGCTGACGACGATGATGGTAACTCTCAACATGTGTAAGTAGTATGAGTCCATTAGAATTAATACATTACGGACTGCTGCTCGTTTGAAGTTTGCTATGACGATATCGACGCTAACCTGACATGATTAAGAAATACTCACACAAGCAAACACGTAAAAACTAGGCAACAAACTCGTCACAAGCCAGCCTTAGCTACCCTGTAACAGGAGTATACGTGGAATTTTAGATTAGGAGAGGAGCGAGGTAACGATTACCTGAACATGTGAATTATTGCTGGCGGGATAACACTATAAGTAGTGGGTTTTTGTAGACATCAGATCCGATTAAGAACTACGTTGTAATGAAGAAAGTTATACTTTAAGGCACGCAAATCAACTTGTTCACCGTTTTCCACTAGTTGGCTTTGTCTTAGTTCGATAGATGGCACGGTTAATGCACAGCAAACCCTAGGTCATGTTTCTTCTTTTGACATGGCTCTGAACGTTATGGAAATATTGCTTACGGAAAAATATATGTGGCTTAGGGAGCAGCTGTGCTGGTAATGTGAATATAAAAAGCAGGTGCAGTTCACTTGGAACTGTGCCGAACTACTTCTTGTTGCTGGAAGGACTGAACATTTCAAATACACGAAGACTTTGTTCCGGTGTGATTCTTGGAAGTTTTTTTTACAACGGAGGTACTTAAAGCAGGATGTGTCTCACATAGTACAGGTACATGCTGGACAAATGTTCCCCTTCTTGCGGGTCTCTTCTTCAACATAAAAGATGCCCTGATACACACACAAGAAAAACAATTTTTCACATCTTAGATCAGCGAAATATTTACAAAGTCCATATGGCGTGGAAAGTTATGCCTCATTTCTGTCGTCTGGCTGCGGTTATTTTCAATTCGACGTGTTGAGTTTTTGAATGTGATCTATTAAAATTAATTCTAAGTCCTTTCAGATGAAGCGAAATCATCATACTACTAATGTGAACAAATAGAATGAAGCCACGCAAACTATTTAGTAGATCGCACGTACGTAGATAATTCGTCCAGATATTAAGTCGAAGGGTAAACATCACGATACACAACTCTTCCCACACCCGTTCACTCACTAGAGAATCATCTCCCGTTGGCCTAGAGGCAACGATTAAGGGGTCACCCTCTTAACCTTGAGGTAAAACTGAACAGTCAACTTTCTACATAAAACATTCTGACCTAGGATCTGTCCATTCTGAAGAGTACCAACTAGGTGTGTGGTTACGGCTTGGTAGTACAAAACTCCAATAGATCATCAAGTCAGATGGACACAGCCGGTGCTATGGTCCATTTCACCATCTCCCTAAGTGAACTCCCACAAGTTAGAAACTGTTCTTTTCGTTTTCGCGAATCGTCATTCTAATTATGTGTGTGTCGGTTGTAATAATGAGCTGGCTGAATGTGCTTAAGTGTCTCATTTTGATGTGTCACATACGGATGTTTCTCTTCACGTTAAGTTTTCTGTCCTGAGAACGTTCCCTTTATAGTTGTCAACTGTTCACAAGTTTTCAATCGCTATCTCAACATACATACAGAAAAGCAAAAGGAATTAATCTCCCTTATTCCCGTTTGTGAATCTACAAACATATTAGCTGACTTTATCTCTGAGATTAATCACTAACAGTCATTACACACTTAATCAGATTATCGTAGATAATTTCATGCATTTTTGGATTGGGTAATTATCACAGTGTTTCTAGACGCACCTTATCGTATGTCTCGTATAGTTAGGCAACCCACGTTCCAATCTGACTAAATGTCATTGCTTATCAGTGGTGAAGAGCGGTCTTCAGTGCACAAGATCCGATTGGTTGTGTGAGATTTCCTATCGATACTGGCACCTCCACCCTGTCACACACTCTGCTACTGGGCAAATCGGATTTTGGCGTTTGTCTTCTGAAAAACATACTTCAGCCCATCATCCCCCTTGCACAACGTGAAATCAAGTAAAAAACGACTTTTGCCCGAGTGTTTTTCGGGGTGTTATTCAGCCACCTGTCAATTTTTTTCTCAACCCTCTCTCGAATCTTCGGGAACCAACGTTCGTACTCTAGAAAGAACGGCAATTTTGACCGGAGTGTCGCAATCAAAAGCGGCACATCTTTACTACCTCAAAAGTTTCTGTTTTGTGTGTTTCTGTTGGACCGGTTGAACGGGTATCCGTACGACTGGAGGGATGAAACGCGAAACGCGTGTGCGTACGCGCCCAATTAAGCGGATTATTGTAATCTGGTTTTTCTTCACACTGATGCACATAGCTAATTAACAAAGACATCTGTGCTGGAAGAAGCTGTAGCAGCTGGTACAAATTGCCCAGAGGTATGAGGGAAAGTCACGTCATTTACTGCACAAAAAACAAGCCCATTTGTGTACAGAGGTGGGTACGCGCGTGTGCGTTCCTGTGCGCTCACGTACAGCGCAGTATAAATTTTGGTGGAGTGGGGATCCTAATCTGATTATCATGAGAGGTTACGTTAGTTTGTCGGTCAGCTTGAATTAAGTTTGACACATTCGAACCTCTGATTGGTTTACTAAGTTTCGAATGAAGAGCACGTAGAGTTGCTTCATGGTTTACTTCATAAATAATCGTTGACGTTTTCGAAGACAGATTGATAACTTTGGCTGTCGCACGTTGGAACGTTGTATGAGTTTAGCATTCATCGTCCCGTGTTTATCTATTTCAAACATACGTATCACGAGTTTCCTACTGAACTTTAGCCCTCTCCGTTTATTTCAGCCCGTTATCATTGATTATAGCATTTCATCGCCTTCAGTCATTTCCCAATCGGTATCCTCACGGATTCCGTTTTTAATCTTTATTTTCACACACAACCTGGTCATTTAGACAGCACTAACTTCCAGCCAACCGGTGTCATCGCTGTATTGTGTCAGCTGACTTGTTTAGCACAAGGACAAGCTTTTAGCTGTGTTTACACTTCATACAGATTCAACCACTTGTTACACTGAACGTAAACATTCAGGTCAAGCAGTGCGTTCGGTACAAGGCAGGCGCGCCTTTTGTCAAGTGAGCCTAGTAACTCGAAACGGTTTATGAAACTATTATCACAGTAGGCTGATATTGCACGATTTATGTCCGGACAAATTTCGCTGCATCTTTACGAGTGCATACTACAGACCATTTATATATCAGTGAGAAAACGAACAAGATACCAGGGAAAGTCAATTGTCAGAATGCACAATCACTGTCACTATCAAGGTAGTGACTATCCTATAAACAGTTGTTTCTGAACACACAACACGGGCTTGAACTTTCGGATTGAAACAGCTCCAGCATAGCGCAGTGTTTGCCTGTGTGATGTTGAGTAGATAACGCGAAGTGCCGTTGTGGGATTGCATTAGTGTTGCGCCACTGTGAAGTCATGTGCTTGCGTGACCTGTTTCTTGACCCACTTTGGGATGTGCTCCATGACTGTGCTCCATGTCACTACCTTGGTAGTGACAATGATTGTGCATTCTGACAA
>LUCH01000288.1:105851-119846 GCA_013368495.1 Paragonimus heterotremus | reverse complement strand
TTGTCAGAATGCACAATCATTGTCACTACCAAGGTAGTGACATGGAGCACAGTCATGGAGCACATCCCAAAGTGGGTCAAGAAACAGGTCACGCAAGCACATGACTTCACAGTGGCGCAACACTAATGCAATCCCACAACGGCACTTCGCGTTATCTACTCAACATCACACAGGCAAACACTGCGCTATGCTGGAGCTGTTTCAATCCGAAAGTTCAAGCCCGTGTTGTGTGTTCAGAAACAACTGTTTATAGGATAGTCACTACCTTGATAGTGACAGTGATTGTGCATTCTGACAATTGACTTTCCCTGGTATCTTGTTCGTTTTCTCACTGATATATAAATGGTCTGTAGTATGCACTCGTAAAGATGCAGCGAAATTTGTCCGGACATAAATCGTGCAATATCAGCTTACTGTCTTTTTTATTCAAATTTTTGACGGGAAAAGAATGTTTCAAGTTATTATCACAGTGTTTAGTAGAAGCCCTGTTTTGAACATTCGACTCTAATACCCAGTGTGATCTCAATCGGATGGTATCAGCCAATAAAATTGTCTTATCAGCTCGAGTTTCAAAGTTTGGTATTTGATGCGCACAAGGGTATAAGCTGCAGTGTTGAGCGGAACTTGAGTCCGTGGTGCATAAGTCAGAGCTCCCATTCACTTTCCAGTTTGGGCTCAGTTGCGTGTCAATATTATGCTCTAGTCTTCAAACTCAATTTATTTCTAACGCTCCTTTCCAAAGTAGACCAACCGAGAAACTCTGTCCGAATGTAAACGACGCGGATAAGAATGGCTATAACTTTGATCTCAATTGAGACATAAAAATTAACGGTGCAAAAATTACTTTATGAGTGCGTTGCGTGACAAATCTGGTGATGTTTCAGCAGTTCTGATGGGTTAAACAATCTTTTTTCGGTAGGAAATATCCATCTTCGAGTGCCATTATAGCGAATGGGTTCGTGTCTGCAGTAATAAAATTTCTCAAGCTTCTCACTCTATTCTTACATAACTGCTTGAGTTCTTTCGGGTTAACTATTGTGAAATGAAGCGGCACATTAAAATTCGTACCATAAACTACATACAAACTCCAGACAACAAACAGCGCCAATTTACCGGTTGCGTTGGAAGTTGGGTCGGGTATGAAACAGACTATTTGTCAGATGGCGGTGGTGATTTAGCGGCAAATTTAAAAGATAAACTAGGTGAGCTGAAAGTTGAAGTGGTTAAAAAATAGCCCTAATTATCCATGATTTCGGGTATGCAAATTTAATTGTGAATTAAAGTGAAACTTCAGAAACGTTTGGGATGATGTTCTGAGGACAGCAGTCGTTAACATAAACCAAGGGAAGGGTCAAAAGACATCCAAGCAAACTTACTTCTACTAGCTAGCTTTGCTTTATCTTCTTTCTAGTGATCTGCCAAAATATTATTTGCTGTACTTCAGTTATTCCTAGAAAGCCTACTGACGAACAGTATGAGGAGTAGGGCTAGTTTAATTCGAGTTCAAGTCATGTCTGATAGCGGCGTTCTTTTTCAAAGGGACGCTTTAGGTGCCACTAATAAGTAGTTTGGCGGATTTATGATTTTAGCTGAGACAAGTTTGAAAAATCAAGACTTCGGCTGGATTCGAACCATCGACAGAAGCACCATGCTTCAACGCGGCAAGCGCTCTACTAGGTGAGCTACGAAGCCACACCACGAGCTCCTGTACATATTATCTTAAACGTGGTACCACGAACAGGCACGCTCATTTTCACGGCTGACGTGCATTCACACACATTGGTCAGCAGTACGTTGTCATTCGCCCTGACGGTACTTCTTCCATAGAGCTTGTAACATTCAAGATCTGATGTCACAGATTCACTTCCACAGACAGGTTTACTAATCGGCTAAATCTTGATTATTGTTTGCTGAAAGTAAAGTACTTTCCTGTGCTTTCGTCCTAACCTTCATGAAGTGCACATAAGTATTGGTCACATTTTGAAACTGCATCGGACCAAATTTTATAACGGTAAACAATTTCCGAGGTTTCTTTAGAGATATTCATGGGCAAGTAACAACGTCTTCTTGAGACTTTCAAGAAGGTCTGTTGTTTACTTTGCCTAATGCAGCAACCTGTGTCAGAGAATTTTGCTTCAGAATACCACAATGAAAGTAGGGCGTTTCTATAAGTAACGTAACAATTTATTTAAAAACCGAACGATAGTTCACTCACATGATCTGAAGTGTTTGACCACGGTAATCCAGATTTTCGTCACGCCGAAGAAGTACTTCCGAGGTTCGATTTGCTGTAATCAGTCGGTTCTGAAGAGCTTCCGCTATGTTGGTCAATAATCACGTTTAACTGATAGCCACAACAACAAAGTATCACCATAAATCATTGGGGGTGCAAAATATGACCATATAAATGCGACGTATACTAGTGCACTATATTCAACAAGATGGGGAATTCCATTTGTAGGCATTGATTTAATGTCCACTGTATACAAATTGTGGGAAGCCCGTATGCCCCACATATAATCCGCGATGGATTTTGTATGTTGCTTACATAGGAACTTTCTTATAATGTCATTAAAATGGACTCAGGCAGTTTGTTTATGATTGAGCTTATCTGATTACCTGAGTACAATCTAACCATATCAGTTGCAACTAGACTGCTACCTTCCTTGGTCGGGGCTTCCAGTGACAACTACTTCACCGACTAGTGACTCCTGGTTATTATCAGTCAGTGTTGTAATCCAAGAATGCGAAAGGTACAGCGGTTTTTTACTCAAGGAAGCAACACGTGGGTTAAGCGTTTAAACTGGACCACAAACAAAACCACTCAGTTGCATACGGTACTCGGCCTAGACCGTCTCGATTGCCACAGACGTCAGACATAGCAAGGACCATATTGGGCGATGCGGCACTCCGATGTTTCTTCTTGTGTTTTTCCTGCGTCTACTTTGATGTCAAAATATATGCTCTGGTCCTACTACTGAATAACAGTGATGTGAGTAGTACATTAAGATCGCTCGTCCTCACTACACTAGTTGTGGGTTAAATCTGTTTGCGAATTCAACAGCCAGAGTTTCCGAACCATTTTGGCGAGGTCGCACAACCAGCTGTCTCAGTTTCTATGAGCCGTTTAATTGACCAATAGAATACTGTCAAAGCCCAATGGTTCATCATTTATAGAAGCTAGAAGATATCAGATATTACCACCATGGTTATCATACCAAAGGTAATTTGATATGCTAACAAAGTGCTTAGAACTATGAAGTATTAAACCTGTGAGTGAAGCTAGAAGCTGACTTTTTCAATGCTTAAGAGAAATCCGGAACCAACAGACAATTCACATAGTAAGTTATGATATAACAAGGAAAATCAGTGGAAAAATGACTGATAAATGCTCATCCGCACTTAACAGGAAGTCATTTTCGAAAGCACAAATTTCCAGCTAATAAACTCTCCATTGAAACCATATTCCTACAGCCACTGTTTGAACTCTAAACATACTCCATCATGAAGGTGGCAATACAAGCAGCAGAAGTGAGTACATAATATATAAGAACATTTTCACAGAAAAGAAAGCACGCTTAAACTCATGCATAAATACCAATAGGAGTAGAAGAAGGAATACTAATCTTCGACTCGATAATTATACGTGTTATAAGAAAGTATGGCCACCAAAAGACATCCACCATTCCAGGTAAATGACGCATCAGAATCTGAAAAGGCGAATTAAGTACATACTTGCGGTTTGTTGAAGATGATCATGGCTTACTCTTGAAAGTTACTCGTTAAGAATTCCAGTATTCCGCTAACAATGGTTTGCTTTACGCTTCTGTTGAACAGAGAAGTTTCGTTCATTGTGACATAGTCCATTATGATGCTAATCCTTAGGTTTTCTATGTGTTTCAGATCACGGCTTTCTGTTACCCAATGAAAAAATTCGAGACTCCTTTGAAAACTACTGTTTAGATAAACAGAATGAGCGTGTTGCGTTTTCATCTTGTTGGAGTTTAACGATTCTGCTGTGCTTCCTATCAGCACACTACAAATATGACATTTACGGCTCATAGTGTTTGTCAACTCTATCGATCGTTCAGAAAGAAATCCATCCGTAGGTATAGGCAGAAAAATAATTGGAGACAATTATATTTCCTTCCGTCACTGAAGCAACAGTCTTCAAGGTCACTGCAGGCAACCTGTTGTTTTACCTACTTCACGCTGTGTGGTATATGTTTCCATGACTGAGGGATTCCACTGAAAAATGGTTGAACTCGTTTCAAAAATTCCTGCTATAACAGTATACATTTCAGTTGAAAAGCATGGAACATTTTGTTTGAATCACGATTAACAACCCTTTTTCAATCTCGATTAGATAAAGTTTTCCTCACCTCTGAATGTTCGACCGCGTATTGCGAAGCGCGTTTCGTCAATGATGCGGTAGTAACGGTTTAAAAGTTGTTCGCCTGACTGTTTTTCACTCACTTCCACATTCTCTTCGTCTACTACGATGATTGCGCTCGTTGTCAATTGACCCAACTCGCATTAGTGACTGGGAATCAGTAGTTCGTATGAAGTGTGAATATCAGAAATATCAAGTAATTTTATTTTTTTGTTTACGATAGCGGTTGAGTTTAGCTTACACTGATAAAAACGACTACTCTAATCCAGTTATACCTTATGTTGGTACGCACATTACCTGAGTACTGAAGATACCTGAAAAATTCAACAAGTGCGCAGTTATTCATTTGATCTGATTTGGTTTGTTTCATTTTAAGTTGCAAAGACAAAACAGATACATCTTTTGAAGTGTTATCACGTTTCCCTACGCACAAGGCTAAAAGTCTAGTTGACATCCTGTTCTGTATATTTCACCTTACGCTGCTCGCAGTTAAAATCTTTTGTAGGGAAAGGAAATCACTTATTCCTTTTAATAACAACATTATATAACTCAACTTCCTATAGATAGAACATCACTTACAATTGATCGTAGCTTTCGCATTCCCATAAACTTTCTGGTCGCCCCCCCCCTCCCTGTAACATACAAACCTGCCGTTTTTACTATGATTGACCGTTACACCTGCGAACCAACTCTGAGGCAACGTAGAGATAGCGGGGGACAGCGTCTTTCCAAATTAAGGGTTCCAACAACAATCCTGTAAAAGGAAGCAACACAAACAAGTATGGACCAAAGGCCCAGCAAGCCGTGCACATGACTAACACAAACGAAAACTCAAGCGGCGCCAACAACACAAATGCATACTACGTTACACAGTTCAAATTCAACCAGTGCGCACTTGTTCGCTTCGACTGCATATTACACCGTTACGCCTCAGTAGTCAAAATACTACTCAAAAAGTTAATGATTTCTGTAATTTCCACTTGGATAAAGGTCATCGATTAGAGTTAACAGAACAATTACTACGTCTCCCATTGAGGCGATCGGGCAACTTGTTCACTACTCACAGACGAAAGTGGTTGAGCGTTCACAGGTGATAATTCAGTCATGCTCACTGTGCGGCCAAGGGCGCAGTGGTAAACACGGTTGTCTCATAAAACCGTGACCGGAGTTCTAGTGCCGGTTATGGCAAGGATAGGCATTACTGAACAGCTTGAACAAAAGTGAAACTCGAGTCTAATGTTTCTTTTCGAAAGGGGCCGACTGGAGAATCTATGGGAATGGGACAGCTGCGATCAACTGTGAATGACGTTCAATCTATATGAAAGCCGAAAATTTCCTACTACACATCAGAAATAGACTTCTATCAATACCGTCTCCTCCTTGATTGTCTTACAACTTTTTGAACTTCTTTATCACAAGCGGTTATGCTTTAACTGAACTAGTATTCCGTACACCAATTCCTCATTGTTTTTAAAGAAGCTGAACGTGGCAGCTGTCAATGTGGTATTTTTACTGTTAATTTCTCTCTCCCTCCCTTAAGCTTACTCATTCGGCTACCGCAAAAGAGAGTGCGTGTGTGTGCAAGCAAACATACATTCACATAGGCCTTTGTATGACTGTAGTGGTGTGTACAAAAGCATTCGTTCGTTCTAGGATATAACCAAGAAGATTAGCTTGGTATACTTGACTGCTCACGTTAATTGACATTTCCAATTGGCTTTGTGTAATTACCATCAAACAATAGCAAAGGAAACGTACGTATCTATTACGACCAGTGTATGAATAATAGGTAGCACACATTTCGAGAAGCGACATCATGAAGGAATCGATTACTACAAAAGCGTTAATCAAACGACTTAGGTTACGACCGTTTTCTAGCATCTAGCACTGGGTATGCCTTATACATCCAGCCGTCCGTCTGTAGGAGTGTCAACAATCCACGTCTGTACAAAAGTGGGCGAGCATGCAAGTGAATGAACACCAAGCAGCAGAATATATGGATAGTGAATTGATTCACTAATATTGAAGTAAAATGAGCTACTAACTGCATGAGTAAAGTAACCTTCAGGTTATTAGGTTACAAAAGGTACATAATAGTGTGACTGCTGAATAAAATCACTCAGTGTTTGATGACACTCAGATTGTGCCCAGAAGAAAAATGCCATCGAACTAAAAGTCAGTTAATTATGTTCATTTTTATGTCATTTACTGCAAAAAGAACTACTTGTGTATATGCGTATCATTTTTACATAAACAACCGAACATATGAATCCCAGGTGCAACTAGTGTTTTCCATGAAAATTTGTAACTATTCCCTTCAAGTTGTTCTCATAACACTTCTGTATGCATTATCACTAAGTAGTTTGGCAGATTTGATGATTTAAGTAAGATCCTGTTGAGAAAACTCAGGACTCCCGCAGGAATAGTATCGCGTTTGGACATGTTGTTTTTGTTGCTGTTTCTAATCCAGTTGTGAAGCCCTGATTTCTGACAGGTGGATCTCATGTAAATCGTCAGATCCGTCAAAATGTTCATTGGTGATACAATTTAATTCTTAAACAGTGGCGTTGGCGAATTCCAAGGGGAAATGTTAGAGAAATCCTGCTGGAGCAGTCGGCTCTCTAGATCGTTTGGTAGATTTCGTATGAAGTAGTAAGATTGAGTGGGTAACAGAGTTCAAATACAAAATCTCTGAGACTTCGTTAAGCAGCTGGTATGGTGTTGTGGGTCTGCTGTTTCTTTCGCCAGTTCAAATCCATTTCAGGCTCTTATTTTTCATGATTATGTCTTACCTCAAACGCTTGCATGTCTCTGGCCTGTTGTCGGTTTAAGATGGCCCGAAGAAATGCTACGGTATTATTTTGTATCAGTAGATTCTATTAAAGCAGGTCCAATGCATTGTTGCATTGTTCCCGACGTTACACAATGGCTACGAGTGACAGTGCTTCTAACCGAATTGAATCAACCAGTGCTGTAAGACCAAGGTAGGCAGAACACTCGGGGTGCGGGGGACGAACAGAAGATACGTCACACAGATAAGATAAACAATCCCAACTTTGTCCGCACTACCATTTCTGAATGACGTATAATCAACGCTGTTTGATCAAACATGGCTTCTTTGGTGTCATAATTTGCTCTGTTCTGAGACCCAATTTCGATGCTTCTGTTGTCATTCTGACCCTCAGTGCACCGGTTTGATTAGCTTAATTTGGTCAAATCTGGAGAGACAGAAAGCAGTACCATAAAAAAGTTGTATGTCCTTCTTAACTTACATCCAGCCAATGGAAAGTGAAACGGAAGCACAGTGTGATCCACAAATCCAGCCTGCCGAATCAATAGTAGAGAATACCTGTCTGTTTAAATAACTGGAAACCATTATATATTTTGACGCTATGTCCATTCTACTGTCAACCGTTTCCGGTCAAGCTAGTGGCCTTGTTTGTAATCGTCAAATTAGATATCAAGAGTGTGGTTACAGGTGTATAAAAGCAATCAGTGTACAACCTGTAGTAAATGTCTTAGGAGAACCGTGGTCGAATTGGTTCACTTCACTGTACTGATTGATATAACTAAAATATTTGGTAGCCGCTATTCAAATTACTAACATCTTTTTTAAAGCCAGACTTAGTTTTCAGAATCCTCGTGAGCCAGTGGATGCGCACACTTTAGTTGAGACCGCGAGTAGTAGAGTTCTATCCTGTACTCCAACTATTATACTACACAAATCAAAGCCTCACTTCCAAAGTTCAATCAATCGTTTGTTTTTAGCGACCTTGAGGTTTCACTGGCCTAACTGCGGTATAGTGTGTAAAATAGTTCCAAAACTATCAGTTTCATATTGTACCTAGGCTATTAAAAAGTTCACGTGATGCATGTTGTCCGATTGTCCGTCTACATACCATGTGACTGTGGCACAAACCTGAACGCATACTTGTGCCACACTTCCGTTGTACTCGTTCGTCGACGGCCGGCATCTAGTCTCTGTAGTTAATTTACGTGTCAGAACCGTTTCTAGAGCTATAAGATACCCTTTCTATATTCCGCGTAATAAATATTCGACCTCTTCTTTCAACGTCCTTTTTATAATTTGCGTCTCGCTAATTCGTACGTGGAAAAACGACTTAATGCGCCTTGCACTAAAGTATGCTTAACAAATTATGCAGCTTGGTTCAATGTCTCATAATTGGCACCAACTTGACGCTTGCCACTTTATAGGAAAACCAAATTCGATCGCTTCCATAGACTGTGCACTACGAATAACGTTATCGTTTCCAGTGACCAGAACTGTTTACAGGCATACCGATGGCTTGGTCGAAGATGACCACAACAACAACGACAACCTCAAGAAAGTTGCAGAGCTGTCACAGTCAATGATGACAGTGATTGTTGTGACTGTGTCTATGCTGTTGGCCATCATGATGCTAAAAAGTGGGAGGTAAAACAGAAATGTCTATCGTGATAATGCGATCAGGATGAGAATGCGAAACTTTCAATTTTGTTACGTTTTTCTCACTGTATCTATGTTTAAAAACAAAAGTTCGGCATAACAGTCACCATTAAGGTAACCTCACCACCACTCTCGAAGTGGCAATCTGTAGCTGGCGTCTAGTAAATTTCAGGCCCACCAAGATATTATACACCCAGTAGGAAACAATACGAGCGCGGAATTATTGAAAATGTGCTAAACAATTAAACCCCAGTTTTAGAACAATGGAAAATTATCCTATTCTCGTGATCAATCAAACCTGTGTGATAAATCATGCCTCACGCACAACAGAATTCGCACACGCAAGCATATAAGCGTACATAAATGCACGCACGGTACACACATACACACGTAAGCACAGTCGCAAGTTAACAGCGTAGGCCACGTTCCCGTTGCCCTCCATCTGACAACTTGCGACTTGAGAGTTCAGTTTCCACAGTGTATGAATATTTGTTCTGCAAAACCGAAACGAGTGAGAGAATTCCATGGATTTAATTTGATTGGTTTCAATTGATTAGTTACGCCTGACGGACAGCGATATCACCTTCGAATCCGGTTGCTTTTGGATGCAAATTTGAACGCGCCAACTTGCGAAACTGAATACCAGTGAAGCGTGCAATAACTTGAGTGGAGCGTTTTGCTGGTTTCAAAACACTTTCGACACAATATGCGCGCACAAATTATGACAATCAATTGAAACAGTTCAACTAATAAAGAAGGGCTGTCGAGTGCATCTTCTCGTCCTCCGTATGAACCATTCTACGGCTGAGAAAGCCGTTTTAATTTGGCAGTCGTTTGAAGTTTGAATTTCTCCACGAGATATCGGCATCTTAAATGTTTGTTCGAAGGAATCTTCTTATTGACTGCTAAGCGAACAATCTAGTAACATATTAAAAAGGAATGTCCAGAGAGTTTTTAGTGAGACATGTTTCACATCTGTAGTGTAATAAACGCGTATTGTAAAAAGAGGTGTTTATTCGTGACAAACAATACTTTGGACTTTAAAGCCACCTCATAAATAAAACCTAATTAGAAACTACCATACAAAACATCTCTACCTAAAATGACCAACGCATCATTGATATGAATCCCTTTTTAAACGCACTGGAGGGTGTTTTATTCGCAGTTTGCTGTTATCTCTGCTAGCTAAGGCTTTGATGCTCTACCCCACTTAAATGTCCACCCAAAAGATTACAGAAGGTTGGCGAGTCAACCCGAATTGCTGGATCAATGAAGCCACTGAATCTTCGTATAGTAGGCGAACACCATACTTTTAATCCGCAGTTTGTTATCTGTTGCGAAACCTTCCAATTTGAACATGTGTAGTTTATGTGTAAACGGTTTGGCTAATATCTGAGATTGTAAGTATGTATGCATTTTATCACAATAACCAAAATCTATAAGCTCCCTGTTGTAAGTACAAGAACCATCACGGAAACATTCGTCGTACAACAACAAACGCCCTGATGGTTAGTTTTTGTTATAGGTATCGTATTCCAAATAGTCATAAGTAAAATGCTGCGTCCTCTTGATCGATTCGATCTGAGTTCAAGAGACATAGTTTTTGAGATGAGCCAAGTGTTAGGGCATTATTTTGGAGTATAGTATGCTCATCCTAATAGGTCTATCAAGTTAAACGGAATGGAAAACAATTTCGATTCTTTATGAATTTAAATAGGACCAAAACTTATATGTAAGATGCAAGTTCCAGCATTCGTTCTGGCTAGTTACATACGCGGTATGATAACCAATAATCATGTAAAATGAGTACTGATTCTGGAGATACAAACTAGTGTGAGAGGGCGGAATAAGGCCCAAACTAATGTTTAATGATTTTCCCAAAAGAAACTTGTTAACACAAGCCCACAATCAAGTGATTTATTGAGTAGGCCACAAAAGATGCAAATATTCGTCCCATTACAACGGTTTTGCACGAATCTTCAAAGTTATACTACTCACAAACGGTATATTTCCGTGTATCCTAAAGTAAGTAGTAGTGAACTTAGCACTAACTTGGTAATTTATTATACTGAACCGATAAATAGTTATATATTTCCTTTTATTGCTTCGTTTCTTCATTGTCCATTTTTTGTTTTTCGCACATTCCTACTGTGTTCATATGACTCTATTTCACCGTCTATATCGATACTTAGTTCGGTTATTAAAAATTCTACTATTCGTACATGTCGCTCTACTATTTTGCTTACCTCTCTATCACTGCTTATTCGGTTATCAGCCCGCGTATGTAACTGGCCAGAATGTACGGAATATTGCTCGAAAGTACATCTTGCATTTGAATATTGAGTTTATTCAACCATAATGAGCTTAAGAATTCGACTTGAACATAAAAGTTGTGGTTCTTACGCAATGATTGCCCTGGTATGTTCAATGTCATTATCGCTTGTTTAGCACACAACGGAGCAAGCCGTTTTGACCGGCAGTTACCACGTAGCGAGGTGTTTAAAAGCAAGGCTTTCTATGATTCACCCGTATAGAAAACATGTCAAATAGACTGAACACTCTGACCAGCTTTAACAAGTTTTTAGAATGGATGAATTAGGTCCACGTCTGGGTTCTTGTGATCAGTGTCGGTTGGATCACCCACCAACCCAACTAGTTTAGTGTATTCTTATTCATCTCAAAGTGGGACCTATGTCCACATGTCTAACGTAATAGTCTATGCAGTTATACATCAACTTATGTCCACATGTCTAACGTAATAGTCTATGCAGTTATACATCAACTTATGTCCACATTTATGCTTCATCTCTTGACCAGGGTGTACACCTAACTTGGAGACCGGTAGAAATGGGGACGTTGTTAACAGTTATTTGGAAACTTTTCATTTAAGCAACAGTCTACCGACGGATCTACCTATGTGAGCTCTTGTTGTTGTTGAGAGTGAAGCTGCTTTCAAACTTTTCAAAAAATGACCACGGAAATTATGGTAACTGTCCGTAAAGTCATGATGCTGTCCATGGCTTTATACAATGGCAAACAAGAGCATATCATTGTTGGAAATGTGAAATGTAAACGCTGTCATCCAGGATATATTCATAATATTTTGCCAATCAAAGATGAACGGAAGGAAACCAATGGTTACACCCAGTCGGTCCCATCGGGTGAGTGAGGAATGGATAAGTAGAATCTTGGTCATTGGGATGTGTATTGTCAAGATTTTATTCAAATAGGTGTTTCACGTTGTAGTGTAGAGGTTAGATCTTGAGGGAGAACAATCACGAACGGAAACGCTTGGAGCAACGAGTTTCGAGCAGCCATTTTAAGTTTCAATAAACGACAGCTCAGCAGTCGTGAATTCAACGTTATCCTAAGAAGGTTTACCGTAGGCATTTTAATGCGATTTTGTCATGTTGTGGCGAGTGCTGGTGAGAATAATCTGGCCATCTTGGGTTGATAAGTCATTATGGGACTGTTAACCAACAGTGGATTAGATACAAGCAAGGTAACCTGAACATAGGGTTTTCGTTCGTAAGAAACCAGCGATAACCGACCCTGTAGAAAAACACCAGCTCTCCTTCTAGAGATGTATACCACGATATTTTGTTATTTCTACTTCTTTCACTTTTGTTGTTAATGGTTTTCTTGGTTTATTGACAAAAAATGAATTGTTTTCTTTATACCTTATGAAATGTGAAAATATCTGCTCCAACAGTAAACACCCCCGTGTATTACATTCTCGCCAAGTTTGTCGCCATAGTTTCGAACAGTCGGTTAAAAAATGTTGCTGATTTTTGTCCCCGAAAGATGACCATTCCGGTTTCTTACCAGCATATTATCTTGTCGGCCAATACCGGTCAGTTAAACCATGAAGACATTCACTGATGTCATCGTTTTAGTTTTTCGTGTTTATGCTGGAAACAGGGTGTGTAAGTAGAACTACAAGCCGTGCAGCATTTACGACAGACTGCCAAACATATGTATGTATGCACACCCCTTGGCGGCCGGCCATTTTTTTGCTGACTCGGTACACCTCATCTATGAAGCCCATCAAGACGGACGGTATTGATCTCAACCGCTCACCTCTTTGTATACAATGTTGGCTGACACTGACTTTCAGTTTACCATTGTTCAGATTACCTAACGTTGTAAATTTTGAGGTTTCATTTGAATTTGTTCAGACTTCATTTTGTTGGTAATCATGTTTTGCGACTGATTTCCAGTTCCCAGATCACCATTTCATCTCGTAAGTACTAGCTTTGTTGTGTCAGTAACCGTATCGCCTTTTCTTTGATTTATTAACTGAGTATTTAATGGATGCTTGCGAAGTAAAAGGATTTAAAATCCAATGAGTGACATTGCAAACTTGAACTATTTAACACACATTGTCATCAAAGGGAGCACAAATTACTGAATCCTCAACTATTACTCGCGCAGGTAGATAAAATGTTGTTGACCCCACCAGGATGCTTGCCATCTGCTTGCTTTCCATTCATGGCAGATTTCCAGTCAGCGTTGATGAACAGTCCACCTACTTTAGCAGTTGATATGCAGATCACTGTCAAGCGACGGGGTAGAAAACATTATTGTTAGTGACCACCCACGGCACTTACACCGTCGTCACAAAACACTGTACGTATCGTTCGAACTAACAACAATCACTCTGATCGTCCGATCCGTGTAATTCATTAAACACGTCAAGGTTTCTCCTTAGCAAAAACTCATAGAACTGTAACGTACTTGTGTTACTCTGTGCTTTGGCTTTGTAGTCGATTGCAATGACTTAGCGATTTTGTGACTCATGCCCAATGGACTTCTGTTTTGCAGAAGTGTTATGAAATCTCTTCGTTCCAAGGCTGCTGTACTGCGGTACACACAGTAGTGTGATGAGTTAAATACTTATTAGATCACCCGTGCTTTGCATTGTTTTTCTTGTTTTCAACTTGTGGTGTGTGTTTTACAGAAAGACACAACCTACAATGTTTAAAGTGAATTTTTGTGGAAAAAATCCACAGTCAGGTCAGTAGCAAGCATTAGATGGTAGATGGTAGCTATAAAACAATTTGGTGTTTTCACAAGTTTCAACGAAAGAGCCATGAGAATATGTACACAGGATACAGTCTCCGATGAATTATCGTTTGTACGCGCATTGTTCTTA
>LUCH01000288.1:59853-104945 GCA_013368495.1 Paragonimus heterotremus | reverse complement strand
GGGGATTTGGTTAATTTAAAGTTGAACACCACTCACAATTGATCGCAGCTGTCGCATCCCCATAGACTTTCCGGTCGGCCCCTTTCGAAAAGAAGCACTAGACTCGATGCGACAGCTGCGATCAATTGTGAGTGGTGTTCAACTTTAAATTAACCAAATCCCCGACTACTCATCAGTAATCTAAAATCCACCTTTGTGCGCACAAAAGCGCTTTGTTCAGGCGTTGAAGTTGCCATGGCCAACCACACACACCATGACCGATCAAACCGTCATGGTTCCAGTTGCGTCATAATGGTGACGTTATCGTACCAAAACGTTGTTTCCGTGTGTGCCGATGACGTGTCTGACCTTACTCAAACTAGCTACTTGTTTTTGACCGTTTCGCCCCGACAACTCTGTTTCATATAAATTGTTATGTAATTGGCCTGACGATGAATAACCGAAAACGAGATTGTTCGCTACGCTGTTGTTTTCTAAAGATTACTACCTTGTTTTTAGCCGACGAATAGTCCAGCATTTGGTCTATGTTATTTAAGTACTATTCATCTGACTGAAGCTGTTGTGGTTAAACAGACTTTCCAGACATCTCATTTCGAAGAGAAGCAACCAGACACCGTTATCGTTCATTGTAGAACTCGTTAGGAGTGTATTTGTGAACAAAGACCATGATTTTGACTGTAATTCATCTTGCTTTTACCACTGTGATACTGAAAATTCGCGCTCCGGCCATGTAAATTGTAGTTTTGTCTTGACTTCATTGGATTGGGCCTGACTGTACCAATTCGCTGGCAGTCATTTTGACTGAATGTTTGCAAAGACCTTCTTTAATTCTTTTTGGAATGGTAATAAATGCTTGCTGGTTCGCAGGCCAACCACACATAACGGCTGATCGATTTCAGCATAAGGGGCGAAAGGAAGTGTAACAACTAAGGAAAGTGACGATTACATAGTCGGTACATACACGGTCGGTCACACTTCTTTACGACTAGGGTTCAGGTTGTCGGATTGCGTAGAGAGAAGACATTGTAAGTGTCGGGTTGACTGCAACTGACACTAGGATGATAGTCTTCTCACTCAGGTTAACAACCAAGAATTCACTGAATATGTTTAGTAGTAGGCCAACCATTGCTTCATCATTCAAGTTGATGAACGATGCACCGTATGTGGTCAGGAATGTTTTCATTATAAATTACTCAAGTACAATTGGTTAATTGATTGATACAAAAGGTTAGTGACACATCTAATTATTGTGACTTTATTCGAGCCAAATGGGATGGGTCTTCCGGTGCAAACACTGGGAGACATACTAGTTCATCGTGATAAGTTTGAGCGCAGTAGGTATTGCAAAATTTCGAACATGTCTAAACCGGTTGTGGACATATTTCTGAAGAACCTCACCTCATATTGTACAGCCGAACAAGCAGGAACACGGAAGACATCTGCACATACACTAACAGACAGTTGTCCTTCTGCGTCAGGTGTTATCACGTGCTTGGCAAAGTACAGAAGCATTAAAGCTGTCAGAGTTTTCACAGCAATGTTGGCAGCTGCTCAATAGTGTACGAAAATCGACTTAAGAAAACCGACTGGATTATCACTAATAATTGTCACACACAGTAGTGTTTCACCAGAGTTGGCTCGCATAGGCTAATTATTTTTATCCAAAGTGGTCATACTTCCTGCACTGGTTAAACATCTTTCAATCAGTTGTTATTTAAGAAGAATTGAAAAATCGAATCTACTCCGTTCCACAATTAAACAGACATTTCAATCTACAGCAAATCATGATGAGAACCTTAATATGTTGCCCATAGATGCGAGCTTCTTGAGATTCAGTCCACGCTCCTTTGACAACACATACCAACACTAAGGTCAACGCATCGGCGAGTACATCTGCATGCATTTTATAGCCTGAAAGACTTCAGAGTTCCTCAACTAGTCACAATTATTGAATCAGCTACATTTATTTCTCAAAAAGTGTATAATCCAATCAACCACATCGCCTAAAGTTAAATGTTCCGCAAACGGATAGGAAAATGTCTACACGATTACCTATTCTGTTAGACTAACCTGTTCGTTCAGATCCGACCCGGTTGCCCACGTACAAGCCAAAGATACGTTGCCTAAATGTGTGACATCATTTTGTGTTTATTCTTTCACATGCTCCTGTGGAGCAGGTTACGTCGGTCGCACAACCAGGAGCCTTTCTCATAGGATACCAGAACACCACTCCGGGTGGCTGACTAAAGGCGAGGTGAAGTCCATTTCGAGTGCAATTCTGGCGCACCTTGTTGACTCAGGGCACCAGGCCACACCGGAAGCGGCTTTCCAGCCCATTTACCGCTTGCTCAGTCGTCAATCCAGAGGAGTTAAGTTTCGACTTCTGGCCACCGCGGAAGTGATCGGAATTCGGCTGCGCAATCCACCGTTATGAGCCCAGAAGAAATTTGTACAGACCCTACGGTTACCATGGCCTCTCGTGACTGACTCGACACCCCCGGTGGTCAATTTTATCACCTAATTGCCCTCCAATTCACAATCTCGTGACGTGATTATGTAACTAATCGCTTTTGATTTTGATCGCTTGACAACCATGATGATATAAAATGTTATGCAATTGGCCCGATGACGAATAACCGAAAACAGACTGTTCGCCAAAACACCTTTTCACTTCTAACTTAATTATGTCTGGTTTATTGGTTAGTGTTTTGAAATAATAAATAACCACTAGTGATGTTTTGAATCGATAAAAGCTTGGCACCGCAAAGTTATGGCTGACAGCCTCAGAAGCTGACAGTTTATTGTAACATGTTCTATACCCTGATTCCCGCAAACAAAACTACCTGTTAATGCCAGAGGTATAGTTAGTAGTAATAATATTAATTAGCAATAATAATAGTTATTATTATTATTAATCAATTAAAAAACTAGTTGTTTCACAACTGAGCAGAACAAAGGACATGATGGAACCAGCGTTTCTGACACGCCTTAAATTTTCGCAGTTTTATGGAAAATTGTTATCCAATTCTGATTGGTCATTTGCGTTCATCAGTCGAAAGCAAACTGAATCAGGCGAATGTCGGTGGTAATGCCACGTGTACGTGAGACCGTCTAGACCAATCAGATTTAGAACTGATTCGGAAAGTGGTTGGCACTAAAATGAGGAATGTTCGGTTATGAGCTGACGAATTCGAAATGACTGCTTTTAATGAAACGAATTTAAATACCAACGGATATGAACGTTTCACTCATTGCCTCTGGAAAGCCGTCTGGGCTTCTGATCGCGGTTGCGGAAATAAAACCCTCATCTCAGTAAGACAGAAATGGTTTACTTCCGTTTCTGTGCAAAGCTAGTTTGGCATATGCTCTACTGTATGGCTTGCTGGAAGAACGTGAAGACATGGGAAAAACTTTCTTCCGGTGCGTTAGTATATATTATTAACACTCAGTAAAAAATATACATAACACATATTGCATGAAAAATACATTGTAATCTATATGTGCTTTTGGTAGAACCGTCGGGCTATTCATCAACTAAGTTATTCTTGTTTTTATGGAACATTATGATTGAACGTGTAATTAAGTTGAAAAGAAAACTTCTCCTCTAGAGAACAAACTTAGCTTGACTTCACTATTTATTTCCATGTCTTACATGGCGTTATATTCGGAGTATCGTGTCTAGTCAGTGGCAGCAGTGGGAAATGTTTACTTTTTGTACGAGTTAATTAGTCAAAGAATAACTTGTAGTTCACATAGATCACGAACGTGAACAGTAATTGAGAACCACATGCTCATCAGATCGGTTGCGTGTTGTTCAAAAGATAACAGTTACGTCTCTTTTTGTTTCATAATCCAACTGGTCACTCAGACAGCCCAAAAGTTTAAACATATTGTAATTCCGTGTAAACCTTGTTTAGCCCCTGTACATTTTGGAACTTTGTTCCGCCAAATAATTACAACAAATACTATTGTATACCAATTGGTTAGTTCTGTCAACACACCGTAGCATGTGCCGTAAGGGTTTAATGAAATTAACGCCTGATTACCGATCTTGTAGTCACTTGTTCCACTCAGGCTGTTGTGGCTACATCTGCTGGTTAACTCTGACTTATTCCGTTTTTCTCACTTAAATGTATGTGTCATCCACTGATGCATAAACTTAAAGGTTGTCTCTTTATAACATTAGAACAGTAATATACATGCATAACTCGTATGACTTGCCTACCATCACGTGAAATCAACACAAGCTTTGGCGACACAGTAAAACCACGCAAAAGTCCCCCTGATCAGAACATTTTAAATTTCTTTTCATGAGAGCTGTACAGGTTCTAACACTGTCCTAACCAAGGATATCTATCATTTACCTGTAACTAGCACTTACGCTGTCAGATAGATAATTGTAGCTGAACAAATCAGTAACATGGCAAACTGAATAATTGACGGTTACCAGTTTCAGATAAATGAAAAACGGACATCAGACGGTGCTTGTAGCGACTAACCACCACATAATCAGAACAACTTTTGCCCACCCAGAAGATAATAACGTTCTTTTTATCGAAACAGTCTCATTGTAAAACGATGTTGTCAAGTGGATTGTAAGCTATCTGTCCTCGTCATTGGCTTAACGCCTTCTAGTGTAACTGGAAACTAGAAAGTGACCACGTCTTATCAATATCAAGATTGCATGGACATCAGAAACTGCAGGTGACTGAGAGTGTCCATGCAAAACTGACTTTGTGTTGGGCAGTTTAGAAAGACAGAAACAAAATCATCGGTTTCGATAGGGGTGATTTGGAAAATCAGCAGCCACAAACACGCGAATGGGAGGAAACTGTAGAAAAATTATAAGGTGATTGAGTAACAGGAGATAGGGCGTTTGACAGTCCAACAACAATGCAGCAAGCACACTTCAGTAAGTTAGAAGTAATGGCTGACCAGCACCAACAATACAGTGTCTGGCACAGATGAATCTTATTCGACAGCTTCTAAAGTATTCAGCATGTGTGTATCAAGTTTACTCTTTTAAACAACAAGTAATAACGCTGTCATGACAGCTGTTGAGACGGCTTCACGTGATGGCCATGCCGTAACAACGAAGGAGTATGCTCAGCGGATCAGGACACATCTGGAATCGTACTTTAAACTGGAAAGCCTGAAGTTAGTTAAGCAAAAGCAGAACTTTAAACTGAAGATAATTTTAGCCATGAATCTCTTGGGCGTGTAGTAGTCCACAAATGTCCACAAATGTGACAACAATTGTCTGACTGAGCCAAGTACAGCGATGTGACTGGGTAGTGTGATCAGACGGTGTTCATGAGCACTGACTGAATTCTTTCTGCCGAAGCACACTATTGGTTATTCACATATCATACGGCCTTGAGTATCCTCGCTGCCTATCCCTTATTCATCAAGGTTAAACTGTTAAAACGTCCCGTACCAGATGTGGTGAATGACACTGAAACGGCGTCCGAAGTGTCCTGGCTTCTGAAGAACTTGAACTACAAACAAAACCGTATACCTGTGCACAGCAAGCGCCCTTCCAGGAGAGCCGCTTGACCGTGTGGAAGTTTTGAAGTCATATGCAAGTATCCACAGTTTTGTGGATTGTATTGAATTATCCGGAAAATTGACTGTATGATAAAGCCTCACAAACCACTTACCGTTGAAACTCACCGACACTGTATTTGTGTTATGATGTAGAGATGAAACACCACATCGCAGGCTGCCTCATCCTGTGACTCACCTGTTAGGGCTTCGGTTGACTCACTACAGGCAATTTCTATCACCGATTCAAATCTTGCCAGAGCCGGAATAAGTGAAGATTAGGAATAAACCAGTTTAGCCTCATCAGGTGGACACATCAGAAAACACATACGGCATGAACACTAAAAATAGCTCCCACGCATTTACTTGGTTTGTTTCAGCATACTGTGGCTAGTTACATTATACAGTTCACAACTCGTTTGCAAAAGAACTTAGGGTAGACGTGTAGGCCACGTCTTGTCAAAAACAACACTGTTGGTTACGGAGTAATGCTAGAAATACGCAATAAGCCAGGATGAGATCTATGAAAGCTGTTTTCGGACAATTCACGCATCCAGTTATCCCACAAAGCTCGAATTAATATACAGGTGGACACTTCAACGAGCACTCAGTTATGTACCTGAAACAGAACCCACTATTTTAAACATTACTTCGTTGTAGTGAACTTCCATATCCGTTTTTCTTGTCCAACTAACCTTACACGTTGGACAACTTGAAGAGTAGTATGACATCTCAATTTCAGTAAATTACCGAAGGAAGTTTCGAAATTAGTCTCAATTAAACAACAGGATTACTCACGGGTGCCTATAGGCTTCGTGTTGCAAACAAGTTAACAGTCTGTGCTGGCTACCAGGTAAAACAGACACGTTGGTAGAGGTGGATTTTGAGCACCAGTCATCGGAAAGACAAACCATGGTCAAATGCAATGTCATCCTGATGTTGAACAAGTCGATGAAGTTAACTCAGTTCTATTTCTTCACCGTAGTGGGTTCAAGGATGAACCAGGCCGAGAAGACAGCATACGGCTGACAAGCGAATGCAGTTGAGCACAAAAAACAGTGAAACATCTTCATATGCAAAGCTACATTAGCTGCTGTTTCTGGAAGATATCTCTGCTAAGTGTTATCGACTTGAAAGGAGTGCAACAGTTTTGTGAATTTTCGTTGCAGTTTGAATGTACGGTGAACACTTGCGTTGGACAACTGAACAAATGTCTTACCAATTATGGCACGTAGATTACTATGAGTGAACGATCGCTCATCTTTCCTAAACACGTTCAGCGTCACGTTGCCTGGGTAGAAACTTTTAGTGGAGGTATAACAATCTTATGCGCCTAAAGCGCAGATGGAATGGCCCAGTCTTGTGAAGAAGATAATGAACTATTCTTCAGAAAGATGAGACGTACTTCGGTAAAAGGATAAAGTACACACTAATACAATATTGGTAACGTATTTCGAACTAATTACCAGCAGTTTCCATTACAGTCGGAGGGGGAAAAGTCAACCTTACGTAAGCAAGTTGGAAGAAGTCTGATTATTAACTCTTACGTCCCATGCTCAGAGTACATAGTCCCCAGTAAGTCAAGCTCTCAGAACAGCTCCATCGATCTAAAAGGTGTACGTGGGTAACCAGTGTTGTAATGTTGCCTGTGTGAACTTATATATTTATATAGGTGATACAGAGGTTTCAGAAGGGTATATGAGATGACGTTGCGCAAATCTGTTATAATTAATACATATTCTTCCCCTTGTCAATCCCAAAATAAAAATCGTTATCAGGGATCACAGAATAATCCATTTTGTGACAATTCAACCGTCATTAATATTGTTGTCAGTGTACAAAATGAAATTTGAGAGAAAACGGTTCTGAGTTAGCTCAGCAATCTTCTCGAAGATTTTTTTGCTTACTAGCTGACTGTAGTCAACTCGACATCCATTTCGCCAATTTGAATGCATACACGTTCTTCATGGATTACTGCAATGGAAATGCAACTTTATTCTCTAGCTTATTCTCTACATCGTAGATTACAGCAGGAGGAATTGAATAGACCGAACACAATTTTAATAGATTTCAAATTGGCCCTATTACAAGGACTTTGAAGACACTTGTGGTGACAGATCTGGAGTACAGCCGTCCTCTGTTAAGAATTGAACGATCGACTGCAAAATAATAAATGCAGAGTCTAAATAATCATCGTCCCGGAGTATTGTTAACAATTTTCTGATTCTTGCGCGAACGATTCCTTATGTTTGCTCCATAAGTTCACTAAGGTTTCCCGTCTCTTTAACATGGTTTATTAAAATTTATAATGACCAGTTCGCTGTGTGCGAATCTGGCAAGCTTTTTGAAGTTTTAAATATCAGTATGTATTTTTATCGAACGTTTTACTGCTAATATCTCTCTTACGGTTGATTTCGTAACATACACCCAAACACATTCAGTGCGGTGAAGGCTTTTCCAGCATGGAGCAGGATGATAAGCAGACTCTGAATAAAGACCCAAAGGTTGGCTTTTATGTCGTTCATTCAAAATATTTTGATGTGCACCAGAACAGATATAAACCCATAACCGGTGATCTTTTTGTGTAGAACAGTAAAGCAATCATTGATCACGCTACACTGGTTTACTTGGCGCTCTCCTGTGAGATGAATTTGAAACACGTTATACTGTTTGTACTACTTTGATGGAAACGGGCATAAAACAAGAAAATTTATTCACGGCGTATTGCCAGTGACCTGAATACAATATACTTATGTAGATTAATCACGAGTGAAAGACGAAATACATTGAACGTTCATAATGTGTATCATGAATGCAAAAGGTGTTACGTATACACGACCTAGTTGCCAAATCGGTAGCAAGGTCGATAACACACACTGGTAGTTAGGGTCACGCCAACAGTCACATCTGTGTAATCGGTCCGGTTAAAAACGAGAGCAAAACATTGAAC
The DNA here is from genome assembly GCA_013368495.1 of Paragonimus heterotremus. Classification (NCBI taxonomy): domain Eukaryota; kingdom Metazoa; phylum Platyhelminthes; class Trematoda; order Plagiorchiida; family Troglotrematidae; genus Paragonimus; species Paragonimus heterotremus. The sequence continues at coordinate 96,451 of LUCH01000288.1, read as the reverse complement.
TGCTGAACACTTTAGCAAATCAGTTCTGAGTGGCGAGAAACGTAAGCACATGGCGCATGCCTCTGGGTTGTCATCAGCCTACCGTTGACCTAGTCTGTCCGTACATCTCGGATTCCCTAGAATGAATGTCATCAGTTTGCGAGGTTACCCAAGTGGCGTAATCCTTCGCTTGTTACACAGTTGTCCATACTGCAAGATATTTTTAAAAGCATCCTGATGATTGTTTTATCACACAGCCTATTTTACTTGTTGCGCATGAACAAGTGTTGTAAGGGACGAAGTTAACTGACAATACATCTTTCATCACGTAGTACAAAACTGAAATCGTTATAAACTGCACAGTTAACTGAGCAACACAATGAGTCTTCTAAACTGGTGCGCTAAGTGTCATTCAAAATTTTAAAAATAATCTCTTGCGAGCAAATACATATAAGCCAGCTTTTGCCCATATTTGCCAATTTACTCAGTTTTATTTCTTTCTTCGATAAGTTGTTTGAAATTGCTATTGTCCATAGAACGTTGGGTATCGGTGACAACCCGTCCTCTAGAGAAATCGCCAAAACGGGTTTCTAAGTATCGTTTGAATAACAACTGTGCAAACCTTACTTTCGGCTTTGGTGTCACCAAATTGTAAATCTCCATATGTTACCCCTTTCATATCAGTTTACTGATTTTTTCTACTTATCATCTACCTAGTCGATGAGGAAAAGACATACAGAAATCCGACGTCTTCAGATGACTGAAGCTCACTTATAGAATTCATGTTCTTATTGACAAATTTGTTTTGTCGGGATCTAAAGACATCTTTATAATACACTTATGTACTACGCGTATTTCATTCGGAGTTATCATTCAAGTCTGCGTATCTCAGTTACCACCAGGCAGTTACATTACTCCATCAGGCAGTAACTAACATAATGCTGGTTTCAAAGTTATCCGGCCTTCTTGCTCGTATAGCCTGTCGAAAGGCTAAATTGAACAGTATGTGCACAGTGGTATAGTAACTGCTTCGGTTTTCCCTATGGAAGTCCATAGCCTATAAAGTTACGTTCTAGGTTGTCTTACAAAAGCCCAATTATTTTCCTGTATGGAAAACTGATAGATACAGGACTAACATCAGAAAAACAACATATATCTCTCCGAAACATTTAACCCTACAATAATTTTAGTGGTATCAAACAAATCACTCAAAGTTTGAATAGTCTGCTTTCTTCTTTTCGACTCCAACTTTTCGACAAATCAGTTTCAAGTAAAATAACTCGTACTCGCCAACTATCAGTTTTTTTTAAAGATTGGTCTAGAAGTTAAGGTACGGTGCATGGTAATAGTCTCAACAGTATCAACTGGAAATGTCATTAATAAGCACAACCCATATTGGACAAGAAATAGGTAAATGGTGGAACACTACAGTTTTAGGAAACAAGATTTAATAGAGCAGAGATTTAAGTACTGCTGGCCGAATAGGCATTCGAAACGGTGTACAAGGAAGGCAGTCTTCAGAGTTTTGCGATTAGATCACTTGCACGCAAGGGTCCAATAGTGGAGTCTAATGTACAATCGAGATACATAAGACAACGCTGCATCCATGTTATAGAGAAATCGACGGTCATTTAAGGCGGTTGATCCTTAACACTTGTTGAGGATCTGAAATGATGCACTTCAATCCTTGAAGGATTTTAACAGAAAGCAGCAGAACTATGATTAGGTGGACAATTTGCATTTTGGAAAACAATCCGCTAGCCTCATAAATTTGTGGAGAAAGTACGTAGATGGTTGACTAGATGTTCTCATCAATGTACTGGTTGTAAAGTACACGTTAGCGAATGGTAAAGCCTAGCATACTGTAGTTTGTATATTTAAATAGGGCAGTTTTTCACGCTAGTTTTAAAGAAGATGTGTTATTTTGCCGTTTACGTAAGTCAAACTCGACATGAATGTGAACGGCTGTGCTTCCTATTCGCACCGTTTATGGAATTGCACAATAGAGGAAGGTCATAACGGCGCTTTTTAGCTAAACCGTTCAGAGGAAGATATAATCCTGTAGCAGTGCGACTTTTGTAGGACCAAGAATCGAATGTCCAATCTGATAACATCCCTGTCAACATATCTTTCCAAAAATGGGACTTATAATGTTATTCATAGTTGATGCAGAAAGCGAGACCGTGTAAAGATTAATCCTGCTAATATACTTTAGAGTTAATATTATGGTCCATTTGAAACTCAGTGGGATGCCTAGAATAGTGGAGATACCAAGGGTTTTCTCATGAACTACACATAAACGCAGTGTTGTAAGTATAGCAGCAACTTGGACAAAGTTGAGCACACTATAATGCACGAGGAAGGTCGGTTTAGTCATGATTTCTAGGCTGTCTCGACCGGCAATATGAAATCGTATTAACGGCTAACGAGTGAACAGTCAGTCTGTTCAAGTTCAACTAACTACATAGGCAGGACAGATCGGCGTTTGCATCAACGTATGACGGAGCACATTCCTAAGTGGTTATCAACGCTAAATGAAAAAACGACCTATTGACTGTAACAAACTCAAAAACCCCGGCTTCATCGATCGTCAAACACATCTTAACAACCGGTCACTTAGTTGACCCGGTTAAATCGTTCAAGATAATGTTACATAATCGCTTATATATGTACATACATCTAGTAAGTAAGCGAGCTTTGAGTTAAATTGAGACTTGCTTCATATACTTTCGGCAGGGAATATTCAACATCTACACAACTACACCTCCAACAGACAGAACGCCGGATAATGTTGTTAGTCCAGTTTCACAAAATTGTCCGGACTAGTAGAAAACTGTAAGGGATAGCAGATGAACTGTATTCACTAGTATGGGGAACAAGGACTTCGATTTGAATAACACAAGATCGCATTGGCGGGCACACTAAACAAGATTTAAAAAACTATGGTCCACAAGAATTATGAGAGATTGTTGAATACCACACTGCTTAGTAAAAAGAAACATTACGCCCGACTGGTGTAGCTGGAAACACAATTGTAACCAAGGTAACAGAAACCCAACAACTTACATCTGATAACTAATAAGGACGAAGTTAAGTAGACAAAAACAGGGTGCATCAATATTGAATCAAAATCGACAACGTCCGATATGATCTAAATCTGTGCAGTTATCCCACTGTATCGTAAATTCTAAGAGAGTTTTTTCAAAAACTTTCAGCGCTAACCATTGTGACGTTGTTTGGTATAGGTGTCGTGATATCAGTTCTGCCACAATCGGCACGTTCTCTTTGTGCGGAATTCAGCAGATCTATCCGCATAAAGCCAAACCAAACCATAGCACACCCCATTAGAAAGATTGACAAAGGTCTGTTTAGCTTTCCATCTTTCCCAGCTCTAAGTTATACAATTTATTGCTATTTATTTGTAAAATGCACTCAGTAGTGTGTACGATTAGAAAAATTTTATACAAGGAGATTTGAATAAGCAATGTCGGTACATCATTCGAAAATCGTGGTATGTGCGCTAGTTGCAAGTTCGCTTATTCGGATTCAATGAAACATTTCTTAGTGTTATCATAGCTTACTTTCCGACACTGACAGAGTATGTGATCTATTGTGAAAGTATTCATTTATCCAATTGACCCTTCACTCAGCTCAACCCAGTTACATTGAACTCGGCACGTTAACAGTCAAACAGCAGTTGGTGCTCGATTAGAATGCGAGCGCGCACCAAAGAATTGGAATTTTACAACGGTGGTATTTCCATGATGATTCGACTGTGATCGACTGATAAACAGCACAGAGGTCCCCACGAAACTTAATGAGAGCTATTCACTCCATGCAACAGCCGCTATTTGTTTATCTGCATGAAAGTTCCTATTAATCATATATCTATTGGTTTGATTTCCAGGGACTTACTGTAAGGATAGGTGCTGTCAGTACCGTACATCCAATATAACCAGATAGATAGAGCTAGCAAAGTTGTTGTCAACTAACACAAACCTGTACACAAGTTTGAGATACGTCAGGAATTAGTGACAGTTACATCGTTCGCTTTTTGTTGTACCATGTGTACACTTCTGAATATTACGTTAAACCACTCAAATTTGTCACAATGTTGACAGATTTCCTATGAAACTCAGGGACTGAATATTTTTTCAGAAACATCTTATGAACAACGAATCTGTCATCTCTATCGTTTGGATCACATTCAGCCAACTACAGATTTTCTAGGGCTTGCGGCTACTTGAAGTACATATGCATGTGCATTATATATAATGGTAGTTGAATTCGACAACTCCATGAGTAATCAGCAACAGTTTTAGACGCTGTTCATTTCGGACGTTTTAATTGCCGCGGATAACACTTGCCTCTTCCATATGGTGCATACCAGGCTATGTTTTTTGATCATTCGTTAACTGGCTTGTACAACCTAGGATTCTTTACCCATATACTCACCTTTGTTGCGAAAGAACTCAGTAGGTTATCGACCAAACATTTCTTTGATGCCTTTCGTGTGTTGTAACTTTTTTTTATACACGCTTGAGAAGTATGATTGTTCTATTTTTTCACGTCACTGTTTGTTTGACTTGAAACACACTCCCCAGTTTGCATTCAGTAAACATGCTTGAAGTGAATTCTGTATGGTTGTTATAGTAACAGAACCGTCAGGCGAATTTCAGTGAGAATAATTTTACTGTCCAATTATGGAAGGAATAAAGAAAAACGAGTGAATAGCACAGAGGAAGCCTTTTCAAATAACAATACTCTATTTGGTTTGAGTTTAATCATTGCAACATAATCTGTTTTCTTATAAAAAATCTTCTGTTACCAATAGAAGTTAAAACGTAATCAGGTTTTCAGGTAAAGTCATTTGACACGTTGTAAACGGTTTGTTACCATTGTCATTTTTAGAACCAAATCACGTTTATTTTCGTATTTACAATTATTCCGTTGTTACTGCTTTTGCGACCAGAGTTGAGGTTGTGCGACAAAAACAGTATCCTCGTCTTTTCATTAGATTAGTCCGATTTCATATGAAAACTTCCAAAGTAACTTTTTTAATCTTCGTGAACCACTCTATGTATTGACTGAAAACGGAACGTCAGTCACAAGGTGCTTAGTAGAATCAAATAAGGTGACATGTTCACAGATTACAACCTGTTAAAACTGATCAGTCTGGTAATGAATGCAGTTACCCATTGAATTTTGACTATAAATCAAAAGATCGCGGATAGAGTAACTTGTTTCTGCTGACATTCTCTTGCAATTAATTAATCTATTGTTGCGAGTGGCACATCGCCTTTCATGGATTCGTTTATGAGCTTGCACCAATACATTACATGTGTATTATAGTAACCAGAGGAAACGTCAGCGAAGAAATTTAAAAATCGATATTCAACTAAAGCCTGGAGTAAAATGAACTGCTGCAGATGAAAAGTAATGAATGAAAGGGGTTTCGTCCAAGCGAGTTTCAAAATCTTGAGGGTTTAGTGAACTATCAGAGCAGTGTGTTTTATCGATCACCGTATTCTGTCATAAAACTTTGCTCTTTAAAAACTAACTTTGTCAAGCTCGAAGGATCGAATCACTGTCACTTTTGTTAGTTATTGAAAGAAAGTAATTAGGATTTCATTGATGCCTATTTTTCTACAACAGTATGTTACCTTACTTACAGCAAGTTTCATTTACAATATTTACAGTCAACAAAGAAAATGTAACCGAGGAATAATATTCAGTCATCGCTTCGAGTACTGGCTAAACTATGAAATGCACGGTTTTTCTGAGATGATCGACCTTCTAAGTCCAAAGACAAGATGTGACAACAATTTGTTTTGTGATCCACCAACGCACTTCGAAACAGTTTGGACAAAAATTGTTATAGTTACACGTTAGTCAAAAGTTAGCAGGTTGATAAATTCCTTGTATAATGAAATATTTAATGAATGAAGTGAACTAAAGAGCTTGTTCGCTACATTGTTGTTTTCTGATGAACTAAAGAAATTAGTTCAGACATGCAGACAAAAGTTCAAAAACAATTTCGGAAAGATACAATCAGACTATTTCAGAAACTATTTACCTACACCGTCTATAAACTTCCATGTCAGTTTCAAACAGAAATTATTGATCCGTAATCAGTTAACATACTAAACCAGAATCATTAAGGAATTTTAACCTACTGTTATAACTTACCCACCTCCCGAGTAGTTTTTAACTTCGAGGTGATTTTCCGCATTTTTTTCTGTTTTGGTGCAGTGTACCTAACTGTCAAGTTGAACTGTCGAATAAATTTATCTGATCAGTTTTCGTAATCCATTGTAATACATGGCTCCACAAATTTAAAATTAAATTCAGCTATATAGTAAAAACGAAAGGGCGGCTTTTGGGCGTTCCCATGATTGTGCTGACTACTGTACTTTCAGCTATCAGTTCGCAGCGATTATAAATTATTTCTTGGAAGCATACGTGAAAGGTTGCTATTCTTTTTACGAATAATGTTACTTTTCACCAAACAATGAGAAAAAAAGTAAACCGTTATAATTTTTGCATTTCAACTTCTGATTGGAAAAGCGAGCGCACGTAAGTAAAAGCGCAATACTTTGTGGGCAGGATAAGTATTCCTTTTCCTACCAGGTTTGGCACTGATATTCAAAGTTACCTGACCGTGATCATTCGTTTCTCTCCTCGAGTGAGCAAGTGCACTCAAGGTCTGTACAAAATCGACTCTGGAAACTACCCTGCTCAGATTTTTTAAGAATGAGTAGCATTTATGTTGCATGAAAATATGTACTTTTTCACCAAACTCCTCATTCTAGTGTCTATTGGCGGCATTCATACAAGTTGAGACTACTTTGTGGAAGCAGCAGCTGCGTTGCATCTGGCTGTACTCAATGATTAGTTATAACATGGGATCAACTGGCCTGATGGCTCCGTTTTACCGGAACCGATGGGTGCCTAAAGTACTGAGGTTTGACCAAGTTTCACAGGGAATGTCATACTGTATGAACTAGTTACGCGAACGCTTCTAAGATAGAGCTTGCTTACGGTTACACGATTTGTAAGTGGGTAATCGATTAAACACTGAACGTCGCAATGTTCAAGGTCACCGAATATTACCTATGCAAACCACCTTCCCAGCCACACGTCTGATGTCAGATCAGCCATAGACAACTGTCAGAAAGTAGGTGAAACAAAGGATATTGGACAGGATCATGACAACAGGGGTAATAGGAAGGCTCAAGAATTTGCTCGGCACCTCGTTAAGCTTTATACAATAAAGAACACCTATAATGGCAAAACCGCTAATTTATGCTTATTTTTGATAACAGATCTGTTACTAACAAGCATATGAAGTCTTATTAGAACAAAGCTAGGAAGTTAGTTCTACAGATCTTTCAGTCCAAATCGATTATCAGGTTGATCGTCTATTTTAGTAACGTTTCACGAGAATCGTGAGAACAATACTTAAGGCTACATTTAAGTTACGGAGCAGATTTAGACCTCAGTATCACTTTTACACTAGTTCAATGGACAACGTTGCAACAGTAATATATTTCGTTACATTTTAGTTATGACTGAGAGAACACTAAAGAAGACACTGCATTTCACTTCGCACTTGAAAATTTTTGACAACACTGCCTTTTGTAAAAATGCAGGGAAAAGTAGCCTCGACGTAGATTTTATTATGTTATCTGGTAGTTTGATCAGCCAACCTCAAATAAAAACAATTGTATATACTGTCATGTTTAGAAGCGAATGTTGTCATTTGTCTCTGTTTTACTCGTAGACTGGAAACTCTGGAAAGTAACGCCCGTCTGATTACTCAATTTGTTCTACAACTAAGAAAATCTGATGGTCTGATCTGCAAAATATGTTACAGTGAATTTTCTAATGATTCACGCTCCCTCCTTCCGCTACTATTCACCCCAGCTGATAGTTTGAGATTCACCAATGAGTCACCAGTGGAGACAATTTTAAAACAGTCAACCTATCAGATTAAAACATTATAACCCCAAAAGTCACTCCCAATATGATGATAGTTATCGCCTCTAGATAAACCTTTTAAAAGGTTTTTTGTTATGTATCAGCTGTAGTCACTCGATTTGACCCTGTTAGAGCTCATTCGTAATACACGTACGGGGATCGAATCTCGGTCCTGTTAGGGATAGTCATCAGAGCGAAACTTGACTCAGTTGGTTCTGTTTTAAAGCGGTTAACTTTAAATTCCAAGTTATTGATGAAGTTGCGATACACTGTAGGAAGTTTTCTGGTCACAGAGTGTATAGATTACAGGGTCCATGTTTTAAGTATACATTGTCTTAATTAAGAATTAAACATTGATAGAGTGAGATCGTTCGAAGAAGTGAGTATAGAAATGGAAACAACAAGTCAAGAACCTTAGTCGTTAGACATATCCTGACCACCGTTCATGTTATCCACCCAGATTGTGCATTGGAAATCCTGTTAGGCCATTATTATCCAAGCTTCCTGTGACTTGCTGAAGTGCTCGCGATCAAACGTCTCAAGCCAGCTCTCTACGTTCAGATACAATTGTTCGTGAGCCCGACCGCATTCTGGACTTAGTGATCCATCCTAACCCACCGACTGATTATCCACCCCTCTCAATTGCTTGTTATGAAAAGCAGATCCATGTTATTGTCGGTTTGGTGCTGAGGATTCAGAAGGAAATGCCCTCGTCTACCAGTTTATGTGTTCTAACTGCTTTGTTCAAACTGTCAAGGGGAACCAGTTGTTTAAAAACTATAACATTTATGAACACGTTTGAAGCATAAAACGTTGAGCATGAGCAGCATCACGTTAATTCTTTCTCTGAATTTATATATCTGATAGATACTGTCACGCAGCCAGGAATTTGTTGATTTTGTTTGTGAACGTTTGATAAAACTCATATTTGTTTGTAGAACTCGTGAGAAGATAAGTAAACCTCCTTCAACATTACTATGGCATTTTAGAATCGGACAGTAACATTAGTGTGGCGATTTCTGTTACAGCTAGGGTTTAAACATGAAACTTTACTTGTAACACTTCATACTGACCAGTATTCTGACGACTATTATGTGGTTATTTCGTTACTTGCCTTGATGATCCGATGTAGATTATACTTTAAGAATTCCTGAAGTAGTATAAGAGACGAAATTATTTCTGTACCTTAGTTAACAAAATGATAAATTGAAACAATATTACAATAAAACATTTTTAATTGAATCTCAGTAAGAGTTGTCTGTGCCTTTTGCATCCGGACTTGCTTTTCTGTTGGCATCATTTTTAAAGGAAGCACCTGACCTGAATTGGGCTTTCGTTAGAGCTTTTCAACAGTACATAGTCTTGTACTAATCAAGTTGTGAACCGCATTCAATGTGTCGTTAATTTGATCTTGGGCAAGACTAAAACATCTTAAATAAATGTCCAATACCATTCCCTTGTTGGACTGTCTCGGTAAGTTACGGTTGTTGTGAGTTGTTTCTACTAGATCATTCACTATCCGTTCATAAAAGATTCGCAACGTTTTACACGATTTTACTTACCCTTCAATATGAGCTTATTTGAAAAAACATGAATTTACAGTGAAGTTGATCTCAAAGTGTTCTGATAATTGAAGCAACAGTTCAAAATTTGTCAAGATTGTCGTGATCGATCTATTGTACAACGAATGTATGTTCCGAGTAGTCTCGGAAGCTTCTATGTGTTAGGGTTCGCACTTCAGAGCGTTTACATAAGGCCTTTACAAAAACTGCATTCTCACAAAAATAACGACATAAATATAGTAGACTATAATCCCCAGTTAGTTCACGCTGGAAATACGTCGATCACCAATGAGACTGTATTATTGTTGAGTACTGTGGCAGATCTGCTGTTTTAGTAAGACTCAATTCCAGCTTTTCCTATTCTCTTCGCAATCATTAAATCGATCCAGGCGATCCTTTTTACTGGAAGGATAGGTGTTTTGATGCCATAAAATAGCAGGGCTAGAAGAATCACAATTGATACTCAGTACATCACATTTACAATGCAATGTGAGTAATTCAGATTTCAGCGTTCACAACATAAGGTTATTGAAACAGTTTGTCAACAGTGAAAAGCTGACTAATTAATCAGTCAAACCTTTACAGCCGTGGCAATGTACCTGAACTGGTATTTTGTCTTCATCCTCCTGGGTGACATTAACACTGGCACAGTTACAAGTATCTGCGGCGACAGCTATAACACGCCTTGCCCGAAGAAGCTTATTCCTGATCTGAATACTGTTTGAATGGCCGTCTTTTCGAACATAACTGGTTGCCATCATTTGATTCTACTTGAATACAACAGACAGGTATTGTTGTATCAGGTCACAGTCTTCCCTCTACGTGATTGTGACTTGAGACCTTCGTCAAATGGTGTCGAGAGACCGGCTGCTGCGAACCGATAGCACAAAAAACATGTTCTCAACCCGCCCATCTGAGTTTATCGTTACTGTTCCAGTGAACTGGAATGTCCAGCTGCAAAGAGAATTTATAAGATATTGACATATATCCGCCAGGCAAATTGGGGCACTGAGATGGTAATGTTTCAGCAACTTTCCGAACTATGTCGGGGAGCTGGATAACAAGTAACCTTATAATTCTGGGAACATAACGGGCAAGGAATGAGGCATTCGGAATGGGCCTATTGCAGGAAAAAATGATCAGTTCACATTACCGTTACTTAAAGTGAGGGCTGTTTCTGGAATATCCAGCGTTATCTCTGTTTGGTGCTTTGCTGGTGTGGATCAAAACCGCGATTGGATGTATCTCTCAAATCAGAATATCTATCGGAAGCCACTGTCTTTTCACAAAGCTAATATACAATGGCAACTGTACAGGACTATACAATGTTGCATTTGGCTTCAGCTGCAACATTCCAAAGGAGTGTGAGCAAATAAACCTGGCCTTGTGATTCACACAACAAATGGTTGTGTCTAATGCGACAATACAACCGTGATCAGCCTGATCCACCCTTGAGTTCGTCTGTCGTTTATGCAACAATGGAGATATCCTTGAGTGGGGGTGCCATTTGGATGGTCGAAAAAAGTTGTCGGGTAACATTCATAAACACTGAATCTTGCGGCTCGCGAGGATGTTCTAAAAAACCTGTCTACTTCACAGTTGGTGACTTCAACGAATGGGCCCTATAAACAGTAGTGAATTATTTCACGACTCCCGGAGATTGAGAACATTTAAACGCCAAAGCTAGTCTGAACTTTGCCCTGTTCATGTCCAGTAATATTTCCCACAGTGAATATCTAGAACACAATGCGGGATTTCTGAGATTTCTGCGTGGCTTCGTAGCCAAATTGGTATAACTCTTGTCGCGTCTGGACATACTGTTTCTGTGGCCAGTTAGAATTCAGCCGAACTTCGAACTGTTCGCGACTGGGTCTTCTTTAAATTACCAAATCTGCATTAGCCTAGAGTCCACGTTTTGAGGTGGTCAGTTGGCACCGTTAACAAGCTTACTCCAGCGGGAAAATGTTCTCAGCAATGCTTGGAATACTATAACGTAATACTAATGTTGCGAGTCAAGAACATGGATGGCGCAAAGGTTATTTATTGAGGAAAGCAACACATGGATTATACCTTAAAACATGAAAACAAAAAAACACTCATCTGAGTACGACACTGATCCCAAAGCGTTACGGTTGCCAAAGACATAAGTGCTCAGTTCATCTATGTACCGAGGACCATTTCATTGCAGTTTGCATCCCGATGTCTCTTTTAGTATTTTTCCCGAGGCTACTGCACTGTCAAAATCTCTGCTATGGCCCCAATATTGAGTATCAGTGGCGTGAATTGTATATTGCGATCGCTGATCCTCGTTACACTAATTCGAAGGACTAGTGGCAACGATAGTGCGATGAATGAATGTTGTTATCAGCAGACAAATTGTGAATCAGTTAAACTTGAGGACTACCCATTTCTAGGCAACAGGTTTAGGTAGAAAAATTTAATTGTTCATGATTTGAAAAGTTCATCAAGTAGGGGCCACAACACAGATGGAGTAGCATTGAAATCAATATATCAACATCAGTGAGTTAAGGTTGCTTGTGCTTCAGCAGGTACGGAGTTGTGAAATATGTAGTAAAGTCTGAAATCCAAACTCACGGTAGAACATGGCAATAGTTTTAGGGAATTCTTGTTGAACCGCTTTGAAAATGATACGTTAACCCTGAGTTCTGTTACCACAAAAGTTCCGGTCAAGAAAACATCACTCCATAGAAGAGTAGGTTTAGTTTATTTTGGGTGGACACGAGTGTTGCACAGTCAGTGTCACAAGTCTACTTCACATGGACTGTAAAAAGAGAGGTATGTTCCAGATTTTCACTGGAATTTCATCGAAACCTTTTTTATTATCTTAACCTACTCTAACAGTTAAAGTATACCTTCGAGTATTCCTTGCTGGCATCTTGTTTTAGACATTTTATAATCACTGTCAACATAAGCAGTAATGACACCCACGTTAGGCTTAAAGTAAAACGCGATAAACAGACAACAGCCTAATCAATGCTCTCTTATCGAGCACCGGCTGTTGAGCAAAAGCATGGTTACACGCGGACTTGATTGAAGTCTGGCGACCAATACCTAGAAATAACTCGAATGCGTATTACTCAACTTTGGAAAATCTCACCTGCTTCGAACACATTGTAATTATTATTAAATTCGGGCCTAAGATCTGTTTGAGAGGCGCAATGTGTACCTTAGCTAAAACCGCTCAATTGCCACACTGTTTTAAGAACCCTTCAAAAATTGATACTTCCCCCATTTGCCTTTGTGGCTGTTACCTCATATTTTGAGTGTCATTTAGGTCAACGAAATCAGGAGCCTAGTTGCTAATGCTAAATCTCTGATACCCGTTTGAGCGGTAGACCATGTCTAGTAACAGTCATCGAGATTGTATGACGACCAGATACTCCGATTTTATCCACTCTGATCACATTCATTCATAACCGTCAGCATGAAAAGTCCTTCTCCGTGGGACTATGATACATGATGTGTCGGTTCAGTAGTGAACGTCTAAAGGAGGTTTTAGAATCTGTCAGGATTCACGGCCATACGCAGTCTATCGGGGCGGTTGTAAACCTCTTGATTCAGGACAGAACAAGACGGAATGTTGAAGGTTTACTCAGATAAAATTGGTTCTGTACATAAATAAGCAACGGTTAGCAAATTATACAACTTACAACTAAGTGAACTCTGTGCACCGAATTTGACCGTCAGCAAATATCAGCCAATAACGCGGTAGCGTAAACAGTTCAATGCCGCGGTACAAAACAAACAAAGAACGAGTTCAAAGGGGAAGTTCGTAGTGTCGGAGCAGAGTTGGTTATGTGTAATACTGTAAGAAAGGTTTGGCCAGTAATTAATGTAATCAATACAAGGGTATATATATGTAGGACCTACAGTACGATAGTTTGGCCAATGAGGTATAGGTATAGGGATAAGTTAAGATTGGCATTGGGCACACAGCTGATCGTGGATGGGCAGTCGGGCGGTAGCATCGATGCATTGGGTGCGGCAGTTCCGTGGTTCGATTCCCCAGCTCCCTGTTTTGCCTTCTAACTACCAGTTTCAGTTGGGATGATCCAAACACAACTTCCATGGATTCTGGACAGAATCAGCCGAGGTCGACACTGAAGAATAGCGTACATAAACTCTCGCATTCAGCAGTAAGCATTGGTTTGTTCTAGATTTTTGCAGCTCAGACCATTGTACAGATATAGTTTTCACAAACTCATACTAAACCCATAGATAGCAGCATATCGCATGATTAGTTAACGGCACGATGCCATATTGAGTTCTGCTTGCATTTTATGTCGATTAGAGAGAACCTCTGAAAACGTCATCCGTTTAATCCAGGTCATATTCTACCACAAATGATAAATGTTTGAATATTGTTCACTATTGGGAGCCGGGAACCGAGTCCTTTTTAATTCCCAGAAAGTGTCAAAGATTTGTTTATTCAAAGTAGGAATCTAATGAAGAATTTTCTCACCCCGCTAAAATGTTTCGTGAAAGAGGAGGTTTTTTTGTAGGTTCATTCTCTGGAAGACATTGTAGTACAAGTTGAACCTTGTATATGCTCTAGGCGAAACCATTGTATATTCTATAAGCAATGAACAATGTCCCATTCAGAAGGTTGAACTAAACTATTAAAAGATATAAACTGGTAGATAAGAGCATTTCCTCCTGAATCATCAGTACCAACTTGACAATAACATGGATCTGTTTATTTCATAACAAGTATTTGGGAGGGGTGGATAATCAGTCGGCGGGTTAGGATAGATCATTAAATCCAGAATAAGGTCGGACTCACGAACAATTGTTTCCGAACGCAGAGAACTGGCTTGGGACGATTGATTGTGAGCACTTCAGCAAGTGACAGGAATCTTGGCTAATAACGGCCTAACAGGGTTTTTGATGCCCAAGCTGGTTGGATGGTGCGACATGTTCTGACTGCTGGTCATGCTTAGTTTGGTGGACCGAAAAACTGTAATCGTCTTGGTAACCGTACAAGGGGAACAACACTAATCGATTAAGAGTGCAAGCCGTTCAGCTTGGTTAATTGTCAAGCAATTCCATTTTGTGTGTTGACTGCTAAAACGACATTTATGCATTTATTCAGTAGGGCGGCTCCTGGAACCTTATCATGAATCAGTCTCACTTCAGAGAATTGGTGGAGGAGCTAAGCGTTTTAGTCCAGCTCAAACGAAAAAGTGTAAGCTTCAGCATAGTTTTCCGTACTAACGATTGTGAAAATCTATAGCAATTACAAAAATTAATTGGGAACATAAGAAAATTACCCCATACAGCTACGTTCTTTTGTGAATGATGTTCAATTTCGTTAATCACCTCTACACATATAAGATAACTGTTCGGCTGTTAGTAACCACACCTTTGCTCTGTTTCGGCAAGTTTGCCAGTTTCGACCTGTTCAACATGATGTGACTTCCTAATCGAGGTATCATCCATCAGTGTCATAATGATAGTCAATGTCACTTCTAAAGGTGACCACACAATTTAAACCTTACTCACAAAAGAATGCGGCTCCCCGTTCGAATTTCGGTAGTTCATAAGAGTGTGACCGGAACTCAAATCTGGATCGTGGCAGTGGCAAGCCATACGGAGGAGTTCTAACAAAGAAGAAAATTGAAAAGGGAATACTTCGTTCCAAAGACACCGTTTGGACTGCGAATGTTCGACGCACTTTTGAGTATTCAACTTGTACTGATCGGACTTCATAGCGCTTGTTCATGGATAAGGTGATCAGCGATTATAAACATTTCAACTGCATGATTGTTGACAGTTGACATTTAATTACTGATAAGTAGTGGCTTCCTAGTTCAGCTGGTAGAGCGCTTGCCACGTTTGAGCATGGTGTTTATGTCGCTGGTTTGAATCCAGTTGAAGTCCAGATTTGTCTCTCTTGTAAGTTAAACATTTAATGTTCTAGGTGATTGGTTCTGATTAACGCAAACTAGGGAGGTTTTGTGTCTGTGTGACCTTCGGTGGATGGGACGTTAATGATACCTAGGTTTGAAGCAGATCGTTACCTTGATGAACTTGAATAAAACAATGAGGAGACACAGTACGTGTGATGTTTTCTTCAGTAACATTTCGTACATTCTGATCACACATAGACATGTAACTAATTTCAAACGAGTCAAAATTTCATAGTGCAGAATTCATTACTTAGAGGATTAAATGTATGCAGGAAATTTTCAATGTCATTGCAAGTCTTCACAATTTTAACCACATCTTAAGGTTTAGAATTCAGACCAAACAAACTGTAATGTTTTGCAAAACACTGGAGGCATTATTGATTGCACATACCTTCATCAATTGTCATGAATTCATATCGGCAATTAAACTTTGAATACAATACTCAGATGAACATCCTGCACGAGGTTTTGCAGAATAATACAGTGGACAAGTTTGGCGGTATATTTCTGTATCTGTAGACTGCGTGCAGTTTTTATCACTTGAATGTATCGATTTTGTGACAGAACTACCGCCTTTTCAATGGTTACATCATTGCACTTTCTCACTGGCGATACAGTTTTAAAACAGTATGCCGAACAAGACGGCTGAATAGGAAAAAACGGTAAGCTGATGATATCCAGCGCAAGTTCAGACAAATTTTGCTGTATCAGTACAAGTGCATACAATAGATCGTTTGTGTATCAACATGAAAATAGCAAAAAAGACAAAATATCAAGGACCGTCGTCACCATCAAAGTGGCGACAACTCTGCATACATAAACATGTAGTTGAGCATGCAAACTATGGATCAGCATAGTCTACGGTTTCTTGTTACTTACATCAGAAGAACCGCAGACAGGTCCATTAATTGATGTGTCTATAATGAGAACATTAGCACCGGTTATTGTCAACTTTTTAAGAGTTACGTGCCACAGTCGAATGAACCAAGTTTGGTGCGTTCGTCGTGCGACCGGCCCAGGAGCACTAGTACGAAGAATGCTACTCATAAGGAATTAGACTCGTTGATTGTCTCACTTCTTTATTTCGAAACTTAATCTGCTCTGTATTAACGAGTCCTGATCGTGAGGCTCAACCTAAATGCTCGCTTTCCCTCGTCTTACTTATTCAGGCAGATATATTTATCGGCTAGTTCGATGTTTTTTGGTCAGTTCCACATCTCCCTTTATTTGAAACGATTTGTTTCCCAACTTTGTGACTTGGCAACTAGATCAAATACTCTTTACGAATGTCGATGTAGATGTAGGGCATCCTAGATACAAAAGACTGAAGACCATTTGAGATCCAGTGGTTTAGTGTTCCGGGTTCGGAAACGGCTGTCTTCAACACTATTGTCACTACGGTAATAGCAATGGCTATGAATTCTGACATTTAATTTATCTCACTTGTTTCATTCTCTTGCTCATGCATTCTATTATAAGCAGTTGTACGGATGGGACAAAATTCTCTCAACCATAACTCGTGTGATATCAACCCGTGAGATAAGGATGTCATCAGTAAACAAACTGAAAGAAACCCATTTTGTATTATGATGATTTATTATCAGTATGCGTATTCAGAGCAGTAGTTCACCAATTTCCAACATGTAAACAATAACAAAACGACGCCGTTTCCGCCGATTTGTAGTATGGGAGAAACTCATCAATGAAGTTATAGCTTGAGGCATGGAATAATGTGCAAACAAAACGAAACACTTCGATAAGTTTGCATTGTCTCACAAAGAATGCTCAAACAAAAGCACAGTCTGGCACAGAGACAGCAGGAATAATGGTTATCTGAACCAAGTGCTCATTTAATTGTGGATGGCTAGGGAACTTCTCAGCGAAAGTGCATTTTTATATTGGATATAAATTTGACTGCAAAGTTTGCCATTGCTCATTTAGGACGGGCTGGAGAAACATCATATATAACCGTTATCCTTGATAAACTGAGTTAAACAGGCGCGAAAAACAGTGTGACGAGTAGGTAACCCACACTGTCACTTTACCAGAGAAACAGCTTTTACACAGTACATTTCTAGAGCCCATTGCGATACATCTCATAGAACGTATACTGTTGTCAGGAGGTATGTATGTCAGAATTTACTTGATGTTTTGAGGCTGAACGACAAGATCAATAAACACATAGTAATACAGATCAATAACCAAAGAAATTTTGTATTCATGTGCAAGTCTTCGTGTAAACAACGGGGTGGCTTCCATTCGTTAATTGCCACGGCCGCTGTGAACTGGGAATGCTTTTCACGTTGCGTTGCACAACGCGTCTGAAAAACATCCTCCAGATTTAAATGGAGTTGACACGTAAACAAGCGTTTAGTAATCGATGACGCCTTTTCTCTGTGACGACTTGTCACTTTCTGACTGAACGGAGACACTGCGGTATCCAGGAACGTTCGTAAATCACTGTTGGAAAATGATTATTGTCTCTTTTGCATAATTGCTGTTTCATTCTGACTCTGTAATTGATCGGCAGTTGTACGAAAGTAAGTAAATAATGTAATATTTGATACTCAGTGGTAGTGGAAGCAATAGTCATGTAAAAACATACCGCAATATGTGCACAATGAGATGCACTTGAATGTAATCGAAAGATAAGTCGTACAAAAGTGTTTCTGAAATCTCTGTTTAAGTTTGTTACGCTTAAAATTTAATAATACTGTCAATTAGGAATAACTGCGTAGCAAGAGACCAAAAAAGTAGGCAATCCTTTGGAAATTTCAAACCATGTTTAAGCCCAATAAGATGTATTTACACAAATGGTAGTGCCATCCGTTGGTCACACCCAACGCAGTGTGAGGTTCTGGATGGATTTAGGACATTTGTCGAATTGTGCGGGTTGACAGCGCTTAGACTGTCCAGACGATTATGACATACTCATTTTATTTAGAATGGACGAATGATTCGGTGTGATAAGCCAGCTGAATAGATCGACAACTTGGTCAAAAGAAGTCGACAGATACGAGCTTTTACGACCGAAACCTCTGAGGAGGCACCGGAACGTTTAAAACTGTGAAAATAACGCCGTTAATATTTAGTGAAACTGACAGTCGATTTGTCACTGTGATTATCGGATCTTACACTAGTGAACGTTTTCACCTGAAGATAATTTAAACACAGAATCAGCTATGAAAAACTGTGAATTTTGGACGGGACTAGTTGCCCATGGAAGTGTAGTCTACCAGATGTGGATAATCTGTGAGAGGTCGAAGCCTCATGTCTCTGGCGACTGTTTTTAAGTAAACGAAACGATTTTAACCTAGGTTGAAATAAAATTAAATACATCCGTTTCTATATGTTTTCTTTAGTAGGTAATTCGAATCGGAAATTCTAAATATCGGAGTTGAATTGTTGGATTACTAACCAATTTTGTCATCTTATAACGAGCTCGATCAGATAGCAATTGCTGAAAGACAATATTGACCAAAACAACAGAAAGTCGTCTTGTTAGTTTAGTGTATTGTTCTTTCGCACGTTTTCAAAAGCTTGCCATTTAAAACAGTAATGTCCCCGGGTAAATTTAGAACACACAAATAAAATTACGTAAGGTATCCTCTGCAGTGACATTTCGACCTATCTCTTCTATTACTGTACATGGACTACGATCAGTTAACATATATCAATCTAAATAAGCATAAAATAGGAATGAGTCATCAGCTGCAATAGGAATAGTGCACAGAACCAGTCAGGTTCAAATGGGCTGTCATGATTTAAAATCCATTGAACAAACTTCAAAATTTTAAACTGGTCGAGTGGGAAATCAACGCTGTGGACAATATCAATCTTACTGTAAGGCACACGAAAAATAAACAGAAGCTAACAAGCATTCTACGATGAAACTTAATACAAGAAAAAGAAATAAACTTATGTAAACGGTACAGTCAAAACATTGGAATAATAACAACCACTCAACAAATAATGCAAACTAGTGAGCGCAAACTCTTAACACCCTGATAGAGATAGTTTAACTGTCAATTGTTTCTTTACTCAAAGTGAGGGTTTGTAACGGTGTACCACAATGGCCTGAGCAAAAGACGAAATATGTTTATTGATTGGTCGATACAACACACGAAAAGCCTTTTCCACTTGAATTACAAGTCCTGTTTCTTTCAAATGTCGTGTGATAGAAGACTGTGCAGCGCTGCTTTTGTTGTTAGCTAGCCATTTGGAATGTGCCCCGAAACACGTATCTCATGCGTTCTCACCGTTCAACCGTCGTACTTGACCCCAC
This sequence comes from Paragonimus heterotremus, assembly GCA_013368495.1. Lineage (NCBI taxonomy): Eukaryota > Metazoa > Platyhelminthes > Trematoda > Plagiorchiida > Troglotrematidae > Paragonimus > Paragonimus heterotremus. The sequence continues at coordinate 76,715 of LUCH01000288.1, read as the reverse complement.
AAATACAATGAATTCATAAATAATGTTGGATGTGGCGAGTGAGTTTCGTCGGTCTTTCCTCGGTGTGCAAGGTAGCCCTGCCATCTGGTTGATCAGTCTTAATTCTGCCGCGTTGTACACAGCTTTGAGGGCAAATTTTAATCCATGTTGGATGAGGGTGGTTACGTCCTCACTCTTGTGTGGTAATAATGTTTACTTGGGTTTTCATGACTGCTTTTGATATTGGTCGTTTCGACATTCCTCTAGCGTATTTCGAGGTAAAGCATGCCGGGTAACAGTTGCGCATCAGTTTTGGTGGATAAAAGCACATTCCTCCTCGATCGTCTCGGGTGAGCAGCTTCTGCGAACCCTACTTAAGAGGGTTCGAAATAGACCACTTTTGAGCAGTATTGGCGCAAACTTTTGGAATGAATATACCGTCTACTCCAAGTGGGCTTTCTATACACCCCTGTCATGATGGATGCGTCATCGTTCACAGACATTTCCATATCTAAGACGGAAAGCTTGATGTTCTCCTGGACTTCTGTGGTAAACTAAATTTTTGAGTGTAGACTACTGAGTTGTTTACAGAGTTGGTCAGCTTGCCCTCATGAGTCACGCACAAAAGATGTCGTCAACATATCGCTTATAAAGCGTTGTGAAATGAATGGTCGTTGCTGTTTATCTTTTTAAATACGCCATAAAAATATCAGCGAGTACCGGCCGTAGTGAACTTTTCATTACTACATCATCAGTTTGTCGGTAAAGTCTACCATTGAATAAAAACTGAATATTCATAATACACAAGTATAACAGCTTACGAATTGCAAACAAAAGTAGTATGAGGGATATGTTATGCTTTGCTGCAAAGTCATGAATAATCGATATCACATTGGTTAGAGAACATTTGCAAATGGTGATTTTCCATCCAAAGATACTTTTGTCTTTTTCTTCAATGTGCGATTTCCTACGAATTTACAAATGAAAATTTGTCTTTCGGGTTATGTTAAGCAACCTTTGTGCTTAGTGGTTCCAACGACCAGAAGGGCCGCTGGGACAGTTAATGGTGCGGTGAGTTGACAATCGATAGTATCGGTTTCAAAGATATGCCAGGTTTATAGTTTTTCGATAAACCATACATTTTGGGTATCTGGGGTCATTTTAGTATGAATTCACAGTAGGCTTTCTCATCAACAATGTTGCCTTTCTTAGGTTCCGGAGATAGTCGGTGACTTCCTTTCCAACAGATAGAGTAAAATCTTTCTGCTTAGCATCCACGCGGAATCTTGAGCAACCTATTGGAATTTGTGAGGTTGTGCTATGTAGCCAGTGTTATTCGGTGTCACCATACCGCAGCCCTTGTCCGTAAGTTGTTAATGTTAAGATCTTTCTTTAACTGCCTACTGGAACGAACATGCGCTCTACTGAAAAGTCAATTTCATTTGATTGGCGTACGTTGGTACTGATGGGCCAAATCAACCAACATAACTTTGAACCAAGTAGCTGCATCATTAGATGTGGGCTCTAAAGTTTTCATTTGACCATATAGAAACTCAAACGGCGTCTCAGCGTGATTATCAGAAATATTGAATGGCGGAATGCAAAACCTGAGATCTACTGGAGGTGTTTCCATTTCAATTCTGTTCAGTAGACGTGCCGACAACTTCCTGACAGAACAATCTAGATTAGTAGCAAAAGACATCATATCATCATTGGAGATAGATAGTTTCAGCCTCTTACCGTCTCATTCTGGTTTTCTTTAATACCGAACAGATGAAGAGCGTAAACTCAATGCGGCAGAACGGATCACGACTGTCAACGACGAAGGGTAACTGTTTATGAGCTGAGCGTAAATGAGCTAATTCCAAAGTGGCCGTTTCTAAGTAAGATTCCGCAAGTCTCTTGAAATTCTGCGCCGTAGGTTTGAATTTGTTCTTGCGCATCGAATATCTTTCACACGATATGCTCTGCATGATAAAGGCCACAATGACACACTACTTTGAGATTTTACATCACAAATGCACCACATCATCAAGTTTGATTATAGTCATTTTGCGAAGGCAAGCAAGGAGAAATTCGAAACGGTTATGTTCCAGGATAAATTCAGAACAAGCCCGCTATTTACTGTACGATGATATGCATTCCGTTTTGTCCTCAAGCAGGCTTACTAAATAAGCTGGTATTGAAAATAGCGGAACTTTTGTAACCTTAAGTTATCTTGTTTGACAGTTCAATCATCTTGTCGTACTCTGGTTGGGGATGTTCTAAGAGGCGTGATCATCCCCCGGGTATAAGAAAATAACTTCAATGCGAACAGCAGCGATATTATTGGTCACCAGACTTATCGTCTCGATGCTTGTCCAAACTCTTCTATTGGAAAGGTACGTCTACGTCGACATCCGATGCTCGTGGTGTCGGTCGTCTCCGCTTGCTGATTCACCCCATGAGACAGTTGATCGATAAAACTTGCTTACCCGGAGTGCGATAATTTCATAAGAATCACCAGACTGACATAACTGCAATAAGCTCATGTGATTTGGCACACGCACTGAATACACACTGACATCCCTACTTATACGTGTCAGTTGTTGTCAAATTAGTTGTTTATACATCGAAGTGATTTATCATCGACAACAGCAAATCACTAGTTTGAACTACTGACTAACGGGTGTAGCATTTACTATTGAAAACTGGGGGGCCTCCTTGGTAAAAGAAAAGAGAACGGAATTGAACTACCTTTCTAACAAATCTCTCAGGTAAATTTAATCAAGCAAAATCCGGATGTCTGCAGGTTTAAAACCAAAACCCATAAGCCTCAATGTGACGTCTTCCTTCCGACTCTTAGTTCTGCTATTGATCTGTCTGACTCACTTCACAGTCAACCGAGTCATGCCAGTAACCCTGTTTACTCTTCATCTCTTTTGGCATTTTTGTGCAACTACTCTGTGAGTGACAAGTACAACAGGCTCAGATACAATTGTGATTTCAAATAACTAGCTTACAAGTGCCTGTATTCATTTTCCTATTCTAGCATTCCACATGTGTTTATCATGCCGGTTAGCTGTAAAGCGTAACATGCTAGTAGTTGCTTTCTATGGCGTATAATACAACTATCTTCTTAACTAAATCTTAACGACCTTGTCTGCTTTTTACAACTGAGTTTCCGCGTTACATGCCTGCTTGTACAACATTCTGCGTGTAACTGGTGGATGATATGAAGATAGTTTGCGCTTCCATTCTATTTGATAGTGTCTTCAAGCTGTAAATTAATATTGTTTCACGGTCCCCTTAAAAACCCGAAACTTACGCCATCGATGGATGCCTTTTATTCATCGCCGAAGATTGCCTTAGTAGTAAATCTATATTGAGTTCGTCAACAAGTTCATACGGCTTACTTTCAAATTTTACTGACAGCACAGACATGCTTCTGATAGAAGCAGGAGGGTCCACAATCAACTAGCGGATAAGTGGTGATTCTTGATCTTGTCTCCTTGAAAAACATTTCACACATTTCGCAGATTGAGTATGGTGTGCATTTGTATGACGCTCAGTTTATCAGCATGTTTAGTTCTGCCTAAGGGCTGACAATTATTTCAAACTGAAAAGTTCGGTCTCAATTGTTACCTTCACTTGTGGTTTACAACCTGCTCCTTTTCAAGGAAAACGCTACGGCCAAGTTTTTTGAGAAAGGTATGTATATTCGCGTTCCTACCGAGTACCGCACTCCCGTTAGCGGGCTTATCAGGTGATCGCATTGACAACTGCTTTAATTACCCCTATCGAAGCATCGTTTCATAAAGACAAGCCAAGTCCGCTGGTGGTTAATGTCCGAACACACAAAAAGGAAGCACACTAACTGTCATGTAAGCTCCAATCGATGATCCCACACTTAAGATTTCGTGGTAAAGTTGAAATCGTGGGATTCAGTAGGCATGCTGAACGATGTTTTGTCGTCAACGGCTAATCAGTGGTTTATTCGCTACTCAAAGTTGGGCGAAACACTTGCTCACAAAACACACTTCCCTGCCAGTTTCTTCGGAAGAATAGTCCAATGTTAGCCACGCTGTTGTTGAAGTCCCTCGATGGTGTGTACATTTGTCTGGACAACTTTGTGCCACACCACTTTTAGTTACAATGCTAGCGAGTTAACTACTGTAACCAAATAATGACCGACTGAATGACAAAATTTACAAATTTGTATGTTCACATTAGCAGCTTTTTAACAACCTACCGATCCTGACCGCTATTACTAATACTTTGCACATGTGACTAAGACGGATGTTTGGAAGTGGCTGTTCGCGTATGTCCGGTGTGCAATTAATGGAACTGCGGTTTGTAATCTTGCTCCTAATCTTAATAGGAGTGATACTCCGATCTACTGGTTCGCTTTCAAGTCAACAAACCGAAAAGCTTGGCCGAATCAGAAAAGCGTGATCAAAAGCATGCTGGGTTCGATTCTTACAAGTCGATTCCACAAGTTTCGAAAAGTAATTCCGATTACCGTTTTTCCTCACGATCTAGAACAACCATGTGTTTGTATAAGTCATCGACCCATTGTGAATGGACGCCGGACAAAACCCATCCAAGAAGATGCTTATTGGGCTGATGAATTGCAATGATATAGGACGTCAGGATTGCTGAGTCCAAAGGTAAGAAAGTGACTGTCATGTGTTTGAAAAACAGTCACCGAATAAATCGTGCGCGATCTTACCCCATTCACTCGTCCTGACCCGTTTGGTTTTTGGTAGCATGGTTACTTTTTGCAGTAAACGGTAAATTACTTGGGAAATTCAAAGTGTTTTGAGCAATGATCACCCCGAGAATCCAAAAAAATCAACCTCAATCACATAGTAAAATGGATTCTGGCAAACTGTAGAATGAGTGTGAAAAGTCATAGCCACAAAAGAATCATATATTTTAGTAGGATGGAATAACGAGTATAATAAAACAGAGTTGCTCCATTCAACAAAGATTTACTTAAAATCGTTTCTTGTATACACCTCAAGTGAAAGTTATGTTTGAAGTAGTGGTCTGCAAGTTTGTGTGAATCCTTACAGTTTTGGTAATTCGAGAAGGTTCAATCCATTAAAGATCTCAACGCTATACATCCTAGATGGCTGCCTGCTTCTCAGAGCTGATCTAAAACTGACTGATAGTCCCTTATTCTATGGATGTGTACATGTTTTTGAGGTTTGCTATCATGTCTAAAGAGCATACAGACTACCAGATAAAAGTCAGTGCTAAAACCCGTATATCCCAAAAGATAGAGGATCACTGATTGTTTGAAAAACTGTCTATCTTGTAACCAAGCTTTGATTTCTTGCGCAAAATTTGTGTGAATTTCAGTATCCATACTTCTGTTTGTCCTGTGACATATGCGGACTAGAGAAAAAAGGGTAACAAGCAGACCGCGGTCGTTGTCGGAGGGCTAGTGAGATGAATCACTTAGTGTTAACGGTGTTATTTCAGGTGCATACGCTCAAGATGTGAGTGGGTCCAGCACTCAAATTTTGGGTACAATTATTCTAAATACAGTTTTTTACAGTCCCGTTGCCGTTGCACTTTTTCAATGGCCCGGATACATGTCCGGGATTTTACTTCTACGGATTCATTGAACTGCTGAAAATGATTTGTTTCCGAAAGCTTTTTCCTGTTAGGAAGACCTTGGAATTTCCCATGTCATCAATTTCACCTAATAGCATACTCGATTAGATAACGCTCACATTTTGCCACATGAATTTTACGGTTTTCTCACGTGTATATTAGATTTTCTGAGCGTATAACCTGAGTATTCACCAAGAGGGACCAGACTGCCCGGAATGCCCTGACTCTTGTTGATAATAGCAAGCTCAAACGGCCAATCTGACTGTTGGCTGAGTGAGTCCACTGCTTAAAAAATGTTCTTTATTAGGGTGATAGACACAACCATGGCCCGCAGACAGCTCAACTAGTCTGCTAACCTTACAGTCCGAACGGTTTTTAACCAAATTATCACCTTCAGCTTCCATCGAGGATAAGAAAATATTGATGCCAATCGATTTTAGCATGTCATCCACGCTTCTGATTATTTTTCTCAACAAGTCAGTGCGATCTGTTGAGAGAACAACTGTCTCCTGGAGAAGAAGTGACGTTGAGAATTATGGCATCTGGAAATGAGTCGAATGAAAATGACTTGGGTAAAATCGTACTGTTTGACAGTATTAAGGGCATATTTTCAATTATCTTACCTTCGAAAAAGATCCGGAGCTTATAAACCAAAAGGGTCAGAAGAGATAAATGTTGAAATTGTGAATCTGAACACTCTTTTCACAACTGTTCGAGTGATGGTTAAAAAGCTTTCACCAGTTGCTTTGTTTACGGAAATAATATGCATTTTGCAGAAGAGAACAGATAAGGTGTATTGCTTGCCTCAAGTCTATTAGACTACTGTGAGCAGATGTTGAAAAGATAATTTCAAAGCAAAGATTCATGCCACTTGTGTCTCGACTTTAGTTCGCGTAAAGTATTTCAATAATCTGCTGTGCTTTTGTAAATGTACTGCAATGGGAATAGAAGAATACCGCACATTGGCATATCTCAACCATACGCGTTTAATGATCGATCAATCAGCTGTAGTATAGGAGAGGACGGTAGCTGTTTGACTACTCCGTAGACTTACACTTCGCAATAATGTATTCATGTTATGTATTGAACAGATTGCAACTATTTGAACGCGCCGTATACCACCATGTCTGTGTGGACTAGAGTGCTGAGGGGGAGTGAATAGATACGTGCAAGTACATAGTTTTTCTCCTGATAAGATGCAGTACATGTTAGGTTAAATCTAAATGGTGGTCCCAAAAGTATGACTTTCCTTCGAAATAAAATTACGTGAATCAGTGCATTTGTTTAGGAGCATTGTGATCACTGATAGACGTTACGTGATTTTTGGTTGATATGGACCTACCATCACTCACAATTGATTGCAACTCTCTCAGTCTCATAGGGTTTTCAGCCAGCCTATTTCAAAAAGGAATACTATACGCAAGTGTCTTTTCCACTGGTATCTTCTTATGTTGAGCAGTCAAAAGGCTGAAATAACAGAATTCAATTAATTTTCACAGTCAGTCGTAGCTGTGACGCAAACAAAATTTCTTGACAGGTCTCCTGCATATTAAAATTTTAAAGTAGACACAGGCCATTGAAACATATGGTCTTAATTTTCCTCACTCAGGAGCTAGTTCAACAGAAGTATATTGAGGCTTTGAAATAAGTCAGTAGTACTTAGCGTTGTTCATCTGGTTTACTGTTTTATTTCGCCACATTAGACAACCTAATCACTACAGGTACTCGTTGTCAAACAGAGATTGAGGCGCTAGAATTTCATTATTTTCGGTGATACCCAGGTATAAGACGAGGTTAACAGGTGCTTTTTGCTACACGTAATGCCACAGATTCAATGAGATTTGTGTTGGATGAAAAGCTGTTTGTACTTTAGTGAACCTGTTGATTACATTCTACTGGTTTTAACTTGCTGTGATATTTAATCGCATCTAACTACCTTGCAACTTGTACCAATTTGTCAAAGTGTTTAATTTGTATTGGCGCCTCAGATTCTTTGGATAGTCATTGGGGAATATTACTTCTTCTGGATAATCACCTACCTCAACAGGAGCCATCTTGGTCGTCATATTTTTAAAGCAATTTGTGTTAGAGGCTTGGTTGAACCTTGTTTGTCAAAATAGTACCTACTTCCCAGTTGCAAAGTTATGGTCATGCGACAATCAACCAGCGACATTTTAGGCGGTCAGATTCAGCATGGACAGACCGATGTTGAGCACTTTTTTTGTTAGTTACTAGGAGCATGCACCTTCTTTGAAATCGCCTGTTAAAAACTGCAAGGGTAGACATATGCATTACAGAGATAATATTACCTAATAATATCAGCTACGTATTACTAAATGAAGTGATATTCAGCTGTTACGTATTGTGTCATATTTTACAGATTCACCGATATTTTTGTTGATTATGAAGTGTCAGCAAACCTAGTCTTAAGTAATTCAGTCCGTTTTCATTATAATCCCTTGTATCTGAATAAAAACCCTTAGTATTTTACATAGGAATAACGCAGACTTCGAAGACGACCAATTTGCAGCCTAATTTACAGAGCGAGATGAAATACCTTCAGGCGTTTACAAGATCATTGAAGAGGAGTAGATATACAATGAGCAGTATTCACAAACTATTACAACTTTCGTTGCCCATAAGATTTTCCAACCAGCCTCTCCCGAATGAGAACATTGGGCCCATGATGCACATGGGCTGGCACTTTTCATTACCGTATATCAAACTGAAGTTTTTATTTCGAAGGTGACTGATATGTCCATATGATTCGGATTTCTACTATTGACCGTGAATGACGTTCAAACTTTATCCGCCAAATTAACAGATGGATACGTTACCCTTCAGAAGACTAGCCGTATATACCGTAATTTGGACACTTCGCAGTAACGCAACTTTATCATTTTGTCCACTGCACTCGGTCAGTAAGCCGCAGCATTGTGCTCTTTTTATATATTTGTATTATTTATCTATCGAAAGTTTAGAGTTCGAATTAATCGTGACGCTAACACAAATGAATTCCACGAAAAATTGTTCAATGTTCTCAACTGAACGTCTGTATTGGTGATTAGCCGAAAACTCGTAGTAACAGGTGCTTATGACGTAATAAATAACAGCAAACCAATGGCCATTTTATTGTGGTAGATTGTGAACTAGTGATTTTTATCAAACATTTTTACTTCATTTAAATCAGCCACTGACGAGCACCCTAAGTCATCATTTAGAGTTCATCACTGGCCCTTTTTCTTAACCACACTAAGTCGTTCGTTGAGAGGCCATGACGACAACAGTTTTCCCTATCGTGTCTATCCACAACGATTTTCTCATCTCCAAACCTTACATTATTTCACCGATGAGTGTGACATACATGAAATTCGGTCCACCGAAATCTGCACGGATTAAGCAATCGTTCAGCATAGCCTTTGATCAATAAACGAAAGTGTATATTGTGAGTTGTATGGAAATTTTGGTTTGAGAAGGGTTTCCGTACTGTTAGATGTCGGCTGGAATACTCCATGCTTACCCATGGATGACGCGACAGACGTACATCTAGAATTCAACCATTCCAATTTGTGTACACTTACCTACTGAATTCGTTTGGTATCAGCTACCAAACATCAGCCCCCTTAATCTATTTACCTATTCATACCGCCTGATGCTGAAGACCTACCCAAGTTCTCAAAGACCTAATACGTGTAGACATTTCCTGCCATCTGCTCAAGATAACAAAGGTTCTGAGTCGTGGAATAAAAGACTTTTATGGTTGTCGTTTAATCGCCACCTTAAAAGTTAGAAAAAATGTCCATCTCGCCTGAGATGTTTAAAAATCGCAAATGCTGCTCTAGCCTTGGAGATGCGAGCGCATATGATGGCCTCTAACCTCGTCTGTGCTTCTGGAAGGTTGTTGGTCCATAACACACTGTCCTCCGCACAATCAAGATCAGTTAATCTTTTAGCAGGTTGAAGGTCTGTTTTGATAGCTTGCACTTGTATCAAACAACCCTTTTCAAGTTTGTCTGTGAAGCAACGGAACATGAATGGTGAGAGTAGACGGTCTCCAAGTACGTTACTCTTGGTGACAAATATGAAAGTAAAGCATCTTCAGTAAGTTTATCTACTTATTTGTTGGATGGATTTCAGTGTGGCAACTAAGTCATGACTTTTACGAGTTGCAAGTATTCATGATTTCTTTGTAGTTCTCTAAACTTCTGTCATGACCAAGTTTCATATGACTGTGATCTAAAAACTCAATATACTGAAATACTGTGTAACTTATTCTGATCAGTAGCCGTCTGTAAAATTCATGTTCACAGAATCATTGTTTTATGCGATACACTGGAGAAATTTCTCATGAAATATGGTTTATGGGTTGCGTGATTTATTTCCGCGACTAGAAATTTTATCGCAAGTGCTTCCGCTGACAATCACTTCACGATCTTTTTCTGTCATCGGTATTTGTTCGAATACCTTTCTCTTCCACCAATGCCCGTTCATTTTGAGTTCACTCTCAGGCGAACTGTTGATAAGTTATTTCTATGATCTTGCACAGAAGGTTTACAACTTCTGTTGCTGCTTCCACTAATATCCCTTTCGCATTCACGCACATGTTTGTCGGGCGAAAAGCACATAAACCAAGTTCATTATCGAACGGATAACGGGGTATGAGGATTGCACTAACGATGAAAACGTTCATTAAAATTGACGAGATACAAAAATGATAGATGATCACATAAGAATAACCAAGTTTCACTGATCCTGATCAGTAATGACAAAAGTAGTTAAGACTTGATTGCTTCGTCTAAGTAATGGATATTCGGGTATTTAGAACAAGCTTGTACTCTTCTTGGTCATTTCGCACTCTTTCCTCGTAGTCTGACTGATGTTACCACCACTAGAAAATGGAAACATAATAACTAAGGAATGTAACGCACATGCCTTCATGGAACATTGGTAGTCGCGACTTCGCGATTTATTGGATGTGTCTAGAATACAATCTGACGCTTGTTCACTGGTCGTGGGCGTGATTCGCAAGCATGTGTGGTGCGACCATCCTGAGACCCAACAGGTTGCAAACACTTGTCCATCACTTCATTGATGGTCATTATGACGAAATACTGGTAGCATCAATAGAATTGATTGGGTAACACCGAGCGGTAGCAGTTAGAAGGCATAGGTCAATAGTTGAGGTTTTCATAGGGTCAAAAGGCGATTGTAGATTGGCGTGCTTCATCTTGACGCAAAGAGGCTTTAGCCCCAATTACATATTGATCATTCGAACGAGTTAACCTTTTCAATAATGTGACATCGTATTTTCCATATATTTTTGCAGACGTTGTCGTCCATTTTTTACGTTATCGCGTGTACCAGACAGCTGAGCGTACGTCGAGTATGAGTAGTTTGACAGATGTGATAAATGAGAAGAGATCACATTGCGAAAAATCTGTACTTTGGCTGGATTCGAACCAGCAACGGAAACAACATACCAAGAAGCAGCAAATGCTCCACCGGATGAGCTACGAATCCACGCCAGAATCTCAGAACTTTCATATTTGGACCTATTTACCCATTCAATCAGCCTTTTCACCTGGAATTCACCAAATGCTCTATAAGATTGACCGTCCAAACAGGATTTCCTGATCGGTAATATAAACGATAATACAATCAACAATACGATCAGTGATACACTGGCAATGTTTTTCGGTGGCTTTGTTGAATCTTAACGTGATCTAATCGTAAGTCTTGTCTGGGTGGTCAATCTCATGAGTCATTTGGTGAATTCCATATGACAAGTTTGGTTGAGTGGGTAGCTCGGTCCAAATGTAAAAGTTCTGAGTTCCTGGCGTGGATTCGTAGCTCAACTGGTAGAGCTTTTACCGCGTCTGAGCACGTTGTTCCTGTTGCTGGTTCGAATCCAGCCAAAGTACAGATTTTTCGCAGTTGAATCTCTTTTCGATCATAGTTTGCTATTGATACCAATCTGTCCTGCATAACCGGATGTCGCCCAGGCGTTTAGCAGTTTCAGTGATCACATTAGAAGCAGAGCATTTTAGTTTACTGTGAATATGATGGAAGTTTTCATAGCAGATCATAACAGAAGAATGAAATACAAATTTGGCGCTTTCATGCAAATGAAATGTTCAGCTGAACAGTTATATGATGAACAATCGAACGATCACGTTTTCAACGTCCTCACCACTTACCTCAAATCGTCATTTTGTCAGATATGACCAACACAGGTGGTTGGGTTTTCAGCACAATTCAGTAGCCGTCGGTCACTTAATCAAATGTTGAAAAGCTACCACGGCTGAAGAGAAAGTTGTTACAGACAGTTTTTTGGATAATCTTATGATAGGATTTTTTCGTACAGTTCACATTTTGTTCTATTTTATAGTAACGGGTACGCAGAAAGATTAGATACAAAGGGTTTTTTATGACAGAACTTGCCCATCAAGAAGTCTGTTTTCGGGACACATTTCCAACCTAACATATGACGGAATGTTTTGTGGCGCTCAGTCCGTTCAGATTGAAAACTAATTTTCACTTGTTTTTGTCTTATGGGTCAGCATACCGAGTTCATTCGAATTTTGTTAAATTGGCTGAACAAACAAAGGTCATGTGCAGGGCAAGCAGAAAACCATGACCGGCGCTTGTTAGGGGTCACCAGGACGCGCATAAACAAGAAATGACTTTGCTTTCTCTAGCTAAGTGGATACTAAGCCACTGCACTTCTGCAAAGATTATGCAAGCTTGAACTAAAACATTGTAGTTGATATAAAACGTACTGGTTGGGGTCATTTAGGGTGAATACCGCACGTCTTTCCCAAAGAGTGTGGTCCACAGGCCTGCGGAGTGACGTGTGGTTTATCCACCTTGTTAAGCACTTGCATTGAAACCTACAGCATACAATTACTCTGTTTTTCAAGTTGACTTGCGGTATGTGGAACTTTAAACAGATCCACCTCGCAAGCATTTTGTCAAGACATTCACCAAAAACAATCAATCATATCTGGAGGCCATAGAGAGATTTATGTGAACAAGTTTGATTACGTAGATTTCTTCTTGAATCTGATCTTTACTTTGTCCAAACAACAGCATATTATCAGTCAGCGTCTGTTCGTCCTCTGACTGTCAGAGCTGGGTGGAAGAGTTACGCAATTCTGATCGAAAGGTGATGAAATTCAGGTCGAATACGCTCTCAATGACCTACTTTTATATACCAATTGAAACTTAACGCATTCTGCGCAAAGTAAGACCAAGTGTTTCAAACAGAAATAAACGTTTCTAGGTAGTTTGTATTACTCGACTCCATGCAGGCTGTCAACCAGAGGTGTGTACTCTATCTGCTCGGACCAGTGAGTAGTTTGCAGAGCAAGATGACTAGGATCAGTTTATTCACAAATGAAGTCCACATTTGCGATTATTCTACTTGGAGTGCTCTCCACCGGCGCTTCCTGATTTACCGTCACCCCGTTAGCCCCGATGGATATGGTCAACATCAGCAAACCGCGTTGTACGAGTTGTGACCATAGAGGTTCAAAAGTACAGTAGAACAATATATACATTCTATTTCTAAACTTTTTGAGTTCTGTCCTTCTATGTTAACGAGGTGTCAGGATGGTGAATTAGAATTCATAACACCAAATTTCATTTGTCGCTATCAGATACTCCAATACTTTCCTCCATGGGTGCCTGCCGAGATATATGTTGGATGGCCTATATGATAAACCGTGAAAGCCTGTTTTTGGTAATCACACGATAGATTGCAGTGAAAACCTGTTGCGATCTGCGTACTAACGACGTGCAACACACCTAGCTTGATTGACCATACTCAAATTTTGCAGTTACAGGAGGTTCATTTCCAGAAATAGTTTATCTCCTGAATGACTTCACCGAAGAAAAAGTTTACCTAGTCTGGTTTACTTCACATTCCCCTCAAAACTGGAAACCTAAACGTGTGAATCAATTATCATTAAATTACTTCTGAAGTTGCTTGTCAGTTGGTAAAACGTATACGGTGGAAAGTGTGAATTCTCTTGAAAGATGATGTGGCAATCAGACGTATTTTTGATCAAACAATCACATCGAATACACTTTTTGGTTAAATTAGAATAAATGTATGTGACGCAATAAACTATCAAACTGGTAACCAGATGATCTGTGCATTGGTTTATAGTTCATCAAGGTCCAGTATGACTGTTAGGAGATGTGCGCGACTGATCACACTGTCAACCAAGCGAGTGTTTGGCTGACATTTAACTGGCACAGACAAGTATTGACAAGTGCTTGACTCCCGTTCCTCAGTCGTTTTATGTAAACGGTGATGCATACTGATCTTTTTCTGGGCTCTCATTGGGTCAGCTAACAAAAAGTCATTGCATATTGACCAATAACTTCAAAATAATGCAACTTGAAAACCGAAAAATGATTAGCATTCGTTCAGTAACAGTTTACGTTCCATAAATTTAAATTTGAATTTAAGCACCTGCTCATTTATAAAATAAAACACAACAGAACGCACAATGAATCCGGTTGTAATATCCTTCTGACAAAGCGGAAGTGAATATGCTTAGGTTCAAGGTTGATGTCTGTCATCGGTACATATTTAACAACTCAGACAGTAACCACCGCCTCATTAAATTATGCGGAAAATTAGATTGTATACTGAAACATCCAACATGGAAGACAGTGCTCGACTAGTCCGTTCATCATCTAAATTTTACAGTTTCTAAACTGTCAGCAGTCTACTTTGTTGTATCTCTGTGCCATTCTGTCAGCTCAGTGATAATCAACTTTTTTCAACAAAACCGCGTCAGCTTCACTAGCGAGTTAATAATTTCTCACTGGGTATTCTTCAGTCACGTTTTGTGGAGTAACAGCTATGGCATGTTTTAACACACCAGCTGTGATAATCTTAAAGAAAGGTCATAGATGGAATGTGTAACGAAAGGGATCCCTCCATTTAACCGTACTCATTTAATTGCTTGGCTTGCAGCAAGCCAGCTTCTAAGCAGAATATTTAGCCTTCACTCAATTAGGTCAGTACCTTCTGTTTGTTCCATTGAAAAGAATTCGAAAAGGTTTAAGGAAAATTTTAACACACATTTGAAACTTCAAAAATTAGGACAATTGGATAAGTTTCCCCCTTTACTGGACCACCACAATTTTTTAACTCACTGTTATTTCAAAAGAATTCAAAAATTGATTTTTAGTCATCCCAGTACTTTATTTTGTTGATTTATGTAAAAATCGGCTTGACAGTCCTATATATTCCGTAATATGGAATGACCAACATTCGAGTTACACAAATGACTATCGAGATAAGTGACATTGACAGATTTGATGCGATGGTATTTGATTTTGTAAGCACTGTAATCAAATCAAAATTTACTGTTTGTTGTCAATCTGAACCCAAACTCGCAAATCTGCACTAACTATTCCGTTTTAGGGAAAATTAGGTCGCTTTTGTAGATTTATTAAAAGATGCACCGCACTGTGCTCCAAATGACCAAAATGTCAGACGAACTGTAATTTGAAACCACTCGCTTGCCTGCTTGCGGGTCATTCTTTTGTGAAAGGTGTTTGTATGTGAACGCCCCAGAGGTGTGAATAGTGCCAAACAGAATGACAAATAAACGGCTAATTAACAGTTGCCTTGGACGGCACAGAACTCGTACTGAAGCTGGCTGTGACAGCTAGGTCTGTTGGTTGGGTTAGTCTTTTGAGAAGCGCACTGTCTGATCAACTAACCCATCGATCAAATTTTCTTCCGGTTATTTTGCATAAATTAAGAGCTCAAATACTCAACTGGTTAAGTGAGACTCTAGCGTTAGTTCCATCACCATAAACAGCAACAACAGCAGAGAAAGAGGGAGGCAAGTTTAAACACAAGCTTTGAAAAAAAAAGAACAGGTGGGGGGAGTTAAAGAAGGTCGATAAATCAAATTTACTGTCACATTTGTCCAACTGTCCGAAAACTGTGTGTGAACCTATTCCAGTACACGATTTGTACGTGTGTGTAAATGCAACCAAAAGTTCACTGTTTTACAGGAAGGACCTGGCAAGCTGTACTTGATGAGTGAGAGGCATACTGTGGAGACTTTAAGGCTAGACAGACTTCCGATGATGGTCTCGAAAACAGCAGGTTGTTCACACGCTTACAGACTATGGCGAACCTTAGTTTCATAGACATTAGCACCACAATCTGGATGATTGTCTATTGTTTAGCGTTATTATAACTTGACATTTTGGAATAAACGAAGTGAAAGCCAGCTTTTAGTTGCACAAATATAAATGATCGATTTACATGTGTATGCTATGATAAAATGCGCTCCTCAAAGGAAATTTCTAGAAATCACCTTCTTCGGTCAGTCACGCTGATATACTCATATGCATCTAGAAGATCAAATGCTCACTGCCAAATTTCCAGAATTGCTTCCGTGTTAGTTATTTAAATATGGCTTGATGGCAAACACCACATGCTGTAATTCAAAAGTATCATATTTATTGCAGTAAACTTTGTGAGAATTTTTTAACACCCAATTCCTGTAATCTTAAAAATGAAGTATTGTTCTAATTGAAAGTACGCTGTACTGTATGCTATGGTTGACCATTTTCTACCGTCAGTTCATGACTCCGGACAAAAGTTTTCAGTCATAACCCCGAAGCGGTCAGTATGAAGACTGTCCCAACCTCCATTACACCTAGTTAGCATAGTTCCGTATTCTGTGGATAGGTGCTAATCATCTTATTCAAATTTCTCCGTTCGAACGCAGACCGGCATGTAGTTTTACAACGCACAATTCCATGAGGTCGATAAATGTGTGAAAGTAAAGAAGAGCTCAACTTAAATTCTTGAAGTTGGTTCAGTCTGTCCGAAAATCATAATGTCATCAGACGTTATAATCGGGAAATTTGAAAATAAATACCACTGAAACAATACAACCTGAGCACAACGAGCAAAAATAAAGTGCTGATATAAGTTAAACAATACTCCCAGCATATCGCTTTCTTCGCATCTCTATTGACTGCTCTCCAGAAACCAATAGGTTTTAGTTTCTACTCCCTTTAGAGCTCATCAGTGATGAACATCCTCTTCACGGCAGGTATCTGAACTTTAGTCAAACTTTCAGTGGACAGCCTTGTTAAGTGGTGCATCACTGACCTCTTAGTAAGCAAGAGTGAACTATTATACCCAAACGCTCCATTACATTTGTTCGGGATTCAGGTAGTCCTGTTTAACTTTGAATGACGTGTTTGGATCCACTATAACCAACTCGTAAATG
>LUCH01000288.1:30518-46285 GCA_013368495.1 Paragonimus heterotremus | reverse complement strand
TCAGTTTTGCCCTCATAGTTCCTTTTTCAACTGGTTATTTAGACAACTTTATTTTGAAAGTGTGTTTAAATGTTATACGATGAGGTATGTTTTGCGAGGAGGCTGAAGGTTACTGAGTATTTGTCTGTTCCGAAGTATCATGTCTCATTCGTTAAGAGCGGATCATCTCTAAGTTAACATTTCGAGTAGTAAGCATATTACGCTGGCAATCAAGACAAATTTTTGTTAGGTAAATCATACTTCGAATATGATAATTTAGAAAAGACCTAATAGAGAATTTGAACTTCGGCTGGATTCGAATTAACCACAGAAACATGCTTAGGTGTGGTATGTGTTCCGAATAAAAAGTCCCGGTTGGATAGTCCATTCAGTGGATATTTCGGTGGATTTCATAAGACGGGGTGGGTTGTGTAATCAGCTGAATCCAATTGCGAAAGCTGTGAACCTCCGGTGTGGTTTCATAGCTCAGCTTGTAGGAGGGTTGCCGCATTTGGGTACATTGTTTTCGTCGTTGAGGCGAATCAAGCCAAAGTACAGACTTTTACAATCGGGTCTCTTACAAAATAGTTTCGGGGTTTGCTTAACTTCGCATAAGTGACATCCAGTGCTATTAAAAATCAGAAATCTCGTGGCTCTGTTTGTTTTCATGGATCCATTTTGTTTAAAGGTGACTTACATTGGTAAAGTGATTACCCTGACTACCTACACATATGATAATCCTACGCCCATATTATTCGGATCAATTGTGTTATAAGCTGTTTGGTTGCAGAGTTTTCATCACGTTAGCAAATGAATCAGTAATAGGTTAAAACCAAAAATAAATCATCACTTTACCGACATCTTTCAGGAAAACCTATCTGCTCTGTTAATTAAACATTAGCGAATTCAACCAATAAATCGTTTTGATTGACAGTTAAAATGTGAAACAGTGATGTTTAAACATAGTGAATTATCAGAATGACAAACTTAGGTAGGATATTTTCGGAGACTTTAAATGTGCGTTGATTAGGCTGAACGTTTCTTCCAAAAAAGCGCTCGAGATTGAGGAACAACGTAGAAGACAAGATTGTTGAAAACGGCAAAACCGAGTCCTTTTATCTATTCCCTACTTTACACAAGTTGTGATATTTCTTACCCATCATGTGTACATTCTCAAAGTAACCCGATGCTACCAGTGGAACTCTCACAGCTCAATGTCAATGTCAAGCGTTACCAAGAAAAATGCATCGTCCAATAATTACATCGTTCAGCGCATAGAATCGATCAACTGTGATTGGCACACAACTTCGAAGATATAGAACATAGTATGAAATGTCAATATCTTTCATTAACTATTGATGAGGAGAAAGACCCATGCTTTACTCAAACTTAACGCCACCCATGCATATCTAACTACTTCGCGTTCGGAATGAACCTCCATCAGGTCCATTTTGAAGAGACGTTCTAAGCATGAGATTTGATCTTGGTAAAGGTTTCCAGCATGGCATGTCTTCATTACCTTGGAGTTTGAACTCCAGCACTTGGGGTCATGAGACAAGTGTATCTACCACCACGTCATTTGTTTTACAGCATGCATGAAAGGATTACTATAGCTAAATTGGCAGTCACATTGGCTTGTGGGTAATGTTCACGTTACATTACCACCTCGATAGGAGTTACGGTATTTGTTCCTTCAACTTCAATCAAAGCCGTACCATTAGGCTTTCTAATCACGTTAAAATCAGGATCATCATCATCATCATAACAGCCATAAGCCTGACCAGAAGGTAATGTGGCTCAGGCCGCCGCTTAACTCAACAGTGACGTGAAATATCCTAGAAGATACGCTACTAAGAAGCCTACAAATTATTAAAAGAAGACTAAGCGGAAGAACTAGAAATGGTCTGGATACAGGTACGCCATTGGCTTCTCTCTTTCTGTTCAATTTTGTCGTCGACGACATTCTGGAGGGTGCACTTCGAGATTACGGTGGGCTTGGTGTTGACCTTCTTCCTGGCGCTAGATTGACCACTCAGGATACTCCAAGTTTGCTAGGCAATCTAGTGAGCGTTGATGAATAGCCGGAGATTTTGCTAATATTAACTGAATGCCACTAAGAGCAATCGCCACGTCTGCTGCCAGACGGAAACTATCAGTCAACCTCTTTTGAAAAGAATCACTTGACTTGAGATTCCCTTTTTAGTAGTTTGCTGCTGTGTCACTCGCCCCTCAATCCCACGAGGCGGCCACTTTGAGAATCACGCCAATAACCTCAAAATCACAGGTTATTTCCTGATCAGCTGAAGGTGTACCGTAAGGCTTCATCGAAATAATCGCGAACAACGAGTAACATTGATAGTTTCCCTCTTACTCCTAATGGATATTGAGGTGATATTTGTTTTGGATTTGACCTTCACTGGTTAATTGAAGCGTGGATATGTGAATTCGGTTTGGTGATAAGTTACAACTGATTACATTTGTAACGTTTACTTAATCTTTAGGTGAAAAGGTTGTATGTATGCATAACGTTTGCCACTTTTTTAAGCCTCTGAAACTGTTCACAGCTTTGTTGAAAACAGAACAGTATTCATATGGAGATTTCTTACTGTTTTCAAGTTGTTTTGTTACACATAATTTGAATTGATAGCTGAAGTATCCATGGATGGAGTTGTAGCTTACCACATTGATTTATCGAATTTTATTCAAAGATGGCTGTCAGTATTCGTTCAGGCAGCATATGATACCTCGATGTTGACAACGGAAAGAAAGTGGTTAGTGAATATAAATAGCTTAAAGGAGAAGGTTGTTCTATTTTATAGCCAAAACAATTCATTCTGAGGCAAACTTGATAGGGGAAGTTAGTGACGCATTTTTACGCGATATGTCCAACTGCATCTTTACAAGTACATATTATGGTTAACGAAGTTAACGGAATGAAACCAATCTGATAACCACCTAGTCAGCGGTCGAGACGACATGTATGCAGAAGAACGTAATACATATTCACAAGCTGCTTTGACCAGAATTAAGTAAAGACAGTCCAACAGCTAATTCATATTGCTTACAATGGATAGAATACAGCATTTTGAAGACTGACTTCAACCATCCATGTGATTTTAAATATCCCTATAGTGCCCATTCTGTACTACGCATTCAGAGGGTTTGTTGGGTTCGATCAAGCGCCGACTTGTTAAGCAGCGAGATGTTTGGATCCGTTTAGCGTTCAGTTCATTCGATAACAATTAATCCTCTATTCTATCGTTATGCAAACCGTGATATAACTGCAATACTATTTGCAAAACAAACTTGTAGTTCAGCAGACGACAGATGTTACTATGCGTCATCACATCAAGTATATTTGTTTGGTAGATTGTTCGTTTTAATCTATTTAAAACATAACTAATTTGACGGCGACGTTCCATTAAGTCCAGTTATATGACCATACTAAGATGACTCACTGTAATCGATACCCACGATTTTTGAACTAGGCCAGAGTTATGAAATGCAAGCACATGCTCTCAGTAATTCACACCAGAAGGAGTGTCAACAAAATGTTGGGTCTGTTCTGGCAAAGCAACGTAGCAAAGAAGCACATACCTTGCTTACATGCGTACACATTTAACTGAACGATATTGTTTTGACTTATCAAGAAATGAAACGTCAAGTAAATCGGAACGAGACCAATTGTGTTGTCAAGACAAATGCAAGTAAGCCTACGGAGGCTCGCCAGACGACTTTAAAGGTTGAAATGTGGTCTTTTTAGTTGCATGACAATTTCATTTTTACTTGGGACAAATTGTAAAATCGAACAACCACAGGAGACAAATACACACGTTACATACATGTGACTACTAAGACGACAGTCGACGATAAAACAAACTTCAAAACATTGAGTTCTCTAAATCCACTGAGTCAAAACAGACAGAAGACATATCAGGAGATGTTAACATTTCGATTTACTCTCATCAGTCGTCAACGTAAAACTAGCAAATTTTATACAAACTGCGTATAGCAACAACAATTGAACGAACTAACCATATAGTTCTGACCTTTCACGCGCTAATGGTTCACTTAATTAAGTCAGCGCCTTCTGTGCACACAAAACTGGCCGATGTTGTTTGATCATCTAACTGAATACCTCAGGTTGCTCGCTCTCATTATGAAATGCGCGCGTTTACTCTGAAGGTTCCCACCAACATCAGCCGACGAATGTTAAACTATTGTTTCTCCTCAGTTTAAGACAGGAAGACTTGTCAGTTTCTAGTTAACTTGAAAACATCAGTGTCGCTAAACTAAAGATGCAATCTTTTATCTGGTGATCGTCCCAGTGAAAACTTACTGTTTAGTGACCAGTAAAACTTAGCCCGGACAATTCACATGATTTAAACTAACTTATTCCTTCGAATAAAGTAATGTGCTCGAATATAAATGGTACTGGTGGGTGGGCCTTCAGTTTTGCAGCACATCCATAAGTAGGCAAGCGACAGGATGGCTAACATAGACTCCGCATCATGCTGGCAGGTAGTAGATTTTGTCACCGATAAATACTACGTAACGTGCGTTACCTAATGAATAAACAAATGTTGCCAAAACTTCGTTTTATAGCTATAAGATTACATATGGTATTGTAGATATCATGTTATCTCTCTCCGGACATAAATACAATATCTGCATCAAAATAATCCAGCGAGTACGCAAAAATAAGGAGGTACGTGGTTTTATTTTTAAACTGAAGTTTGTTTCAAGACATGTATAGTTTGAACTGAGACTAGTTATGTCCACGTAGACTAGTCGGGCGGCGTTGTGTGTGCGCTTAATTGCAGCATCTAGACGACATTTTATCAAGACTAAGACATTGTCATATTTGAAAGAAACCATCCGTCTTCCAACTATACCTAGAAAGGACCTAGTGCCCCCATTTCGTCCAACCCATACTGTGTACACGTTTAGTTGTGTGTGTTGAAGCATATATACCTGGAGAACTAGAAGGCATCTCGGCACATGCATTAGCGAACACATACCAAAATGATTTCCGAATTCTTGGGCTGGTTGTGCGGTTAGTGATATTAAGAAGTAACTGCAGATGGTGCAATCAGTGGATCTAGGGACTGTCTTTACAGCGTTCCTTATATCCCGACCAAAACATGCGCCCAACATTACGGGAGCCCTCTCAAAACATTAACTGAATTCCAACCCGTGCGCCCAGAAACACTCAGTGACTAGCACTTCGCTTTGCTAGTAATATTGCAACTGTTACTCCTTTCCTCTATTTTTCTACTCTTTTCAATCCCGAACTTCTAGACAGATGATTTTTTCGTAGAATCTAACAACTGCCGGACTACCCATATCCTCCTCTAATTCATATAACGTTATCTATTTAATCAGTGTTAACTGATATACATTCTTTTAACTCTTGGTCAATTTGTGTAGATTTTATAGCCATATCCTACTCCTTCCGTTTGATATATATGAAATTTCTGACGATGACTCTCTCTCTTGTGGGACTTCTATTATCCCGTTTTACCCGCAGCAATCCGATTGCGTTTCATCAGTTTCATAATGCCTAACATTGAATACTCTTCACTTGCACCCTGCATCTTTGCTGGTGCTAACGGCTTTGATAATCTAACTGAATACCTGAGGTATGACCACACTGCTTCTGCTTTGCTGCTTGCTCCCACTGTATAATGCGCGCGTTAAGTCAGCAAAAGTAACCGATAAGAGGCAAACGAAGTTTCATTGTGCAAGACATCTGAAGTACTACTAATGATCTTTTCCACAAACTTCCTTGTTCTGTCTGTAATATTCTGACGTATTAGATGGGCTAGTTTTCCTTCCAATGGAAAATAAAGATAATTATTCCAAAACCATTTTGATTTGTAACTTAGTCACTAGATGGGAATGTAACAGACACTGAAATTGATTGAATCGATCTATTCACTTTCAGCCGGTTGAGATAAACAGCGTATTTTTACTGTGGAAGCCTTAGGCACTGTTGTTGGCATACAGATCCACGCGATGAAATAGCCACTTAATGATCTTGTCACTAATGATATTTCCATTAAAGGGTGAATCCGGGAGAAATTTAACTACTTTAACATGGAATTCCGTAAAATTTTCCGAAAATTGCGAGGAACCAACACTCGTGTTTTGAGCCTCCCAGAGTCCGTGGCCTGCTTTTTCCGAGGCAATATTCCATAAACATCTCATTTCGGGCCCAACCAACTCTGATGAACTGCAAATATTAGCCGATCGAAGTTTTCCTGACTGAAGTACAATAGTGAGTCAGCTCTGTGTCGGAACAGATTCAAGGCGAGATGCGCTCTTCATTCTGTCCTCTCGGTTTAAATTTGAATTATTGTGCCAGGGTATGACCGTCTGAACTGCGCTAGATTCACCACTTCTTTGCTTGATTATCTGCTCATGTGATGATGTCCGGCGCCTTATCGGGTTATAGCTTTGCACTCGCAATCCGATAGTATAATCCTTGCTCTACATACGGCACGGAAATATAGGCCTCAAAAATATACAGTCTACCGCCTGTCATGAAAATTATTCTACGCGTCATTTTCCTATAGGCTAGAACTACAAAGTGCAATGTCAGCAATGGCTCCAACGCGAGGATTGGAATGCTGAAAGTAATACTTTTGTCTTAAGTTAGTTAAACATAGTATCGTTAATCTTTTATAATGGTGCTTTATTAAGTAAAAGACTGATGTCTCTTGATGGTTTAGTGCCCCGTGCGTCCGTTAACTTTACAACAATGACACTATTACCACAGCACTGGAGGAACTGCATGCGCATCTCTGGCTGCAAACCACGCTGACCAACTTTTTGGTAAGTTGATGGTGTGCTGAATTTATTGTGATGTCAATGACATCTTGACATCCTTCCTGCAGCCGATGCGTTTAAGGTTTCTGCGTGTAAGTGGATTGCATTAGTCTACTGTTGGTTTATCGATCACACGTCTTTCTAGGTAAACCTGCCATTTTAAAAGAGTTTCTTTCGAACTTCACTCGTACTAGCAGTAGCAACTGAAGCTCAGCGTCTGCAGACAGTCGAGAAGCATCTTCACCTTTGTACGCGTTTGTTCGTTTCTTGAATCATTGGTGAAAAGATGGATGTTATCTTACAAGCATTGTTGAATGTAGCGTCCAACCGGAATATGAAAACGAATTAGTAATGGATGTATCATACACATTAACATTATATCTGGGACGAAGCACACTCCCATGTGTGGGTCATAAACGAACCTAGATGTAACGGTGTGACGAAATCACATTATTGTAACCAAAATTCACTTTATCAACAAAAAGAGAGGATATATCTCGTGACGTTGTAACATTTCGACTTGCTGTTAACAATCGATAACTTGAAATCAACAAATATTGTACAAAGTGTGCATAGTAACAACAAGTGGAATGAACAGCTAAGTAGTTTCAGTTATTCTTTCGTACACTAGTAGTATAACCAATTCCATACGAAGGATAATGGGTGATACACAAAGTGGTTAGCTGTCCATAGTCATAACTGATACTCAACTGATCAGTCTGTCTCCAACGTAATCTAACATTTCAGTAATAAATGCAAATGAAATTTGCATGGACTACATTGATCAGTGTTTGGATCAAGGTGTAGTGAAGCGCACTCCTAGAAGCTTATCTGCCGCGATGTCAGAATCGGTCTGCTGGCTGCGGCAAACTCAAAAAACCCAGCTTCATCAATCGCCGAACATATCTAAACAACTGACTACTTAGTTGACCAGATCGACCTGTTAACTGCCTTATGTAAACGTAACCAGAACTGGCTACTGATTATTCGAGGAATGTTAATCAGACGACAGTGATCAGTTTTGGGGTCATTGAGATCGATGAAGCAATCAGTTTTTTTGACACGGTGCTGATTGCGTCACTAATAGGCAATCGATTTATTGCAGTTATTGGGTTAGTCTTATCCGCTTGTTGTTGTGTGGACTTTTAAATTAGCAACTAGTGGGAGTGGGTCAAACGGTAAATTTCTTCTCTGTTTTGACGAAACAAACTGAGCAGCAGATCGTTCAGAGAAGTTAACCACGAATCAGTTCAGATCGGTTACATAACATGGAACCAGAGATTGCTCCTGGTTGCAGGGCCAAAAATAATCAGGAAGGGAGTCCAACCCATGTGTGTACACATTTATATATCACAATCCGGTTACGTATGTAAAAAAAACTGAACGTTGCAAACTGTATGCTTTAAATGTATTGCTGTATGCAAATTTAAGTTGCATGAATATAGCCGGTTAATGGAATAGAAATATATGAAAAAATAAACGATTATTTTCAGTGATTCGCCATCAGACCAAACACATCACATTTGTAAGGATTATTCACGTGCGAACTATGGCAGTGACCAAAGAAGCATGCCATTTTGATGTCTGATTTTGCAATACCTAAGGGTAGATTACACAAGATGAGAAAGTCAACAAAAGTGGACATCTGTTCAATGCGGACATATGCAAAAGGTCCTGGGAGATTTGGCCTTTTGTCGAAGTATTTTCGGAGAGTGAAACAAGGTTTCTGCAATTACTAACACGTGACTTCTAACCCTCTTTGGTTTGACACCACAGATTCATTAGATCGGAATGGTTGAATCTGTGGATTTGGCCGAATGGGTTGAATCGAACTCAAACAAGACCACTCGACCCACAACGTCTGTATTTTGTTCTGTCACTATATAACTATGTTCCACTGTACAACTTACTATTGTTAACAGATACGTTGTGCAGCATGACATTTCGCATATGTTCGAAAGGGCATAAATTCGGATGTTTTCAACAATGCTTTCCATAGGGCACTGGTAGTTCTTCTGGGTCAGAATGGACAATCGGACATCATTATGTTTACCAGTCATATGATCACAAACCTTGGTAGTCTTAGTTCGAAAAGCAAGTTGATAGATTTTTTATTCGATCTACGAGCAAAGCGGTTGACACAACCCTGCTTATCTAATTGACTAGTTACATTACGGACTACAATTAAGTACAAATGACGGCAATTCCTTTTAAACTGGCCGCCGCTAGCGTCTCATTTATGGACAAAAACTGATAACCTATTTGACGGTTACCAGTAAAACTTTCCTTTAAAGGCCATTGTCAATTTTGGAATAACTATCTCGACATAGGCCATGATGATGATCGTACAAAATTTGTTTCATCGTTTGTTCAGCAACATTCTGCTTACAAACAGGAGCTGGTCAGTTTGAAATTAAGCGACAAGGGTTTACGCAACGCCTATTGGACAGTAGTGACAAGTAGACAGCCTTACTCATAGCACTACATTGATCCAAACGAGTACCTGTTAGTCATCCGTGTTGAGGGTGTTTTCTGAGAGCACGCTACAGGTACTGTAGAGGTGGTTCTGTGCTAATTCGTTCGAGCTTATAAACAGCCTCAACTAATCCCCCTGATCTCAGCTCCGGCACCATCATCCAAGTTTTGAAACCAGTGCTTACGGAGATTCAGCGCAAGAGTAGTGAAGTATACTTGTACCTGTATGACAGATAGAAAGAGAAGGCATTTTTATGGGGGAATTATCAAACGCCTTTTGTCACTCTGCGCAGTTTCAGCGGCCGTCGATAAGTTATTATTGAAACCATTTGTAAGAAGTTGGCTTATGAATTCATTGTGCACCATGGTGAACTGGCAGATAGGCTGAGCACTTTAAGAAGACGTACAGCTGACCCAACCAAATTTAGATATTCGGTTGCTCACCAAACTGAACATTTAGGTTGCGAACGTTTCACGATTAAACGAAAAGACGTCACAAGTGCGTATGGGTTTCATTGTAAAAACTTAATTATAAAGGTTGGTGAAGCTTGATGAACGCCTGCTTTTATGTACGAAAGTGTGTTGAACTTTTTTGCCTGAATCCCGATTGGTTACTTTTGATCTGTGGACCGGGATTCTTATTGGTTGTCACATGCCACTTTCGAACTTCTGACTTCGAATCTAAACAATCCCTTCTTGCAGTTCTGAACCTCGGACTTGGGTTCTGATTGGTCGGTTTCTGCTGATATTGACCTGAAATCTGATTGGTTTATCTCTCCTATTGAACGAGTTGATACGCTCTTCGAAACAGAAATTTCAGCCGGGTGACATTATATTGTAAAGACTCGACCATCAATCCAATCTATTCAAATTGCTCCGTCCCAATGCAGCAGTTTTTCCGTATGACAGCGATTACGGCTGTTTAAGACTTTGGCTCCCATTGATTCGCAGGATTAATTTAATTCATTATCCATGTTTAGTCAGTCGGTTGAGGAATACTGGGCATCGTGATGTTCTCTAGCATGTTTGGTGTTTGTCTAAGTAAGAAGTCCCGCACTGCTTGGGTTGAATATATATCCAGTTTGATCCTTGTAGACACAGATCAAGGAAACTTGATTGTGCTTTTTGATGATCAGTTCGTGTTCGTGTATTTGTGCAGACAACCTTGATTTGGTGTGACCAACATAGTGTTTTCTGCTGTCATCGCAGCTGATTTTCCACAAAACGTTTCATTTATCTGTAGGTCTCAGTTTCTTCTCTGGTAGTGAGAGTGAGTAATCTTGGTAGTGTTGCCGTTGTTTCATGCGTTAGGATGATACCATGTTTCTTCAGAAGCCTTGTTCTCATTTCTGATACGGTTTTGATGCACGGCAGAGTATTTCGTTTTGTTGGTGACTCTATAGGGTGTCTCCTTTCTTCTGTTGACTTGGACTAGCTCATTCATTTATGGACGGTGAGGGTTTTGTGGTTAGTTATAGTATTCCCTGCAACACTCCGTCAAAAACCTACAAGTCAGAATCTTCTTCCCTTAAAGTTTTTCGATGTTGGTGAGTCTGTTTTTTCCAGTTGATTACACTGCTTCATTCCCGATATGAGATTAAGGACGTGGTTCAAAGTAGTGCTCATCAACAGTCAGTTTAACCATATAATCTGCGAAACTGCGTAAGATAAAGCCACAGAGCCTTTGAACTTGTTACTGTATCGTTCAAGTCATTCATAAACATCGCATTGCAGTCCCACATAGAAAACATGGCAAACAAGGGCGAGGAAACCAACAGGGCCTTTACTCGATCTCGGACGTATCAACCATTGTTTCACGTTACGACAAGTAGTGAAATATCGACACGTATTCTGACAGCCGAAGGTTGCAGTATTTCTTAGACTGAAATGCTGGTTCGGACTAAAATGTTAGACAAGCAAATTCGCGTAACTCTCACAAAAGACAAGTTCCAGTGAAAGACCTCAGACTGTTGAAGTTACCCTATACACCTTTGAATGCAGTGTCCTTCCACGGACAGCCGCTTGTTTCTAGACTGAAGTAACACTTGACAACAACCACTGGGTGAATTTTACTCTATGGGAGCACCAAAGGTTTTTTAATAACGTGGATGTGAAGGTCCGTGGAACAGTATTTTGATCCATATGGTGTGCAGCCTCTCCTGCTGTTTATATAGACAAGGATGAACTAATCAAGTGCTACAGGTGATCTTTGTCTTATAGATATTGCGCCCTGGAATCATCATCCACTTTTTCTAGACTTTCTAACTACTGGCTCTACCATCTTAGCAGCCAGGCCGTTTGAGAATGTTAATCGCTTAACCTGGTAACACTGATGATAAGGTCCATATGAAAATTCCCAAATATTGGTACCTATTTACTAACCCGTCACTTTACACACCATTGTCACCAGCAACGCCAACTCAAGTCCTGTTATCTACGGTCATGCTCAAATGCTGAAACTTTGTTTGCACGTAGGAGTTGGATTCAAAGTTCTGAAATCCGTTGACGCCCATATTTCTACTTATTAACAATCAGCTTCTAGCTGAACTATGATTGGCAGAGTGTTTAACTTGCTTTTGCGTTAGTGCCTGTTTTGGAATCTCAGAAAAATACGTTCGTCAAGTTGTTTTCAATAAGACTAGAAGAATATTTGGGCTAAATTTTAAAACTTTCAAAATCTATCCAATGGAACCACACAGTAACACATCCGAAATAGTGGTCATTTTTTTGGAAGTTACTTGTGATTCCCATCTTATATTTCTATTTCTATGTAGGAGTTCACCAATGTATCTTGGCTCAAAATGCCCCGCCGCATATTGACTCGTGGAGCCTTACGTGTTACGCGGGACAATCGGATCCACGTGCTGCCTCAATCCATAATGAACTCGGTAGATTTTCCGCTGTTAATTAATCCGGTGAGAGAACGAGACGCCGGGGAGTACCGGTGCCTGTTTCAACTGGGAAACAAATTGCATCACAAGTCGATAATTTTAACGGTCAAAGGTTGGTTTTGACGTTTTTCAAACCTTTGTTCACTGGCGAAACTCAACGTCGTAAAGTTTTATTGATCAACGCTTATGTAAGTTAAATTATGGTCACTTCTATTTGGTGTTCTGAACAAATGAACACTTCTCCACGTGACATTAAATTGATAACTTCTATCAATCTGAACCTCAACTCTGGTCAACCTATTAGACAGTTAGGCGATCGATACTTTCAACTTGCTCACATCTCCGTTATAGTAACAATCTAAAACAATAAACATTTGTTGCCGTGCTAAAATAAGCAACTACTTGCCGAGAAAACTAGGCATGCTTTTGATATGTGGTTACATTTTATGTAGACCGTTGATGCAACAAACGGTTAGATTACTGTCTTGATACTGACAACAGTGAATTCGATTGCGCCTCTGTTTGAAGTCAAGGTGACGAACTACCTAATATGTTCACTAGCCGTCCACTGCTTCTATGTAAACATTGTTAGGCAATAATGTACAGTGTAGTCCGACTATACAAATAAAGGCATACCCGTAAGTAAAAAAATTTCAGGGTTGGTTGTCATCAGAGTGTGTGTTCGGATTTGAAGTGAAAAAGGCGCAGTCCTTGATCAAGTCCTATGTGTATCGACCAGAAAATTATCGTCTCAACGCACCGAGTTGCTATAAACATACAAGGCTGATATCGCATAACTGCCCTTGTAGCTTAAATCTAGTTGACCGGATTAGTCTAACTCTTCCCTCGCAATACAGAATACTAGTGCAACCGTTGATTCACTTAACTTTGAGTTCTAACGCATATTGTTCCATCCAATTTCATGTGATGGAGTCTTATCTCATTAGTTTGCCTTCCTACCCAAGTGTTTCGCCAGACGTTGACGTTTCCGATCCTGAGTGTGACAAGTATATTTTGCTAGAAGGGTGTATTTCTTGTGGTACCCTCATGTGCAAAACTTGTGACACAGACTAAACAAACTCCGCTTCGGAATGCAAAACCCACGGAGGGAAAAGATTGGAATGTACCACATAACTGTTCCACTTCAGACCCAAAAACACCCTCAGAACCGACTAACTAGCTACAAGTTTGAAGGTATTCCATACGAGGAAGATATATGAAGGTAAAGGCCAGAGGTGCGGAGACGAGTGAATACATTGCTTTCCAGTTGCTGATTCCGACAGAATGAGAACAGACGACGTTGAGGCCAGGACACTAAACCCATTGGTTCCAGAGTTGGTTACCATCAAGAAGGTAGGGGGAAGTTAAACTTTGTCCGCAGGATAATGATCAAGTGTTTTTTTTGAATGCCTACTTATCCACTAATCTACTAGAGTTAGTTGAACCAATCCCACATCGAGTGTCGTGAATCAAAGAATGTTTTGCACAGTTACGAATTTGTTAGCCTTGGCAAGTATGAATCCCAGAGTTTTTCCTAATCATTGTTTAATTACGTAGACACTGTCAAAGTCATCTTCTTGGCTCGTGCGCAGTGCATGGGCGACTATTATGGAATTCTCACCCAGTATCTAATAAATATAATGATTCCGAGAAATTTTCAAATTGCCTCACATCGGTTACCAATTCTTGCGCAGACAGTTCAACAAAAGCCCACAAGAAATCCCTACACCTTATTCTCTATATGCAGATAGGTGGTTTCTTAATTACTAGACGGTCTAGGACGTAGGTCCGGAATGCACAAACTCAACGCCTACTTCTAGCGACTGCGCAAAGACAGTTCGTGTAATAGCCTTCAGAAAACCCTTCTGGTGCCCCTCCAGACTAATCGAGCCATAACTTCTATCTAAGCAAATGTATAATTATTTGTAACTACGCCTATTACTGCAGTCCTGTGACAAGGCTGCCTGGCTACACTGCGCAGACATATCCAGAGAGGTTACATATCAGCGATTACAATTCTAAGTTTATGGACTTAAAATGTATGATATTCCTGAACGGCCAATATACTCTACCTTGAGACATTTCAGAAGTGGTACGTGGCAGACTGGTGGTTAGATCGTCTGTAATCAGTTATTACGAAAAATGTTTTAACTTGTCTCGCTCGACGGGCAACAAATGTCACCCACATCGTGACAACAGTATTGACCGTGTCAAAGCTGTTTCTTATTCTTGAATTCATGAATGGTTCCCAGAAATACAAATAATCCAGGCATTCTTCGGGTGGTAAATAAATTTTCTCTCTCTCTTGTGGTTGTGCTGATAGTTAGTAATCACCTGTCAGTTTATAATACCACTGCCATAACTTGCCATGTGGTGCCAAACTCAAGCTCGCAGTGATCGTGTTAGATGATCTCATATATGCTGCTCTGTTTAGAACACTAATAGTGTTGAGCGAAATATTATTCTCCAGCACTGTCAATAAACGATTATCTCGGAATACTGATCAAGTGAAATAGAACTGAGATGATTTAAGAAAGGATTGGGAAAAGAGTGCCGAAGAAGGATATAACCATTAAGAAATTATACAAGAGTACTGAGGCAACTCGGCTGATCAGGAAGAAGTGGGAAAAACTTACTATGAAGTGAAGTTCGATACGTTGATTAGGATCGTAACAGTACCACTACTTTCAACGAACACAGAACCTTCATCATTTCACCTTGTGGTTACAGACAGGTGTAAACTTAATCAGACTCAACAAGGAAGTTTAAACAAGAAGACAAAACAACATTCAAGAATGGTCGCCAATAATTCGTTGTAAGTTGACTTCGCGGATGAGTCTGTGTTCTCAAGAATCTTTCGCGTCAACCACCAAACTCTTGTTAAAAACTTATCAGTCGGACTTACCCAAATATCGTTCACTTCCAATAAACGTAGTCCTCATTATGAAGCATCTAAATTAGGGAAACCTCCCGTTTTCTAGTGCTCCACAACAGCTGGGCTGTGTTGTGCTGGCTGAGACTATAAAACTGGTGAGTTATCACGTACTTGTATGTTGGCGCCTCACAGTCTTTACTTTTGAATGATTTATGTGAGATACAGATTTTCACTAACAAGCGGACGAAGCTTTTGTGTACACGTGGAATTTTAACTGGACTGTTTCCACAGGGAGCCCAAGGTTAGGGTTTCGCTCGTGTTAGAAATAATCTGCATAGCGTATACCAATTGCCATCATTGGCGTTTGAAATCCGGTTCACTTTCGCATGAGGCACATGTGTTAACCACCGCGTCATTCAGATTACTTTGGACACAATTAAGTTGTCAGAAGCAAGCTTTCAGTCATATTAACCAGTAAGCAACGCATAGTGGGTAACATGATTATCTCAGGAGAATGTGGCCACAGCAATACCCCCAGTAGCGGTGAGCATATGCAATAGTGAAAGCAATTAACAAGGGCAATAGGCGATACCAACATTTCTGTTTGAGAAAGGCTACTTGAAAAGTTTACGTGAATGAGAAATCTGCAATCAAATGCGGACATTGTTCAATTTATAGAAGCTCAACCTCCTACTGAATACATACAATTCGTCCCA
>LUCH01000288.1:4340-29941 GCA_013368495.1 Paragonimus heterotremus | reverse complement strand
CATAATTCTTCGTGGTTAAAGCATAATTGATAGAATTTTGAACAAAACCGTTAAAACGCAAAAACTGGTAGATGCGAACATTTCGTGTTGACTCACTAGTACCAAATTTACAATAACTTGAAACGGTTTTTATATCGAACAGCTAGGGGTGGGTGAGATAGATAAGCGATTGATGGGTTGGGAAAGGTCACTACGTCCAGGGCAGGGTCACGTTCACGAACAATTGTTTCTGAACACACAGGGCTGGCTTCAGCCGACTGATTACGACAGCCTCAGCAAACTAAGAATCTTGGACTGGATTCCAAATGCACAAACCAGGTGGATAACGTGACGTCCGCTGTCGCAAGACACATTCTGTTTGCATCTACCAATTTTCTTGTTCTAACGGTTTTGTTGAAGCTTTTAAAAGAAACGAACTGCTGTAAATTTTCAAAGCAACAGAATTTTGACATAATACTCAAGTGTCAGGATATTCATAGTGAAATATAAGTAAAGGTATGAAGCACACTTTTTCGGATTGTTGTTCGTTGAGCCAAAAGGTACCATGGGACAATCTGCAATATTCCTGTTGTGGTCGTTAACACAGATGTCAAAATGGATAATAGAAATCCTTGCAACTGACTTGACTTGCGAATAATGTTAACCGTCTGTTTTATCGTAAGGTCGGTGTATCGCTGGTCTGCCGAATTTGGTGGGAAATTCTTCTCAGATGATTTAGATTCACCAGTTTTATACCTGACGCCTTCACCTGTAGTTCCTATTTGATTTTCAAATTTCAATGAACACACCCACTTGAACGTATCGTTTTAATATCCCTTATTAGGCAGCTTCATAGTAGACGAACCTTTGCTGTTCTGATTGACTTATCAAAGGGACTTGTTTGCAATCCGTTTGTACATAATTTTGCTGTTGTTACCTACTACCACAAATAAGGTGCATATTTTATTGCTTATCGTAGAATCTTTGAGTAAACCTTGTTTTGAAATCGATGGTTATTTGTTTACGCTTTGTTCGATGACGGTTCACTTGTTACAGTCGGGAGCAAAGTCTATATGTGAATAAACCATTAATGGAATAAACTCTACGGTTTCTGTTAAATCTCTTCGTGAAGCGAGCATGTGTTCTTTTCTGATGAAATCAAGTTTCGGATACCGTTGCGAGTGGCACTCATTTGGAAGCCTACCATTGACCATCTTGTGAAAAGAACTAAAATATTGTTCAGTATTCTGAACTATAAGTACAGAGGTTGTATGATCATTATGATTAGTAACAAGGTAGGATTCAAACAACCAACTACAACCAGTCACCTAGTGGAACGTTTACCTGCTATGACTACTATGTGTAGCTGTAAGCAAACCGAACTATAAATGGCCAGCATGTTAGAAGTCAACAAGAGGTCACCTGAGGGGTCTGCAGCAGCAAAGCATGCGTACGTCAAGAGAGCCACGGCTTACGCAGACAACTGAGTTTTATTTGTAAGTTTGGTCAAATTTGCACTGGTCTGAAGTCAATATAGTATTTAGCCCACATTTTGTGGGGCTGACCTAACAACCAGGTTAGTAATACAAAAAATGATAAAAAAAACACCCAGTGGGCTTGAATTGAGACAAAATGATTGAAAATATAGAACCTACGGTGTCCCTGTAAACGGGCTACCTACTGAGCATGTAAGCGTAACTTCTACTTACAAATGTTGTCTTGTCTCTTGGCGACTACTTAATTGCAGCCTAAACGGAACGATTCAACTGAGCCTTGTCAAAGTGTAACAAGTGCGAAGGTAAGAACACTTACAAATCTTGCAAAACAGAATACCCGAATAACATTCTATTGGATGCTTCATCCCCCTGAGCAATGTTGCGGGACAATTAGCTTCCTTGCTTCAAAGGCACTGTTTTCCAAAAATCACATCCACTTTTGTTGTCTACTTCAAGCTAGTAGTTGCATCACTTTGGAAGGTGTACAGGTAAGGCTGAAAATTGTTTCCCCCATCCACACTAGGTGTATACCTGCTTGATGACAATATGTAAGTTGTTCAACACAAGCCCCTTGTTTACAGTTATTATTTATGGAATACATCTCTTCTGGCCCAGGCTGATCCCGTTTAACAGCTACCAAGCTAAAATGCAAATAGAATCCGACGTATGCCCTGTTCATATCCACGTTGTTACATGGTTACTAACCCTGAGGTTGAAACAGTAAACATGTTATTACAATCCCACATTTGCAACTGCATCTTTTTGACTTAAATGTGGTAGATTTCGGTTCACTTTATTCAGGCTTTCATTCAAGAGTTTTAACGAATAATTGTATTCAGTAAAATACCCATTACTAATCCACATAAAACCAGCTGCGACCAATTGTGTGATGTTCAACTTAAGCTCACAATCCGGGCTAGTTACAACTACCTATAGTGGAACCACATCCAGCAAATGATCCGTCACTAGATAACAGGTTGATTTGTATCTGTATTTGGATCCTCAACTTGAACTTCATTTGAACTCTCTTACAGCCTTTGTGCACGCGGTTCAAAAGACTGCGCTGAATCTCTATTCTTTTCGTAAAATGATCAACGGCAAAGTTCCAAATGAATGTCAGTCGTAAAAGTGCCTAGATTTTATCTCCGCTAGAAGGAAACGTCGTTTCAAAGTCGAACTGATTTGAAAACTGGAAAGCTTCGCCTTTAAATGATATAGAATTGTTATCGTTAATATTTTGCCAAGGAGGTTACAGGGGTTGAACATATTCCTTAGGAGTGCATAAGTTAAAGCTGCTTGGTGTGACTACAATCGATTCAACAGTCACCAAAATGTGTTGGGTGATCTGCACACACCTCCGTGTGCTTTAATTATAAAGCTATGATGGTCCGTGTCGCTAAAGTGGATGTCA
Source organism: Paragonimus heterotremus (assembly GCA_013368495.1). NCBI lineage: Eukaryota > Metazoa > Platyhelminthes > Trematoda > Plagiorchiida > Troglotrematidae > Paragonimus > Paragonimus heterotremus. The sequence continues at coordinate 27,055 of LUCH01000288.1, read as the reverse complement.
GTGGCGATAATAACTTATACCTGGTAGGTGATAGGTTGATAAAATTTTCTTGCACCTTTCTGACGATTTTCTGGATGTATGACATATATGTTTCGCAGTATACTTGCAGTATATGGATGAATACACGAGTATTAATTTAAAATGGACTAGTAGGTTATCTTTCATCTTCGATCGTAAAATCTACATTGTATTAGACAACTGTGTGAGGGTGCTGCGGGAAAGGAGGAGGTCAGCCTATATCCTGCGGTATATTACTTAAACGGACGTTTAGTAGACATTGCTTTCTATTCGATTGCCGGAACTAACTCGTTCGGAACATTTTCATGCTATACGTTTCTGGATCGCTTTGAGACTTAGTTCCATTGGACCTTCTAGTACCATCTTGATCTAATTTTCGCGCCTTGGATTATGCTGCATTTCTGTTGAATAAGGATGAGACTGTCAAAATTATTTTACACTTCTATTTATGTTCACTTATTGTAAACCAGTCTACTCTGTGTCTCGTCATACTGTCTGTGGTCCTTCGAACGGGAATAAACTGTTGGATGATAAGTATTTGGAGGTGACACGAACGTAGAAGTTCACCCATCCCCCTACTCTCTAATGACTAATATGTCTTTTATACATAGGAGCCGTGGAACTTATTACATTCATATCACACCAATCCTACCCACACTTCAACAACAACCTACAAGTTTATAAACCATTTGTAACCGCTCTAGTCGCACACACATAATTGACCCCGAATGTGTGTCACAACAGTCTGTTAACATCCACTGCTGGTCTAAACAATTAAACGGATTCCGATGCTCGTTTCTGTTATCGTATGTTACTAAACAGGTCTTAGACATTGTGGTTTGTCTCACATCTTTATGAGACCTTGCCTGTAGAGGTCTGAGAACGAAGTATCGAAAAGTTTGCCGAACGTTAAAACATCCGATTGGGCAGATTCAACGGGTTGATTTGAAACATCCAAAGGCGTAAGTGCGTAAGTGTCTCCAAACTGCTCGAATTTTAAAAGCACCCACAATAAATCCATAAACTTAGGACGGAAAGTCAAACAGTAAGCTCAACATTATTTTGTGCCACCATCAGCTCTTTTGTATTTGTTGAATCAATCGTGCCAGAATAAAAATGGAAATAATGAACGTCTTTTAGCATTCAAACAAACTTAAATTCTTGGCCACAGACAGTCATTACGATTTTAGTGCATTGATATCGCCTTTCGGGTAGCAACATTCCTTTCATTAAACTTTTCGCAGCCGGTAAAAATAAAACAGAGACAGTCGTTAGCTCCTCATCAATTCAATATTGACTTTGAGATTTTTCAGCGAATAGCACGAATTTTCTTCGTCCTCACACGAGTGATATCTTGACAACCGATGATTGTTATCACCTTGTCAAGTTGTAACAAGCCGAGGAAAAAAATAAATTTCCCTTTCAAAATATCTAAATTTCCAAAGAGAAAGTGAGTAAGGAGTGGAATATTAGGTAAAGACGTCCTGTATTGGTAGACGTACCTCAGAACCCGGTTATCCTAGTGCGCGTTGATCGCATGGCTCCTTATCCACGTTCCCATGCCACCACACGGTTGCTATACAGCTGGATCAAAATTATATTCTACACTATCCGTACGATTAGAGTTGAATCAATTGAATCAGTAGGTCTGCTTTTTATACACGGCTTTGCTAGCTGATCATCACTGAACTAGGTTCATTCTGATCAGCTACAAGATACAGAGATCAGAGCAAACGAGTCGATGAATCTTCAAGGCAATTAAGCTGGACAGAAAGACCATACGAACATACATCAAACAGTTTGCAAAACAGATAAGTTGAGTGCGCACTGTTGGAATCTGAAACATGCAACTAATGGGTAGGGGTTACTATTTCTTAAGACTACGAGAGACGGTTACTGTGTGTCTGGATCGTTGCTACACAAACCATCCTGGATTTTTCACATTTGCATGTGAGTTGTAACAATGGCAGAACGAAACAACATAGAAAGCAACTGCGCAAATGGTGGCGAGAAGAGCCTGCAACCTCAAAATGGACGGTCTTCCTCTCACTCGCAGGCAAAAATGTGGTATCAATAACTTATTAAAACTATGCCTGACAGGAAAGGTTGCACTTCCATTCAAAGGAGTCAAATCAATAAGCAGGAACCGAATTCATCCTTCAATATGCTAGTTTATTTACATGTGAAACTCATCGCGTGTGTGACTTCGTTCGTGCGTGTTTTGCTACCAAGGTGAAAGCTACGCGCTTATAAATACTGAGGTTAAACGATCTGTAGTAGATCCAATGGGAAACAGCTATCATTCGCACAACATTTGTGGAACTGTTCTCATCCGATTAACTTGAAAACCTTTCCGTACCCAATACTCAATAAAAACCGTAGACTGTTTCACTCTGTAGGTGAGATAAAATTCGAAAACTGCAGTGACGAACGCCGTTCACTATTTTTAACGTTCGTATTTACATGGACTTTATTTGGCCACCCTCGAAAGGAGCCATTAAACTCGAATTTCGCATTCGGCGTAGCCCCTTAATAGAATTCGCTCATCCAGTGTTCTGGAATCGGTCCCCTGTTAGGAGTATTCTGAGATAATCGTGCCGGGCACCTCAATGCTGAACTCATAAATGGCCTCCTGTAAGTTCTCAGTCACACTGCATTAGCGCTTATGTTTGGGGTACGTACCAATGACTGACTGTACCAAAGGTTAGGCCTGCACCTAGTACATCTTTTGGAAGATGCCGTTTTACAGAGACTATCTACCACCGAGTTTTTCAGTGTGCAACCTAAAACATTAAAAACGGTAACTGCCTATCAGCGACCAGCTGACTATATCCACGATCATGTGAATAAGACAACCATTATATGACCATTCAGCTGCTCTGGTAAAACTTTTGTAAGAATGAGTCATATGTTTCAATTACGAATCTCTTCCGGAGTCTTTTTGTGATTCATTAGTTCCAGAGTTTTGTTGTTAACAGTCTGTTATGCAGTTTGCAATATGCTTCTGAAAACGTACAACGTTTGAGAACGGAACCTTTGAATTTGGAAGTTTGTTTTTGTTTTCGATGGACTGTCCGGCGATGGATCAATCATAACGCTTGATCTTAAAATTCAAATAACCATTTTGCCAACTACAGTGTACACTCCATTAATTTCTCACCACTGATTTTGCTGCTGGGTTGTTGGTGATTCACCATGATTTAATGGTCTGAACTGAATTCTTATGTCATACAATCAGTGTATCACCAGTTTTCTTTTTTCTCACATACAGTCCCACCGTATTTCGAGGAGAGGCCACCAAAAGTTGTCACTGCAGATGAGAATGGTAATTTGCGACTGTTTTGCAATGCATCCGGTGCCCCGTCACCCAAATTACAATGGTGGGTAGTGCTTGAAACGACTCTGAAAGAACAGACTGCTAACCATCATGCAATCAGTCACCCAAATTGGCGCCCATCACCTTTCCCCGTTAGCCCCACCAACAACTCCCAGGCTGCTGTCGAACATACAACAAAAACGTGGAGATTTCTATATGCTGGCAAACAGGATTTGCGACCAATCGAGAGTGTTCTGTCGCACTATAAGAACGGTGAGTTCTCTCACAGAGTATTTTCCGACCGCTTAATCAATCATTCGATTCTCGTCATCGATAACATCCCATGCCCAGCTACCATCCCCCTAGGCTAGTCAGACGTGCCCACATGTCTCCGACGCCGTGTACCGCTTTCCGATGTGCGCGCACCAATATAACCACCGCTTCTGACGAGGAGACCAGGTAACAAACGCGCTTTACAAACGCACATTCCGTCGGCCGGAAGCTGGCTGTTTTTCAGGTCGTTATTGATCGCAATGTGTTTCAACTTCCGCACCGCGACATTTACGAAACACGCACACATGTGGTCCCCAGATGTGATGTGCTTACGCGCGCGCTTTTCCACAATCGCTACCTTGTTGGTGGGTGGGTGGTGTCTGGCTTAAAGTGATCAGTGTCTTGTCTCCCCTACGCTCTATATCTCCAGCCATCTGGGTCCGATTTCCTCAAGCAGAATGAATGATTCGGCTGGTTTAAGGATGGTGGATATTTGTTTAATCCGGTAATCCAAAAGTCGGTTTCTGGATAGACCACCGCAAACATCAATTTACCGTTTTGAACTAATCGTTTTCCACTGACTGACTTGCTGGAAGATTTATAAAAATCCCTTGAATAAAATTTATCGAAAACTAAGATATCTGCTCAGACATTTAAACCGATTTCACCATAAGCTTCCATGATTCAATCTATCTACTCACACAAATTACTAAGAAATTTACCAAAGAAACTGTATATTCCTCTGTGAATCAAATCGACTTGACAATCCATTCATTTGGCGTTAACTGCGCATTTCAGTAGTCTAGAACGTCTGCTGGCGTTGGCTGGGCCTACCATGTAAGCTTGCTCATTGAAAAGTTTATTAGGGTTAGTATAGTTACAAGCTGTACCCCACCAACGAAATATACTTGAGCTTATGTGTTTACTTTGGAGAGGAGACACAGATTAAAAAAGATTTTGATTTTGTTAGAATGCATCTTGTCCGGAGTATTAGTCAAGCCACAATCCTTATATCCTAATCGATTCTCTGTTGACCAAGACATCATTAGGACTACACAGTACGCGATTTAATCATCTTATCTAGTGAAATTCCTTTTTCTCACATGGCTCATCCACCTGTTTGAAAACATGTACATCATGAGGCATATTTATCAAAAGCTGTACAGTACGTAGAATGGGAGAATTGAACAAGATTAGATGAAGAGTTACAAAGAAACATTCTAAACTACATAAGAGGAAAGCGAGACATCGAATTGTGCACAAAGGTTTTTTGAAGTTAACCAAACACCGTGAGCTAGAGAAGCATACAGTGTTAAATTAATCTGAAAGTCTGTGTGCACAAAAATCTAACCATTAACTGTAGTCTGCAGTTTAGCGAAGAAATATTTATATTATGGCTTTCCGATTACTTCCCTTCATAAATGTAAACTACGAGCGGAAGAGACGTATTACATATGGATCCTGTTTGTGCGGAACAACAATACAAACTGTTAAGACTGATAGGGCTAGGTAAAGAACAAGTTGTATTAAATCGCACTGACCGGAAGGTTCGTGTGGACTGAGATGTTTGGTCTATGGATAACTGTTTCTGTTTGCATCATACTGATTATGATGTTTGATAATAGCTTTTTCACCATGTGGATCTGTATGATCGAAGATAACCTCAGCGGTCTAAATGCGAAGAAGCGTTGTCGTTGATGAAAGGTGACCTTGAACAAACAGAACGGAATAGTACACCGAAAGTAGGGATGATTTCATGATTACTGGAGCTGTAGGGTTACGTGTAACAGAGCGGAAGTACAAACCAAACTTGGTTGTGTTAACGGTGCCTGGAACTTCACGCAACAATCATGAAAGGGGAATATTCGGCGAACATAACTGTTAGAAAGGTTTAAAAAAAAGCTTGGAGACCAACTATCATAAATTTGTTACGACTATAAGAATATCGAAGTGGGTTTTAGTTAGCGGGCGTTAAATGGGGAAAGATCGGAAGGTCACCATGGTTGAGTGATCAGGCTTAGTCACAACTGTCCAAGTGTATATTCACTGTTTTGAAAGCAAAACTTGGGTGACATAACCAACTAACCTGTCGACGGGCATGATATGTGACCTTTTGCAACAGTGATTCAGACCCAACAAACGGTGAGAAACAATCCAATAAACCCGCTGGGATGAACCAATTAACTCACGTTTGGTCTCAGAACAAAATTATGTAGGGCAAAGTTAAACAATTCTTTCAGCTTAACGTCTAATATTGTGACCTTGATGGGGCGCTGATCCACAGAAGTAATCAACTGAATACACCATGTATGGGGCACCATTGATGAGCAAATCATCTTTCAAATGTGAAGGCTCCGCCTGTAGTAAGTGGAATGTCATTAAACAGCCAGCCCCTTGGTAACTTCGGTCGGTTGCAACATTCACTTGACTTACTGATGAGTAGCCGGGGATGTGGTTAATTTCAAGTTGAACATCACCAACAATTGATGAGTAGTCGACTACTCATCAGTAATCTAAAATATCGCCCAGCAGGTTTAATGAGATCGGAGATTTCGACCTGTTTAGGAAGTCCTAATCGCGGGGTTATCGATTGGAGTTAACAGACAGCAACTGTGTCTCCATTTCGAGACGATCATCACTCACAAGCGAAAGTGGTTGAGTGTTCATATATGATAATTCGGTCGTGCCTAACGTGAGGTCAGTAGCGCAGTGGTAAACACGGTTGCCTCATGAACAGCGTGTCCGTGGTTCGAGTCCCGGCAGTGGCGATGATATGCACTACTGACGAGCTCTAATGAGAGCGAAACTCGAGTCTAGTGCTTCTTTTCGAAATGGGCCGACTGGAAAGTCTATGGGGATGCGACAGCTTTGATCAATTGTAGGTGATGTTCAACTTGAAATTTACTTAACTCTTTATCAACTCCGTTGGTACGTTCAAATGAGGTGAGTTTTTAATCAAAACGGTGGTACACTATCTATCTCACTATTTAATTTCCTACTGACAAACTTACTGTCTGTTTCTCCCTAATTGTTAAGCTAACTGAAATGGGTTTTAGTCCGACTGCTATAAACACTGACGGAATAATCTGTTTTTTTGTGTGTCCGCAAACCATCCTTCTACCTACTTTGTGTTGCCAGTTCTGAAGTTGGTTCCAGTTCATTCACTAAGACACCTGGAGTTTTTGTTAGATAAATCACGCAGAACGAACTGTGGAGTAGTTCATTAGTAAAGAAAACATACATGAATGTTATGTCAAACAGATTAGGAAACCGAATGACGCAGTGATCAACGCCAAACAACAGACGCCCGATCAATGCGAGAATAAACATAGTCAGGCGGGTGAAAGGCGGCTAGGGATGGTAAAACGTCATAAGTACCTTGAAACTGCCAATCTTTTGGTCGAAAACGTTTAACTAGTGAAGCGGATGTCTCTTATCAATGCACGTAGAGTTTGAAAGTTACAAATTAAACACAATTCAAATGTGACCGCAGCTTTAGCATTCGCATGGAACATTTTGTGAAATAGCACAGAAATCCATGTCTGATTTTCCGAGAATTGTCAGTAGTGATTCCAGAAAGGGAATTTATCACTGACACTTGTTAGGGAAGTTTTTCAAGCACTACACTAGCTGCTTCATCTTAAACAGAAGAACCGACAGAACCAAACAGTCGGCAAAAGACGCGCACAGGCAATTCTTAGCATGTCTTGTAACATCAAGAGGTTGTTAATCCCACGAGTGATACTTTTCTGTCAGCTTTGGATATCCATTTTAAACTGTCCTCTCTAATCATTACTTTGATTGCAAGCAACTGCTCTCAGTGACGGCCACCGGAATCGTGAACATTCGTTCTGATTTGGCTTGTTACCATCAGCCTCAAGTAAGCTGAGGAATCTTACCCACGACCAGCGACTCAGTGTCCAGACCAGGAATTTGTTGTCACCGTGATTGCAGAAAGGCCTGTGACTTAGAACGTTAACAAGGAAAATACGCGCCACTTTTTAAGCCAACCAAAAGGGGCTAGCCACTTTTAGTCATTGAGAAAAATTAATGCTAAAGAAAACAGAATATTTTGATTACGGATAGGTAATTGATATTTTGCTTGCCACACGTTAGACACCTTATATCGCAGTATTCTCATTTCGGTAAATTTGTCGTAATTTACTTGCCAACGTAATCATTCGACAGATCAGTAGAGCGGAACCAAAACGGTATTTATGCCCCAACCCCATGAGAATAGGTTAGCAAAAACTTCGCATCCCAAATTAAATCACGTTCGGGACAAGCTCATTTAGCGTAAAAGTATTGAGTGGGAAGTAGAGTTGCTTTTGCAAAGTGGTTTCAAACCACTCACGTAAGTTCTTTCCGTGGTTGTAGGTTCAATAATTAAAATCTTACTTGGAATAATAATTTTGACATTTTTCAGTCGGCTCTGCCACTTTTATTTGTTCGCTCGTTAGGTGACCTGATGTACAATAGCATAAGCGTCAAAATTAATGTTTCAATCAACAGAGGCAAAACATATGGAAGTGACGTAGAACGAATTCGACTGTACCAGTCTGGCTACAGATAAATTTTTCCGGGGGTCTGTGAAAACGTTAGATTGTATGATGAAAATCATGAAGAGATTTCATGGTGCTGTAGAATTTCCACGTTCAGCTGATGTGTCCGTGAAAACCTCACTATCTCCACCGTGAAGTCTTTGAGGAAAAAATACCGTTAAAAACTGAATAAGTAACTGAGAAATCAATTTTTCAGACTCTGCCCTCAACCGGAACTTGATGTAGACATGTTATTAACGGTGTTCGTTTTCAATTGTCGTCCAATTCCTCACACAACGACTGTTATGGATGCTTTCGTCGTGACTGGATTGTTCGGTTTGACACGGCAGTCTTCGAGTATTCTCAATGCCTACGAACTTCTTGTTAACATCGTAAGCTGCGTTGGCCTCTCAGGTCGCCACTGGTGATGCAATTTTCGAAAATTCTGTTATATGAATGGGTGATAACACTGGTTTTACACTGGAGTTTGACTAGTCTGAAACGAACGAAAAGGCTCTTGATGAATAAACGGGAATTAAATTGGCTCCAGTATGATCATAACTCACAGGTTATCATAGCGTTTGCATTCAGATAGACTTCTCAGTCAGCCTCTTTCAAAACGTAGAACTAGGCTCGAGTTATGCTTTTGTTAAAGCTGATCACTAGCGTATATATCCCTGTCAGGATCGGAATCTGAACTGGTGTCGCACAGTCGTGAAGCAACCGACTTGACGACTGTCAGTGACTTCGCATATGGGAAGATCAAATTGTCGTAGGTGCACGTTCGACTATTTTCGCTTGTGAGTAATGATCAGGCTGTCCGATCGCCCCGATAGAATAAACAAATATTATCTGTTAGCCACAGTCGACAACATCCCTTATAAGGACTTCTGAGTCGGGTTAAAATTTCTCCCAAAACCTACCATTGAGTTGGTATTTGACCATTCACTAGCTGCCACCTTGAGTAAATTCTGCATTCGTGCATGATCACAAGAAGAATATTTTATATAACAGAAAAAGTGATGTGTTCAGAAAATAAGATGTTAACCAGCTTAGGTTATGAAGTGTTATATTACCAGCTCCATAATATTAGTTTGATTACGTTAACAGGAAGTATGACGAAAAGTGTACCAGGTTTATAAAAATACTAAGATCTGTAAATTTACTATGGTGATCATGTCTCAATGACCATATATACACACCTACTTGGATTATTGGTAAACCCGGGTAGCCACGCAGTTTTGTGTGCAGATTACTGAAATGATAATCCACATACATTTGCTGCATAAGATGGAAAAACTGATCATTGTGATGGGAGATTTATTTTATCAGAGCACAAAAGCATCCAACAATATTGGTCCCATTGCACTTCACTGTAGGCACCAGTTGTAGGCAGAGTTGATAAAGGCTTCAAGATTGGTCTTGATGCGTGTATCTGTAAAGTGTAAGAATATATGGTGCGAACGCTTGTATGTGGAAACAATTTGATCAGCCTTCGCTTTTCCACCAGCGTGCTTACCTGTTACACATGACTGTATCTATTAGCCACTAGGTGACGGTTGACGGAGTGAACTGGCGATTACTACCGATCAGTAGATCAGTCAATGGTTTTCTGTGCAGTCTCTAATAGCGTGGGCACCTGGTTGCATAAGGTGACCGAGTCACATATGTAAGCGTTCACGCAAGGTGTTAAATGAATCCTATACACAAACTTCGCCTGTGCAATAGTCGAATTAACCGTGTGGATTTCGCGAACACACAGACGATGTGCCTTTTTCAATGGGACTGTAGGCTGAAGCAAATTTGTACAATTCGCAAAATTACTGGAAAAACCAAGTACTCTGACTGAAGCAGGCTGACACAAAGCAATAGCTGCAATTCTGTGATTTTTAACAAAACCGGATAAAAGGATACAGGATCAATCATTAGTCTTTAAGTCACTGTAAATTTTGTTATATACTATAAGCTTTAAATGAAACTTTAGCCTTTCCTGGTTAACGTGTATCATCTTAAATAGATGATTTCGACAAATAATATGCTGACAAGTAGTTTGGCAGATATGATAATTTAGAAGAGATCCATTTGCGAAAAATCTGGGCTTCGGCTGGATTCGAACCAGCGACGGAAACACCATGCCCAAATGCGGCAAGCGCTGCACCAGCTGAGCTACGAATTGACGCCAGAAGCTCAGAAATATCAAATCTGCCAAACTACTTATCCGTAATTCATTGTCAATGCTCATCGGTGGCGTTGGCGGATTCCAGCGTGAACTGATCGAGAAATACTGCTTGAGCAGTCAATCGGCTGTATCATTTGGTGGATTCCATATTACACAGTTGGTTGGGTGGGTAACTAGGTACAAATGTGAAATTTCTGAGCTTTCGTCATGACTTCGAAGCTCAGTTGGTAGATCGTTTGCGGCGTTTGGGCGTAGTGTTTCTGTCGCTGGTTCGAATTCAGGCAAAGTCCACATTTTTAGCAAATGGATCTCCTCTAAATAATATACTGTTTACTTGGTAAGCAAAGAATCGTCGTGTATTTTTCCAGCTTTTATGTCCCAGCTTATCTAAAAATGATGGCTGATAGAACGTTGTTCCATCGTTTCTTTGCTGAGTGTTGGTCACAAGTTGGTATGCAAATAACTTCAAAATAACCTTGGTTCAATTTATTACCTCTCAGGTTCACATGGTCCACAAAATACACTATACGTAAAACAGATTAATGTCCACGTTTAAAACGACAGCTCATCATAGATTTTTAAAAAAGATCACAAGATGTTGTCGCGTCCGTAAGAAAGAGTCGGTATGCTATACTGCTGAACGAAGTGAATTTAAAACAATTAAATGGCAGAGTGCCTTCATTAGTATAGCTCCGAAACCCAGCTGACATTGGTAAAATGTTTGCTCCCAGTGCTTACTAGCACTCAGGAGTACTGACTCAAGTTACAGTGTGAACTAAAGTCAATTAATCCGGAACTCAGAAATGAATCCGCAATGCTTGGTTATAGAGATTCTTCAAAAAGTCACCAACTGAATGCAATCTTCCTCATGGCATCTTTCTTAACTTGGTTTTGTGCTAAGGTACAGTGATGATAGTAACATTGCTTTACTAGTCCAGATTCCAAATGTTCTTCATGTGACCTTTTTCATGACTTGGATAGCCTCACAACATTCGAGTTCGCGTGCAATTTAAGCGGAGAACGGCAGTAGATGCTAGATGGTTCATGGCCTTCTACGATTTTCTTCCTATCTTCCGTTCTAAACAGCATGTGGTATATCATTATTGTCCAACTCCACCAGCTTCCTTCAACACTGTATGAGGACAGTCTAATCGTTCCTGTAAAAACAGGTGTATACGTTTGAGGAGGTTCAAATCAGAACTACTAAGTTGGATCCGCAGGCTCGCAATACTCCGGACTTCGAGCTCGACTGACGTCTTGAAAAAATCGAGCAATCAGTTAGTGGGATAAAAAGGTTATTCCTCACTAATGCATGAGCTGGCCTCAAATCATCTAGTAATCCCAACATATTTGTTTTCTTATTCCTGAGACAGTAATTCCGAAATTTTGTTCATGAAGTGAAACAAAACTTTCACTCTATGCAGCTACTGCGCTCGATACCTAAAGTGGTCTGTGATTTTGCGTCACCGTCGTGTAAACAAGTCTACCAGATTTCATAATAATTTGTAAAATACTAATGTTCCATTTTGGTCAAATGATTCTACCCCGATTTTTGCTTGTTATGATACTCGTGAAGACGTGTTTATCGACGTCGTTAGTTTTCTCCTCAAATGATACAGACAAAGTGATCCACCATACAGTGATTCGTGCACCTTGCTTTTTAAGTTATCTACCAAGAAATGGTTCAGGTTCCCAGGACAATTACTTAAACCGAAAAACAGTCATCCTTCTACAAGATAGTTCTTTTGGTAAGTTTGCAGCTTTTCATTTTCTAACCTAAACAACAAAGAATTCCAGCACGCCGTAAACTTCATACGTGATAAATGAATTCCTTGTCGAAAGGATGATCTTTTGGTAAAAGCTGACTATACCATCGCCCCTGAGACTCACTCACAAAACTTTGCTCCTAATACAACACATTTTCATTATTTTAATAAGATGGTATTATGCCTAAATTTAGGTAACCTCACTGCAGTTAGGCCTGGTTCAAAGACGTTTGATTATTGTTGCCTTTCATTCTAGAGGAAAGACCAGTTTATGGCAGGGATAAACGTTTCCGTCGTCACTGTCTGAAAGATAACTTCTGGGAAATGCATACATTACACTTAACTAAAAATCGTTTCTGTTAAAGAACAGGGCATCTTTAGAGGTATAAAAATGTTGCGTTTTCTTGCGTCCACTGCAAAAAGAAAAGTCTGTGGACACATTTTGTGTGGACCCCAGGTTTCCATCAAATAGAAAGATACATAAACCTCTGTTTCATAGTGGAGTTGGCGAGTTAACTGTCTGCAGTGATTCTGAATGTGCCTTTAAAAGGTTTAAGCAGTAAAAGGCATTCTTCTGGGGGCTTTTATTCATTAACGTGATGTACAAAAAATGTACTGTCGGTACAGGTCAAATTAGGAACGTTCACTAAATGCACCATGTTATATTCTTTATTGCAGTTCTTTCTCTTAATGTACGTGCTACTTATGAGTAGCAAAAGCATACCGACTAAAATACAGCAACAGGGTTATTGTTGATGGCTGACTTTTTCAGGTCACCACGTAACATATTCCGTATGACTTAAAAGTGTTCACTATGAAGCTTTCATAACTCTCTCTGTCTCTGTATTGACTTTGCTCAGACTCTTTCTGCAAAAGCTTTGAATGCCATCATATTGATCTGATGATGGGTGGTACTGCTCTCCATTTTCTGTTAGTTCACAGTCACAACGTGTGAGCAAGTGGTAGAATCATACAAAAACATGTCACCTCCAGCAACGTATGCCACCCAAAAAAGCATGAAGATTAACACGACTAAGTGCTCAGCCAATATGCCTATGCTTTATTTATGTGCGTTATATTCTTGAAATTTTTTAAAGATGACTTCAGACTCAAAGCGCGAAGATGAAATCTGATGACCAAATTTATAAGATAAAATTGTGAGTTAAAGCGTCAAAAGCACTCACCTCGAAGAAGAAGAAATAACCAGAACCTTATTGTGTGCTTTTATTATTCACAGAGACTTAGCTTGGGAAATGAATATTTGTAAACTTTCCAAACATTTGTTTGAAGTTGGTTAGGAAAATATTAATCGAGATGAAACAAATTTAAACTAGACAATTCTTGAAGAACCTATTATGTGCATGGAATGAATCCAAGAATGTTGTTACGTTCAAGTTCTGTCCGAAGATCTGGCCAATGAACGTAGGTATGCAAAAATTTGACTGCCACCTCAGTCCGCCTGACCTTGGTTTTTCCCCCCAAAGGATAGTAATCCATATATGAGCTAACTCCTGTTTGATTACTCGGGCCTACACAGCAGGAGCAGTTGATTTGACACAACCATATAGTTGATGGTCGCGGTCGTTACATCTCATCCAAATCAAACTCCAATAATAACAGTCAAAGAAAAATTCCGATGATAGACACAAAGCAACTTGATCACATTGAGTCTTCACTAAGCATGAATGAAAGAACCTAGAATGGCATTGTTTGACAGTTTGATTTTAACAGCTGGCATCATCATGAATTTGGTTCATTGATCTCCAATACAAGCGTGTTCATCTATCATTTTTCTGAGGTTGTCTGCTCGAGGGTCAGATTCACACAACATTTTTTGGCACCTGGAATTGATATTTTAATTTTATCTCATAACAGATGGTGCTATCCGGAGTATTCTATTAGCGTCACACACTATTCCAGAAATCAATTTTCTTGAAAATTTTGACTTACTACTTGCGAGGAGAACAATTCTGGTATTGATCACTTTGATATACCCGACCATTTTAACCTAGTTTGAAGTAAACCGGTTACACATATATAGATATATTATATATTTTTATAAGTTCTCAACTTTCTTGTGGTTAGAGTGACGCTAGTTTTTTATCCAGGCAGTCTGCATCGGATGAATCAACATGGGCCCTGACTGAAAGTCCTTAGCTTTTGTGCTGCCTGTTCCCTAGTTTACCGTCTGTGAACAGCTTCTGCTTTATTTTACCTTTTCTGCCAGAGTAAGTACGAGTGACATACAAGTGGTTGACTGGACAGAGATGGAGAATTTATTCGATGTTGTGGATGTTTTAGTTCGCGTGGATAACAAGGAAGAGGTTACTAAAACCGACAGACCCAAGGACTTAATTTCCTTCATGCGTTCGAGGCCTAAAAGGGCGATAAGTGTCTGACTGGAGAGTAGTACTTCTCTCCTTCATAATTATAGTTAATCCAACTTTTCAGACAATTGCACAAAGCTACGCTTGGGTCAGAAAATAGCTACTTTTGATGATGCAGCTGGAATCACATTGTTCGTAAGAAAGCGTACCTCTTTTAAAGATTCGCTGGACTGTCTTCCACGCTTACAGTTAAATAGCATTTAACAGCTTGCCATCATTTTCGAAAGGTATGCGCAATCGCTTGAGATGCTGGAGACACGCAGTATCAGCAGTGTAGAAAAAACATTGAAAAAAGGTATACAACGACTTAGCACTGACAATGTTCGAGAGAAGGTCATTACGACTGCCAGAACTGATGTTCAAAAACACCAAACCGGAGCTTCTAGTGTACCTGGGTTTTTTGGTTAAAAATGGATACCGTACACAAACCATGGACGTTTACTGAACACTCTTCATCCACACTAGTTCAGGTGAGCCACTGATATTAACTGATAGGACATAACCTCAAATAATAATATCCATCGACGGCCTGGAATCTTAGATCTGCTAAGTCTGTTCAATCAAAGCTGAATCGTACGATGTGAATGGAAGAAAAAGTATTACCCTCCAGGTTGTTGCAAGCTCACAACTGCCCTCGGGAATGAGAAAACTTTACGCACACGATAGAAATGGGTATGTGAGAGAAATAATAAACTTGGTGATATTTCTGATGAATAGTAGGGGATTTTGATTTTCATATGGATTGAACATCACCCAAAATTGATCGCAGCCATGGCATTCCCATAGACTTTCCAGCCAGCCACTTTCGAACAGCAGAAGCACTAGACTCGAGTTTTGCTCTCATCAGAGCAGCTCGTCAATAGTGCATATCATCGCCACTGTCTGGACTAGAACTCCAACCACGCTGTTCATGAGGCAACCATATTTACCACTTTCTTTTGTGAGTAGTGTTCAGGTTGACCGATCGTCTCGATGGGAAACAATCGAATACCACTCAACAAGTCAATGATTTTTGTGATTCCAACTTGGAGAGAAGCCCTGGTCGAGGGGTCATCGATTGGAGTTAACAGAACAGTAATTGGATCTCTACTCGAGGCGATCGGGCAACCTGATCTTTACTCACAAGCAAAAGTGGTTGAGTGTTCACATATGATAATTTGGTCGTGCCTAATGTGAGGTCAATAGCACAGTGGTAAACATGGTTGCTGATATTTGTTAATCTAATGTGTACTGCTAAACTGCAGCTAATGGAATAGAAGAATATTGATGGTGTCATCGTTGAACGACTTGAACAAAAGGCAGTCATACATGGGAGAGAATGAGGCTCTGATGGTTTTGACCTAGTCGGAGCCTGATTCGCCATTTATTCTAAACAGCCGTGGCTGAATAGTCTGGTCCGAAACTAAAATGCGACTGCATTTGATGTCGTTGTGTACGAGCACACTCATGAGCATCAAAGCCCCTTGTTTCTGCGGACAAACAGAAGTCATCAGAGACATTTTCCCAAGATATTAGCAGGAAATTAGTCAGAACTTGGTTTTGAATCTCTGATTTGTGGGGAAATACCGTAAGATATCAGTATGGGAGAAGTACCCTTCGCTTACAGTAGTTATGACACTTTCCTGCCACGTGTGTAGATATAATTGTTTTGTTTTCTTGTCTGGATTTATTCAATCTAAGAATCCGCACTTTTAATAGAAAGCTGTATTTTAGGTTATAGGACAAATTGTTGGAATGAGTCACAAATTATGACCCGTGTTTTGATCATGATCAACTGGTATGGATTAAGTTGACAACATTTCTTGAATTTTTTCTGCATTTTAGATATTTTTGTGCGTGGCGGCCTGTTGGTTTTCTCACAACTTCAACGAAAAATGTCTGGTTTTTACATATGCGAAGCAACAAACGGTATCTCTCCTGCAGCAATCAGTGAAACTCGTGTATTAGTACGCTGTAAGTTTTGTTTATACGTTGTCCAACCCTCCTACCTATTTATACGCACTGTATCAAGATAAGTTAACATCTTTAAACACTCGCGTGTTGGGTTTTAGTGCGATCTTTTTTCGGTAAGATTGACATACTGATTGACTTTCGATGTGAATATGTAGTCTAGTTCAAATACATTTGAATGACTCATGGGTCACCCTTATTTTGCGAACAAAATTTTTTTTAAAAAAAAAACAAAGTATTTGGAGAACTTCTGATCATTCAGCCTTGAACTCATGGCTGATATATCCCTAAATGAAGGTGATGTCATGTCAGAGCTACCCAAACTTTTCTCCAGCAAGCTATTCAGATTTAAACCACGCTTTCTAGATCTTCAGACTGCAAAACATTCTAAATTCCCACTTGTGACTTGACGGCTGGATTGGGTTGTACGGTACATAAGAATATAAAGGCAAGTTATCTACATAGTTAGGTAATTATGTATGGTATCATGAAGTTCAGATAAGAAATGATGTAAATTCACCCCCCCTTTTTTTCCGCAGTTCATCGTGAGTAATCGCAGGGGATTTTAGGCCCTCACAAGAGCCTCACTAAATGCATACGTGATCATCAATTCCTGTAAGAAGTAGCCAGTTATAGGGAGAAAACCATAATGACTTTTGTGCTGATTTTCTTCCAGTTGGTATGCATTGCATCACACGCTGTTCAGCTAGCACATTCCAAAGGAATCAGACTGAAAGTATGCGTGCAATAACCCATGTGGTGCAAAATGTTAAGAATCTGAAAAGATGAGTTCTAGACCAGCCTGGGTTTTCAGCACGAAGATGCAGCACATAAACTCTCTTCCAACCCAATCTAGCAAATTACATGAAAGCTAATGACAAACGAAATAATGAACGCAGATGGTGTAATTACTGGGCAAAATAGAAAAGGGTTGCAATGAACCTGAAATGAGGAAAGTAAGGCTGGTCAGAGAATAATGCCATGTAGAGCTTGCATTGTGCAACTTTGGTTCTCCCCTAAAACCTAGTACTTCGTGTAAGTCCTAGAAAGTAATATACATATGAATGCCAGCTTTAATATCATTACCACTGTTTACAGTAGTTTTTAAACAGTGTGAAAGAATGCAACTTTTAAAAATTACACATTTGCACACCTAACATTTTTTCAAAAATAGTCCGAAAATTTCTGACAGAGATGTTCATGTAAAGCAATTCATATAGTCTCTTTGTTTAGAAACCGAAGTTTCGGTTTGTTTGCTATTATTAATTTCTTCAAAAAACTGTGTAAATGTTATTTTGTAGTCTTCCTACAAATCTCCTGTTCCCGAATACTTGGAACAAATCATCAAAATAATTAAATAGCTTGGATTTATTTTCCCTGAAATTATTGATTACACAGTTTTGTCGCCTAGTAAATGTTGTCTGTTTTTATCTCTCAACTATTTACATACACATCAAGTTTGAGACTGGCCACTGAGTGCAACGGTATCAAAAGACCCTTTTGTTTGGAAACCTGACATTCCGAATCATTTTTTATCTGGCAACGTTTAAATATTGGCACAGAAAACAAACAACTGAACTGAAAACAGAGAACTGAGATAAGCTTTATGTAAACCGTTATTCAGACGTCTTTAGATTTCCGACTAATAACTGCTGAATCTGCATATCTTCATAGGATACTTCAACGGTTTTCGTCCTCAGTCGCAGAAGTGATGCAAACTATCGTGGTGTATGTGGCAACGTAATGTGTTCACTCAGTGAATATTACAAATTGAGAACTTTGTTTACAAAGCCTTTGTGACACGCGGTTAGCTTCAGTTTCCGTTATCTAGATGTTTTCTATATTCACTCTCTTATTGCAGTATCCTAGCAGACAATTGGAGTTTGAAACTTTGAACATGTGTATATCGTTGTGTCTTTAAGTTCAGAACAACTTAGTGGATGATCTTTTCCTGAGAAATTAAGTTGTGAATCGCGTAATCATCAATGTCATTATGTCAATTCAATAGCAATTCAAGGCTAATCACTTGGTGACTTATAAACAAGATTTTTGAAACAGTTACTGGACTAAATGTTGGTATTATGTTCTACGGTTATCGAAATCATGACAGGTGATGATAAGAGGACCAGATTAAAATACTTTGCAGGTCAGTAGATGCTGCTGCAGTTACTACTGAAAAATGATCCATTACTTTCGGGCAAAGTAAACTTATCCTGTGACGTAATTCTAATTCTTCCAGTGAATACAAAACTATTGACGGGTGTGATGCTTGTTGAGACTTTGCGCATTAAAAATCAGAATTGACTAATGCAATCCGCATGTCATTTTCTTGATGTAATGTAATATTACAAAAAAGTTCACAAACAACTACTGAATAGATAAGTTTGTTTTCATTGCATTGCAGCTTTGTCTGTGACAATAATGAGGAGGAGAGTGGGTTTGGTGTAGATCTCAAGCCAAAACTGTTGAGTAAAAATGTATACGAAAACGCATCCTGTGTACACGTTGTTCAGACTAACCGTCATCCGTGAATTAGGCGTTTAACTTTATAAGATTGGACTTGGCCAACCGTCCAAACGTTATTTAGGGTCGTTAACTGCTGATTTTTGGCTGTTTCTTGTTAGATTTAGCCAGTTCACCAGCGGAATTTTGAAGTTTCGATTTTGATATTAACTTTTCATTTAACAGAAACAACCTGATAGCTTGGATTATGTTAACATAACTTTCTCAGTGTCGAGCATGACAACTGCTTTTCGAAAGGGGGCGATTGGAAAGTCTATGGGAATGCGACAGCTGCGATCAATTGTGGGTGATGTTCAACCTGAAATAATCATAGTTAGTTGTATTCCTAATTTATGCCGGCATAGCAACCATGTGTACACAGTAGTTATTCAATCCATTAGGCAATGTGAGCTGTGGGAGTGTTCCCTTTTAATTTGCACCTACCAGAGAGCTAATGTTGACTAAATTGAAGAAGAATGGCCACAGTTTAGAAACGATAACGAATAAATCATACTGGCTGGCAGGTTGGGAAATGATGTATAGAATACACAAATGGTGGCTGTTAGTCAACTGTTGGTCAGATAGTAATAGCTATCACGAAAAGACACATAACAAACTATTTTGGATGGTCCTCGCTCTTATTTTACAAACACAAAACGACAACTATAGAAGCTTCTGATTGATTGCATTTCAGACGCTCCTGAGATTAAAATGTCCCACAATACCATCCAACAGTATTTGGGCGAAAGTACCGTGATCGGTTGCACTGTGAAAGCTCATCCTATGGGATTAGTGGAATGGGAGTTGAATCATGTTCCCATACCCTCGCCGCCCTGCAACCATATCAATTCCAGACAAGTCAAATTTTGTCAAGGTAAGTAGTATTTTCAAATTTCAAAGTTGTTCCGTTAGGTCTGGACATTTTCATTTTATTTCATGTAAATCGTTAAATAAACTTCACCATTATGTTACCTATGGATATTAACTTTCGCTCATACACTCTAACCGTCCGGATTTAATCAAGTTAACGATAAATACATTGAGAATCATTGCAAACAATTTTTCCACGGGAAAGACACAATATTTTTTGAACCCAGTGTGAAAACGAGAGCACAACTTCTAAACCCCGGTGAAGTATAAACAGTTTGGTCTAGTGGTTCGAGTTTATTTTCTAAGTCACACTTCACACCAAGAACACGATCACTCTAACGTTATTGTTCGCTGTCAAAAAGTTAACTGACCCCAAAGATCCGTAAAGAAGAGGTCATTAATTAGGAGATTTGATTAATAAACGAGAATAAAAATATGGGGAACAGTCAACTGAAGGGCGGCAAAACATGAATAACAACTATATTGATAGCGATGTGCCGCAGTCAATGTCGTACCTGTATTCATACGATTTCTAGTTCTTCCGCTTAGTCTTCTTCTAATAATTTTCCAATTTCTTAGTAGCGTTTTCTTCTAGGGTATTCCATGTCACTGTTGAGGTGAGCGGCGGCCCGAGCCACAGTACCTTTTGGTCAGGTTCATGGCTGCCATGATGATGATGATGATGATGATGATAGCAGTATAAGGTAGTGTTGTTGTCACGACCTCAAATATTGGTTTGTTTTGGAAAAGTTGGACAAATAAATCATCTGTCTTCAGATGTTTTATTGTGAATTCAAGTGGAACCGTTTGAGAAGTGAGGCGTTCCAAAGTAAACTAGCTCGATAGTCGTTTTACTCACAATTCCGTCTTTTCGAATGTCTGCCCCACATATAAGTGAGTGCTTAAATTTGTAATTAATTCTGTCAGTGATCGCAGAATACTCACATAAAACTGATTCATCAGAACTTAAACCAGCGTTCAACCTCCATTTGTTTACAGTCTATCCACTACAGATAAGCTCATTCAGCAGTAAAACTTTTATCAGTTTCCTCTTAAAAGGTGATTATTAAAATGTCTGTCCTTATGAAAAGTAAAAAAAAGTAGAAAGCATGTTTTATTTAAACAAACAGGCCACACAGATCGCATGCGTTACCGCGCGACTAACAAATAAAGTAGACAACACAATCTAGTTTTGTATGAAAAGAAAAACTTCCTATTACTCTTCACCTAGCCTCATTGTAGATTTCTGAATGTTATACGGTTTCCTATATTTTTCTTAGAAAAGCAGTTGAAGCCTCAAGTCATCAGTGTCCCGGTGAACTCAAAACTTCCGTAGATAAAGAGAGTCTATCAAGGTGTACTTAGGACAAATATATATATATTGATCTGTTTCGTTAGATTAATACTTAGATGCAACAGTTATATAGCAACACCCCTAACTTTCACTGGCTTCCTAGAAGAAACTTAAAAATTCAAGTCCTAGTTCACAGCATATTCGCTTCTAACTGTAAGACATATCCCACAGCCTGTTGATTCCAATTGCTGACTTATTTAAAGGGTTAGCTGTTCTCATAATCGATGTCTTAGACGAAAGGTACCAGCACACAGATTGATTGTGACTAACCTTACAAGGAAATTTTGTACAGTACCACAGATTCTATCACTCTCTTTATACATTGCTCGACTTTTTCCCGTTGTTTTAAATGGATCACTCATTTCTGATTTGTTGACAACCTGGTGGATATCCACTACGGTTTTGGAAATGGGTTCCAAGCAGAGTGTCTCGATGCTCACCACTTTGTCTGTGGACAATGAATCAACTGCTAGCTGGAAGATCAGTTTTAACCACTATCTGAGGCGAACTCACCGCGCTGACATCGCTGATCTTTGCGACATTGAATTTAGTCGATCGCAAGTACTTGACAATCCTACATTTCCGTTTGAAAGTATTATTGACAATTAATATTTTGTGGAAAGAATTGGCTTGGGTCCAGTCATAGAATGTGACTTATGAATATAAATTTGCAGAATTTTTACTGATCTCATCATATCTGTTATCAAGGGAGGGCTTGAAATTAACAGATTAGCCACGCAACGTATTTTCCACCATACCGCTGTTCGTTGCATGCAAAGACAGGCTATCTGTAGACATCATAGTATGTGCCTATTGTTTATCCTGCTACCACGTTCACACAAACTTCCATTTGTTTAAGGTTTTGTGGGCAGTCAAAGGACCGTGTAACGTGTTTGATTTACCTGTCACCCTAATTAAAGACCCTAGCCGAGTGCAAGCAAACAAAACTGCCATTGCAAAAACTGGTCGGGTAAGAGGAGGCAACAGTTATCTCTGTGGGTGCCGAATGTGTACAATCGTGGCTCACTGCTAACTTGGCAGCCTCAGAGGTGTACTGGGGACATAGTTCCAAATGAACTTAAGTCAATTTCCTTAAGGAAGACGTTACACATCCGATGAGTATATACTCAGTAAGAAACAAGTATGCAAAAATGGTGGTTGTCTATCTAACGAAAAGTCTTATCAGAATACTTTTTCAAAAGCTAGTTAAGATGTAAAAATAAATGTTCGAATAAAGAATTCCAAACGATTTATTGCATACAAATAATCAATTATCTTTTCGTTATTTTTGAAAAGTATAAATAAGGTGAGTGAATTAGGTAACGTGGGTATAGCTAGATAAGAAAGAGATAATTAAGACAATTTATCGCGTGTAATAAAACTTTCAAACAAGCAACATTACATAGAAGACGGCAGTGTGTTTCGAAATAGCCTTGAATGCCCTCGGCCAAATGGCCTCTCTTTGCACAATGCGCACAGAAACCATCGAAAGTAGTCGGCGGCATGGTTAGTTTCTAGTTGAACATCACTCACATTGGATCGCAGCCTTTGCATTCAGG
>LUCH01000287.1:246104-257359 GCA_013368495.1 Paragonimus heterotremus | reverse complement strand
GAGGTCTTCCAGATGTTTAAGGAAATATCTGTTTCGGAATGAAAGCACTTCTGATTGAACTCTTCACCTTAGTAGTGTGTCCAGGTTGTTATGCAGTATTTCATTACCCCAGTTTGCAATCGGGGGCCGCCATGAACGAACTTCACCAGGAAAGGCGATTTCGGTTGAACGTATTGAATATGGTATGTCGTTAATGAAAGAAGAGACCAAGAATTTTAGTGCGTAGCGTTGTACGTTATCTCTTGAAGCAGGGAACCATTCTATCGAGTGTCGGTTAACTCTGACACTCAAAAACTAACAGCTAAGAGAGCTTTCTAACTGGTCTTTTGGCATGTAATCAGTAATGTAATCCTTCGACTTTTTAAGTAGCTGCTTGTCTGAAGGAATTATTAAACGCTTTGATGAATGCAAGAAATACAATGTTAATTACCTGGACTCTAGCTCTACATGCGGTTTGACAAACACGACCGATCTTTCCGAAACTTACCAACTCGTTCATCGTGGAGTTTGTGTCGTTCCAAATGCATTTTTTATTTGAAATAAAGTTGTCGGCATTCAAGCAGCATATACAATGTCAGTCACGAACGTATTCTAACAAATATTGTTGAAGGTGTTTCGATGTTTCTTAGTGGGACTTAATTTTATAGAGCTGTTGTGAGTAAGCAGACCGTATTAGGTGGTGAGGTTACGGGGAATGTCGACGGCTTCATACACGTAAGATTTTGTATCAGCTGCATAAGTATAGGACGTGAACAAAGAACTTATTTATTAGCTTGACATTTCTAACGACAGACAGACCTTCCCATGTAACCTTAAAACTGCATATGTATGGCGATAATGATATCCGGTTTGCTTTACCGCTAGAAAACCCGGTCAATTTTACAAACTGGTGGATTTTTTACAAGCCGTAAGTAACTTGATGTTGAATGTTTCAGTTCAAACAGAGGCTTCCGGGGTTTGGGTCCCATCTTACTCATTCGTAATTCCTCTTAAAAAGAGGTTTTTTCCCATGGTTATTTGGCAGCTAGTTACCAGAGTAAACTATCCATGAACTGCGATATATGAGGAGTACTTTATCAAACACACAGGTCGAGTTTACCTGTTGGCGGTAGAAAGACACCAAAAAAACCTGTTTTTCCTGAAACTAGCGCAGTAAACAAGTTTTTACCCCTTCGGAAAAGTGAACCGCAATAGTCGCCCAAACAGGTTCTGACGCCAATCTCTGCGTATAACCGGGGCGTTGGGATCAGTTCTCATTCTTACCCTTAGCGCAGTACCTGACTGAATAAACTAAAGTGCCGTTCAATATAAAAACCACTTCTCAATCAGCTAATACTCATAAAACTACCACAACCACCATTTGTCCCTACTGTCTGCCAAACCAGTAGAAAATTTTAGAAAAATATACAAAGTATAAGAAGTAAACTAGGCAAAAGAATATTGTTAGTGATGGCATTCAACAAAAATTGTTGTAAACCCAGAATTCATGTGATTTGTAATAGCAACGGAAGAGGGGCAAGAAAAGCTATATCAAGAATGTGGTAAAATTTAGAACCGTAGGCTGAGTAGTTAATCAAGACCTGCATTTCTTCACTAATTGACACAGGTATTACTTCTCCTAACTGCTAGTTCCTGTGATCTTGGAAATACTTCAGAAGCTGTATATTAGCATAAGTGCCGTCGAGCCATGTTTTGTTGATTTATCAGTATGCCCGTAGAGAGATTGTCAGGTCAGATAAAAAAAGATTTATGCGTTCTGACAAGAAATCACACGTGAGTATTAGATGCACCCTCGTGCTTTCATAGTGCGGCGGAAATATACCTGGGCGTTATAATCTCTCAGATGAAACCATTCAAAGGTCGATTGTTAACGAGCAGAACACCGTTAGTTAATCTTACTTGAGCTATGTTACGCTGATCTCTACAGAATACTTCGCATTAAGCTCGACAAACACTGTAATGTGTCTGACAAACTACGGAACCACCAAATGTCATCCTAAACATGCATACTACTCGAAATTATTTTGAGATAGCCAGCGCTACTGACCGTTAATTTGTAATCATCAAATTTTGTGAATCCTAAGTCAGCACAATGGAACAGTGGTGGAGGTGCAACCAGGACAACTTATAAATCAAATGAATTTGATGCGTCAAGTTCGCAGATAAGTATGATTTTTGGGATATACTGACAACATCCATTTTTCTGTGCTTGCTAACAACTCACTGAGCGCACTCTACAGGCTTTCTGACACTTCAGACATTCTTGCCATCCCTGAGAGCTGGGATTCAACGGCACATATCATTGGGGTCTATCTAGCATTCGTGCCAACGTATAATGATAAAAGGAGAGTTACCAGCAGTGAATTCTACAGAACACCACTCAAAGGGTTTATTAGAAGAGAGGCTGGAACAAATTTGGTCTCATTGGACCATGTCGCTTAAAAAGTTGAAATTCAAGCAGAACTATCCTCAGCCATCCATAGAACAGATCAGTTGATAGGAACTTAATTTGGGAATCTAACAAAAGGCTTGTTAAAAGCAGTGGCCGTGACTTTCGTAAAATATTCCTAATCGACACCTCATAAGTTAATGGGGCAAGAGAAGCCAGGTTTAAAACCCAACTACGGAGGGATTAGTGGGCCACCCCACGCCATAATTATGGCGCGTTAAATGAGCGACTATCTGGTCTCTATCTCTGTACCAATAAAGCTCACCAAACTGTGGGTGTATCCGTTATAACGGGCAGTATTCGATTTCTCTTTCTGACGACTGGATAAAAATCCCCTTCTTCATCTACTTCACCCATAACGGCGATGAGTTTGACAGGACAGCACTATGACCTACGCTATCGCTCACCTGATAGTTTAGGTGTAATATGCTGGATTGCAAAAATCACCAAAAGGATAGGAATAAATCTATTCCCATTTAATACCATATGGTGGTAACTGCAACCAGAAACATGCATCCATAAGCTTATCCATTATATAACACTGAACTATGACAATCGTGTCTACAGATAGAAGCCCTTGCGAACGTCACTCACTGATCAGCAGATATTTCAAGATCTTCCCACTGTTCCTGAAGGGTAGAGTCCAAATCCAAATATGATCCGAATTCAGACTGCGCCTGGCCAAATCGACATAGCTGAAGTGCGGCTTCTTCGAGCTGTATGTGAAAATGGGTTAAAAACATTTTTAATTACGCTTTGTGGGGCCTGAAGGCACTTATGTATACCAGACATTTGAATACTGAGCGGTAATTCCATTAAAAATGTATAAAGTGGGGGTCTGATAGGTTCCATCATCGTTAACGTGTTACATGAAAATGGGTCCCGGTCATCTAGATACTGAATACGACACGTGAATGTAGTCATGCTTCATCCAAGCGAATTTAAAATCTCGCCGAGACAGATTTCGCTAAGATACAACTGGAGGAATGGAACAGTAAAACAAATACACCAGAGAAGGATAGCAGTGAAAATGATGAAAACCCTTCTGAAAAAACAACAAAATCTTGGCATCTAATGTCACAATGACTATCAAAAAGTTTCAAATTATTTCTTAGGTAAGACGTACTAGCGTACGCTTAAATCACAAGGTCTGTGGCTTATTACATTGACATGAATTATGTGAGTTATTTGGAACGGTTGTAAATGGATCAATACTCCACAGTTATCTTTCTTGTCTCCTTGATGCTCTTGCGCATCGTAGACTGGGGATTTATTAATCCAACGCACAACGATCAGGTCAGTACAGCGAACGCCAGACTAAAAAAATCCGTTGAAAGGACTGAGTGATGATAAAAACAAATCATACAAAGTAGCGTTCATTACAGTAGTGTATTCACAGTCAATAACGCTTCAAGGGTTTTCTACATACTGATGAAATATCAGACGTCAGCCTTTACTGGACAGAAGCAAGACCTATGCAAGACATTTTGGAATGCACTGTTGGTTTAATTTGGTTTTACTGATTACGTTTTTCAAACCACAGTCATCTTTCTGTGTGCGCTCTCTTCAATTTTGTGACACTGACGTACGCCCCAGTGCTTTGTTTTCCAACTTATGCCCAACAGACCTAAAAGCGAGCTCTTCGAAATGCGGCACAAGACACAAGTCACCTGCAGCATTCACAAATAATTCACAACTTGTGAGACCCTGACACATTAACCGCCCAATATCTTGAAGCATATATGTGTGGTTCACTCTCCATCCACGAGCAAACACCGGAAGATGACTGTAGAGAATATCCTTCAGGTCATTCCATTTCGATTTAGTTTGAGACCTACGAAACAGTGACTACGGTGTCTTTGAACACAGTAAATGTCCGTAAGCCCATATCCTTTAGCTTATGGTCTCAAAGCCAACCCCCTGTCAACGGTAAGGTGATCACTTCCCTATCCAAAATGCCCTGGTCTTCTCTGGATATACCCCTATATATAAGCGCATATGCGATCATCTCACCAAAGCCTTTCTCCGCCTCGTAAATTCAGTTCACTAGTTTTTTACTTACCAAACAATAAGTCGTCAGTCGATTCGTCTGCTTGGTTGACAACTATCGCTCATGGTATACTTGTGATCAGCCTGAAATTCACTTTCCAACAATATTTCGAAACAACTGGCATGCATCATACCAAAGGATACCCGGACGCTCACATGTACTACTGATTTTCCCTACATGCATTCTTCAGATTATCCGTGGGACATCAAACCGACAGGAGAATGGACAGACAAGTAAATTTTCACCAATAAGAAAAATTTTCTAACATATAATTTGTATTCACCTACTGCTCTACTGTAGTTTCATTTTCTTCACAAACTGCTACCCTCCTGCTGTCCATTTATTGTCAAAGTTTGGTCGAAGTTCGCTTGCGAATTAACGAAAATTTGCCTGAACGCTATTTTAGCCTTACACTAGAGCATCTCAGTGAGGAAAATTTATGCCGCTTTGGTCTCTATATACCTGACAGCGAACCGTTGACAATCGGATTATGTGCCAATGGTTTGCAAGGCCCCTTCAAAACATCTCGCTCACTATTATCAGACAAGCGATGCACAGTATGCACAAATAAAGCCATATTTCTTCTGCTTTTCCCTTCAAACACGATTCCATTATTTCGATGGAGCAGGGAATGGTCTGCTGATTGGCGAATCCTCGGAACAACTTGATGGTCTGCTATCCTGTCTTCTTCGAGCTTCGTGCCAATAAGTGTCGCTGTTAACCAGCGAACGAACCGTGCCGGCCTGCACTAGGAACCACTACGACGGCTTCATCTCAGCCACAGCATTTTTCATTTCACTGGTTCATGAGCAGATGTGGTAATAATACTTGTTGCCAGTGGCATGAAAGACAGGTTCGGTTGTGCCTTCCGTTAGTACAATGCTCATGCTTGATTGACCCACACAAGTCAGCAGGGCACAATGTCTGGTCTGCGGAGTTAACGGTAGAAGTCAGGTGCCAACTAGATGCGGCGCCGTTCATAGGTGGTTTTCCAACGACTCAGGTTACAGGACCAACAAGGCATACGTCTTTCTACCATCACATACAACTGAGTCGTAATTTTGATGACGATGGTGGAGCGCAAACCTACAAGAGAGAAATCCAGTGACTTAACACTCCGAAACTTTTCGGGAACTCCGGAGTGAAGTTTACATATCGGGTGTGTGGTTGCTATTTTACCGGCACGTACAAGTTGATCTAACCCTCAAGAACCGAGGAATAATTCCCATACTGCTTTTAACCTCTTTTGATGATATGGTAAATCCATAACAGCAACGTTAACTCAATCGGCAGAACCAAGCAGAATTGCTTAGGACTATAAACTGAAACTTGGCCCAGTTGTGGCTGGACCCTCTGCTCGTGAGGGCAGGGAAATAGGGAGTGTAGTAACGTGAAAACTGGACAGTGAATATACTGTGTTATTAAACAACTTTTTACCGGAAGTGATTGCTGGAATTCTTCCCCAGAGCACGTACTGCTTGTTCAACCGATCTGGGATCCCCAAACAACCAGCCTCAATCCACAAATGTCATCGGAGATTTAGCGGGCGACAGCAAGTTAACTGTGGAGATATTGATGGATTAGTTTGGCCTTCATTAAGGGAAATCGTAATAATATCCACTAACACACCGAATGCGTCGCACGAACTATTACCAAGAAGGTGAATTGATGAATCTAATAGGCAAATAACACCTCCACGAGTCAACCTTCAACTTCCGTTGTGTGATCGACATTCTCGAAAAGAAATTATAAAGAGCAAATATGATACGGCGAACACGATTCCGCTATCAGAAATCCGATATATTTCAATCCATTACTGATATATAAAACTGAAATGAGATTGAAATATATCTTCGAGCGCTGATTCAGCCACGGGACTATTTATTTCTATAAGCACGG
Source organism: Paragonimus heterotremus (assembly GCA_013368495.1). NCBI lineage: Eukaryota > Metazoa > Platyhelminthes > Trematoda > Plagiorchiida > Troglotrematidae > Paragonimus > Paragonimus heterotremus. Next base: position 250,961 of record LUCH01000287.1, on the reverse strand, counting down.
GTATTTCACATAAATTCAGTGTCTAGTAGCCATCTACATTTCTTGCCCGAACTCTGCTTTACACCTGTGTTTCTGTCCTTGCACTTCGGGGTTTGGGTCAAACCTTGAACAAGGTCTAGACGGTTTATTCATTTACCGTTTTCCGTAACAGTTATTCGCGTTTTCTCCACAAGGTTCGGTTAAAACCTCAGGCTTCTTGACCTGTACCTAGTCCAAATGATGTCTCGTCAGCTTGCCCATGCGCAAGCCAGTAGTCAGACGTTGAATTTCTCTGTGCTGAAGGATCTTTAGCCTAACGACCGTACTGCTTATTTACCCACCGTGTTCATTTTGACCGACCGTTTACTGTTTTTTTCCTCATTTGGAGCTGAGGTCAAAAACATGAATGGTTGGTGTTGTGATGATATGCACGAAGTTGTTTTTGACGTTTGCTTGGATGGTAACGGTCCTATGCTGGTAAATGATTATGTATTAAGTATAAGGCAGGCGTTAATGAGGCAGGCGTTGGTAAAATTTCTACCGGTTTATTTCACAGAAAATCGATTTTATGCTACAACCTATTTTAGGTTATGGTTTATCTGTATGGCTTGAGAGGTCTACCCGAGGATCTGGAATTTTCGAGCTTGAACGAATTTGACAGTTAGTTAGGTTAGCATATGAAGGATTACAATGTTTTGTTTGTGTTTGTGTCAAGCAAAAAACAGGCACTTGTCGCTTGAAGTATGATTATATGGGTATGAGTACTCATGGAACACATGGCATATGGCGTACCGGTGTATCAACTGCAAGTGACGTAAGAGCGAAAGCCGTGAGGCACGACGTGTTTACTAAACTGTATTGACATACACCCAGCCACACAGTTCTCGCGATACATGTTGTCAGTCACGTTTCTATGTCGTTAGGAGATAAACCAGGTTGGTTATTAGTTCTCTCGTGTTGGAGTACAATCACGACGTAACTGCCTTCCTGTATGCAGCCCATCCAACAAATCTTTCGCTCACTCCAAGCTAAGTAAACGGCTCCAGGCATCTGTTCGAATAAAACACTCCAATTGATGAGTAAAAGCAGTATGCTGCTGATGTTTATTGTAAATATATAACGGCCGTGGATACTTGCAACATCCATCATCGATTGAAAACCTCTTACACCAAATAAGTGAACCTGTGTATACTGCTTTTGCAGAAAATCTGCCTCACATACTCAGCCTTATTAATGCTAAGATACATTAGCTTCGCACGAAAGCAGCGAATGCAGTTGTTCAGACGCTTTCTTGATATGATCGAAGTTGATGGCACGCGTGGGATCAAATGTCGCAAGTGAGATTTTCATCGCCTTATATTTACGATTGTAGTTTGAAGTCGTATCAGTTTCTGGTCACAGAGGGAATGAGTCATGGAGGGCCCTTGATGAAGGCTTATGTGTGCAGTGAAGAGTATGCTTCTTTACGTCATTTACTTGAAACATTTCGTCAGGTGATGAGGATCACACTTTTTGTTACGACGTTTGCGATGGACACAGAAGTTGCTCAAATGTGAGCTGCGAAGGTTGTCTTTGGGTGTGACACAATTGTATGCCATTTTCTTGTTCAAGATACCTTGAGGAAGCACGTAGATTGACACAGTTGGCCCGGTGATCACAACTCAGACAGGCTCAGTTACAAGTCGATATTTGTTTCATCGGATAACCGCTTATGATAACCTGGAAGAGTTAATAAAACTTTTGTCCGTTCATGGTCAAGGTTTAAGCGAGACGTTGAAGTAATCAGATCAAAGGACCATAGGTTTGTGAGCTACTCGATGTGCAACTGGCTTTATATAGGACCTAAGTGGGCCTTTCATCCACAATAAAAGTTTATTCACCTCAGAAATTGAACAGACAACTGTTTGAAGAATGCAAATGGACAACTTAGAAAGCGCTTTAACCCAAGAAGACATTTAGCCACAGCCACCAGCAAGATCCCGAAACAAGAAGCCGAAATTTCAAGGTCATCACAGCTTTCATACACTGATCCCCTAGGAAAGTTAGGGGGGCCTTACAACAGAAAGACTTCCCCCTCGTTCCGTTCTGGACCAGCCGCGTTGAAAGAAAACTGGTAACACGCGGGTTTTGTTGATAGTGCGGTTGCCGCGTCAACCTGTATGGTTATCGGTGCTATGACGACCGACTAATTTTCCACTTAGTGTGCATGAATAATGCTGATGTATCACACTGCCCCTTCTGCAATGCGTAGTTGTAACCCCCCACACCGGTTGCCCTAAGACTTCATTAATTATGCGGCCCGCGTTGCATCCACCTCTAAAGTTGTCACCTCCAGCGGTGAAACCTAAAATGGGGCCCTGTCCGCAACCATTAATTACCGGGTACTCTATTGCATCCGAAGATAAGTTTCCTTTTGTCCATCCATGCAGACCCGTCCGATTGAAAGTAACGCTAAGTGACACCATGGAGATCAATGGCTACGGTAAGTAGTTCCATACCTTCGGTGGTACGTAACGTTTACATATAGATCTGGACACACAGGAAGGGGAGGACTTCTGCTGTGGCAGAACAGAATGCATGGAGGCTCCATCAAACCGGGTTGGAGCATTGGATAAAATGTTGTACCCCTAATAAGTTCATTCCAAAACTCCCATTTTGGCTCAACCATACGTCGTGGCGTTGTGGCCATGGAATGCCCCGTAAGCTGACTGTCGAACATGGACGTCAAACCATATACCCTAACGGAAAACCCCGCTTCTGTTTCTGTTTGACTATCTTGCTTCATGGAGGGCATTGATGTTCCACTTACTAGGGGGTTCATTTAACTAGATAAGCCCACGGACATTTTTGTGACCCTATCATCAGACCGGCTTATGTCCAGTTATTGAGGGGTAAGTAGGGCAAACAGATCAGATCCACTAAGGTAAACATAATGGCTAGACGTCATCGCGTGACTTTATGGCTGCCTGCCCGTGGTGCTGCCAAATATGTTTCATTTCCAGCACAATCTTGTGATGATTATACAACTTCACTTTAATGTCAGCTGTCAGCATCTGTTTCACGGATTGCTGAGCGCACAATTTATCAAAAAATGATTGTAGTGACCGGCGGTCGTGTGACTTATCTAAGGATCCCGGCTGCTACCGTGTTATTCCGTTGATTGTTCAGTACTCATAATTATGTGTACGCCTGATGTAGAAGGTCTTATATGGACTCAGTGTCATCCTTTTCACTGGTGCAAATGTTTGCACGCAGCGAATGCTCTCCCCTTTCCTAACGACTCATCTACCACCCCATTCTTCAAGGTCGTTTAACCTGAACCTTTTCGTACGTTATTTTACACACTCGGAGGTTCCACACACCTTTTGCTTGGCGCACTTTTGTGTGCCGCCGAGTAGGTTGTGGTCCACCTCGTGTTTCTTTTCCTTCTCCTCTTGGTTGCTGCCGTTGGTTCCAAACCAGGCTAGAGCTAACTACCTATATCTACAAACAGTGTTAGAATTTTACGGTTTGTTTCTAAACCGCACTGCGTTCTACAGTTCGATGATTGTTGGGAGTGCGTTTCGACTGCACTTCAGGGAAGGGGTTTTAAGTTGTTAGTGGATGAGGGCCCAACGTATACCCACTTGTCTGCCACATGATGTAAAATGTATACTATGTACGTTCATCGTTAATTCGTCGCTATCTCCATCTATCAACCAATGCAGAAATTTCATTCATTTTGTAAACGTATGCCGCCACCAAATGGCCGCGATTATTTCAGCGTCCTTGTTAACAAATTACCGAACTTAAAAACAAAACTATTTATTCCTGCGAAACGGGATTTTTGTACTTTCTGGATTACTCAGACAGTTACAATTCCGAAAACATCACAAACTCGCACATTAACTGCTCAACAACACGAATACTCTCCAGCTGCGGAAAATTTTCAGCATTATCTGCTACTTGTAGGCGGTTGAATTCTGACATCACAATTCACCTAGTTGTGGGTTGTATAAGTTGATGGCCGTTGGGTAGTTATGTACAGAACCAGTTTTATCCGAGTTAACTTTCAATATCATGCCTTGTTCTGTCCAAGACAAGAGATTTGCAGCTGCTGCGATAGACGGAATGGTCTTAGATCCTGAAGGATTATTTCAATTAACCAGTGTCTGAACAGAATGTCTGCAAGGGATTTGCCGGACATAGTTTCGGGTAAATGCGAATGCCTTCAATAATCGCCCCCCTCGGCTTAGACACACAAGTCCGCCGAGCCCGTTTTGGAAAAATTATGCATGAGGAAGGCTGCTGGGGGCGAAAAACCAGACTCAGAAAAGATTGTTCTTTGGGCGGGCTGACGAAACCAGGGTGTATCAAGTTATGAACTTCCGAAATGCCCTGCCAGACTGGGTGACACCACCTCCCCGATACGTCGGCAGCAGGCCATGCAGCGGCGATATACGTTAGAATAGTGGATACGGCAATATTCGTCTACTGCTCTTAGATGTTTTGAAAGTCATTAGCAGCTCCAATATGTAATGCGAGTATACCTGGGATAGAGCTACCATCGGCTGTCCCTCCTTCCAGGCCGACCAACCACGTCAAAGAAGAGTTGCCAAAGGAAGTTAGGTCCATGATGTTCTGGAGGGACTGGTTGGTGAAAGACTTACGCGAGCTTGAGATACGACACTTCTACTGCTGTGACCACGGTGAGACAATTAACATCCAAGGTGTAGCGACTATAACAAATGATATTTTTGATAGCCGCATTCACTTGTACATTTCTGATGATTTTGGCTCTTTGCCCACTTTCGTTTTAGTCAAGCTATTCCACTGGTAATATCCGTCCCTGGGCTACAATAACAACTCGCTCCGTGCCCCGCTAGCTTGACGTGTTTT